>CM053028.1:226349570-226802867 GCA_028564925.1 Lithobates sylvaticus
ATCGAATAATATCGGACGAACGGTCGTGATCGGCTGTCGGAAGTAGTGTACACATGATCCGAAAATCGTACGATCCTCCCTCGGACGATCGTTTTTGTCCGATATTCGGATCGTGTGTACGGGCCATTAGGGTGACTCCCTTCTGGATGGAGGAGCAGCGTACACACCTTCAGACAGCAGCATAGTCAGTCTGGGGAGAAGGTGGTGTTACAAGTACTACCAGATTTACATGGACTTGACTGACAAATTAAAACCGAACCCCAGCTAACACGTTTTAGTTACAGCAGAAAACAAATGCAGCCACCACATCTAAGAATTGGTAGGCTGCAATATACTGTTTTTCATTTTTGGTTTTGGGTTTATTACAGCTTTAAATTATCCACCAGCTCCTTATTTTTCAGAAACACAAGCAGGGGGACTTGAGTTCCCAGGTCTGTGCCCTTGGACATTTTATGTTATTTTATCAAGACTGGAATAACAGTAGTAGACTCTTCCATCAGCAGGAGAAACAGTAATTCTCAATACTGTGGGATAGAAAGCCGCATACAGGGAGACTATACCATTGGAGTCTACATGAGCCATAGTCAGCCAATGAGTTATTCAGCCCAACTATCATACTATTGTCAAATATAGATGAATTATGATTAGTTGTGAAAAGCCAGATATGCCCAATGTATACAGCCGTAAGGTTCTGAAATTAATTTGTAGATGTGCTCCTGTTAAACTTTCTCAGACAAGAGGGCACTGTACAGAATCATGGTTTAACACACACACACACACACGCACACACATATATATGTATCTCATTATATATACAGTAAAACCTTGGATTGCAAGCATAATTCGGTCCGGAAACATGCTTGTAATCCAAAGAACTTTTATATCAAAGCGAATTTCCCCATAAGAAATAATGGAAACTCTGATGATTAGTTCCACAACCATTTATTCATACATCCTTCAGTTTATAGTCCACGTAAAAAGATTATAGCAAGATTGTGTAACCATAAAATGTCTATCCACAAATGGCAGACTCCACAAGGGGATTAGAAGCAAAATCCAGCAGGAGCTACAGGGTATAAAAGAGAAGAGAGGTTTCTCTAAGTGTAGAAATATGGTTAAATTTAATGAATTTACAACATTTAGCAACTCACTTGGTTAATAATTAAAAAAAGGCATCTAAGTATGTAGGCATCCGGGGTAAAGCTGTCCACATAGACTATCCTCCGCACCACTGGCTCTCACTGCTGTCAGTATGCAATTGTGACCGGAAAGACTACCCTGCAGTAGAGCAATCTGAAAGCAAGGCTTGACTCGCTCGTGGAGTGCAGCGTGGAAAGGATGATGTTGATGGCGGTGCGGAGGATGGTCTATGTGGACAGCTCTACCCCGGACGTCTGCATACCTAGATGTGCCTGTTTTAATCATCAACCATGTGAGTTGTTAAATGTTGTACCTTCATTAAATGTAACCAAATTGCTAGACTAAGGCCCCTTTCACACTGGGGCGGTGAGCCGCGGTGACGGTAAAGCAGCGCTATATTTAGCGCTGCTTTACCGTCGTTTTTACCACGGTTTTCGGCCGCTCGCGGTGCGGTTTTACCCCCCGCGAGCGGCCGAAAAAGGGTTAAACACCCCCCGCAGAGCGCCGCCGTAGCGGCGCTTTGCGGCGGTATTGCCGCGGTTTTACCGCGGTCTCCCATTCTTTTCAATGGGAAGGAGCGGTATAGGAGCGGTGAACACACCGCTCCTATCCCGCTCCAAAGATGCTGCTAGCAGGATTTTTTTGTCATCCTGCTAGCGCACCGCTCCAGAAAGCCCGCCGGCTTTCACACTGGAGTTAAAGGGGCCGGATTTTTTCATGCGGTGAACAGGCGCTATTTTTAGCGCTGTACCGCATGAAAAACGCCCCAGTGTGAAAGGGGCCTTAGAGGCACCTCTCTTCTCTTTTTCTCTTTTAAACTCAGTTGTGACGTGACGCTACTCGTATATCAAGACATTGCTCGTTTATAAAGTCAATATTTATAAAAAAAATTGCTGGTCTTGCAAAACACTCTTAGACCAAGTTACTCTCAATGCAAGGTTTTACTCATATATATATATATATATATATATATATATATATATATATATATATATATATACACACACACACACACAGTATCTCACAAAAGCGAGTACACCCCGCACATTTTTTAAAATATTTTATTATATCTTTTCAAACCTGAAGAAATTACACTTTGCTACAATGTAAAGTAGTGAGTGCACAGCTTGTATAACAGTGTCAATTTTCTGTCCGCTCAAAATAACACACAGCCATGTCTAAACCGCTGGCAACAAAAGTGAGTACACCCCTAAGTGAAAATGTCCAAATTGGTCCCAAAGTGTCAATATTTTGTGTGGCCACCATTATTTTCCAGCCCTGCCTTAATCCTCTTGGGCATGGAGTTCACCAGAGCTTCACAGGTTGCCACTGGAGTCCTCTTCCACTCCTCCATGACATCACAGAGCTGGTGGATGTTAGAGACCTTGTGCTCCTCCACCTTCCGTTTGAGGATGCCCCACAGATGCTCAATAGGGTTTAGATCTGGAGACATGCTTGGCCAGTCCATCACCTTTACCCTCAGCTTCTTTAGCAAGGCAGTGGTCGTCTTGGAGGTGTGTTTGGGGTCGTTATCCTGTTGGAATACTGCTCTGCGGCCCAGTCTCTGAAGGGAGGGGATCATGCTCTGCTTCAGTATACAGTACATGTTGGCATTTATGGTTCCCTCAATGAACTGTAGCTCCCCAGTGTCGGCAGCACTCATGCAGCCCCAGACCATGACACTCCCACCACCATGCTTGACTGTAGGCAAGACACACTTGTCTTTGTATTCCTCACCTGGTTGCTGCCACACACACTTGACACCATCTGAACCAAATAAGTTTATCTTGGTCTCATCGGACCACAAGACATCCAGTAATCCATGTCTTTGGTCTGCTTGTCTGCAGCAAACTGTTTGCGAGCTTTCTTGTGCATCATCTTTAGAAGAGGCTTCCTTCTGGGATGACAGCCATGCAGACCAATTTGATGCAGTGTGCGGCGTATGCGAAGTATGGTATGAGCACTGACAGGCTGAACTCCCACCCCTTCAACCTCTGCAGCAATGCTGGCAGCAGTCATACGTCAATTTCCCATAGACAACCTCTGGATATGACTCTGAGCACATGCACTCAACTTCTTTGGTCGACTATGGCGAGGCCTGTTCTGAGTGGAACCTGTCCTGTCAAACCACTGTATGGTCTTGACCACCATGTTGCAGCTCCGTTTCAGGGTCATTGCAATCTTCTTATAGCCTAGGCCATCTTTATGTAAGAGCAACAATTATTTTTTTCAGATCCTCAGAGAGTTCTTTGCCATGTGAGTATGCTATGTTGAACTTCCAGTGACCAGTATGAGAGAGTGAGAGCGATAACACCAAATTTTACACACATGCTCCCCATTCACAGCTGAGACCTTGTAACACTAAAGAGTCACATGACATTAGGGAGGGGAAATGGCTAATTGGGCCCTGCGGTTTAAACATTAATGGCTGTGTTTTGAGTTATTTTGAGGGGACAGAAAATTGACACTGTTATACAAGCTCTACACTCCCTACTTTACATTGTAATTTCTTCAGTGTTGTCACATGAAAAGATATAATAAAACATTTACAAAAATATGTGGGGTGTACTCACTTTTGTGAGATACTGTGTGTGTTTATATATATATATATATATATATATATATATATATATATATATATATATATATATATACATACAGATAGACATCAATATTGAGACAGTATAAGACAGTGGATAAACAGTATGTAATTCCATAAATCTTAAAAGATAAAACTGTTCATGGACAAGAGTGATTATCTCCACGTGACTATCTTGAAAAAATCGAGACAGATGATGAAATTAAATTAACTTGCGTGCTAAATTTATATAAATATATATTTTGTCTTTTAGCGAATATAAGTGTTCCAGATGTCATCCTTTCTCCCTCTGCAAACTCCATCGTGGTATATATATCTACTGTTCCACCGTTATTATACGTAAACACCTATCCTAAAGAGAGAGAGCAGAAATTCTCTTATATCATTGCCATTTCAAATATGTCAAAGGTAAGACTTTTCACACTGATAAATACATTTGCATGCTTTAACTTTCAGGTCCTCCAGCTCTTTTCCCTAGAATTAATGTAGAATTAAAAGCAAAACTTTATATTTTTTCATTTTGGATAGCGTAATGAAGGGTTATAATTCTTGGCAGTTTTTTTGCCTTCTGTGTCTCATTGTGGAGATTTCCTTACACTTCCTGTCCCATAGCCAATACAGGATGTAAGAGGAAATTCCTCCAAAGTGGGAGCTTCCCTTGTTGTATTCAGGATCACCATACCTAGTGTCCCCATTGGAATATTTACCTTCTATTCCCTTCTATTTTATTTCTATTCCTTTCAGTAATAATGGTAAACAGGACAAATAAAGAGACTGAATCTCCCTAACAGGGACACAGACAGCAAGAACCCGACCAGTTCTAATCAGTCTCCACTCTAGTCAAAACTTAAAAAAAATAAAGTTATGCCTTCAGCTATGCTTTAGTTCAATAGGGACAATGTCATGTAAAAAATAATGTGTAATGAATTGTATATAAGGGCAGGATACACAATTACATTTTTAAATATTTCCTATTTTAGGACGGTAAATAAGAAATACTTCAAGTGAATATATACTTTACAATGATATGTCTACATGGTAGCAGCCTTATTTCTGCACTCCTGTGACCCAGAAGAGAGGTATGGCCAAAAAAGCTTTGGCCATACTTCTTTTTAATCACTTCAGCTCTGTAAAGGTTTTATCCCCTTAAAGGGGTTGTAAAGATACATGTTTTTTCACCTTAATGCATTCTATGCATTAAGGTGAAAAAAAATCAGACGATTAGCGCCCCCCAGCCCCCCCCCCCCCCCCCCGTTTACTTACCTGAGCCCTCGAAAGTCCCGCGTCATGAATGCGCTGGCTTCGTGACTGGGCTTCTCGGCTCATTCATTGGATGATTGATAGAAGCGCAGCCATTGGCTCCCACTGCTGTCAATCAAATCAATGATATTGCGTGCCGGAGGGTGGGGCCGAGTGATACAGTCAGCGGCTATAGTATCACGGGAGCGTGCCCGCAAGCTAACCCCCTTGGGAGAGCGCTTCCCAGAACGTGGGTTAGCTGATGTGGGGAGGAGCCGAACAGCCGCCGAGGGAGCCCAGAAGACGAGGAGTGGGGCCACTCTGTGCAAAACAAGCTGCACAGTGGAGGTAAGTATAACATGTTTGTTATTTTTATTTATTTTTTAAAAGAAGGAACCTTTACAACCCCTTTAATGACAAAGCAATTTTTTATATTTAGCACTGCATTACTTAATTGCATTGCATTAACTGCCAATTCTGCAGTCATGCAATGTGGTACTCAAACTAAATTTATATCACTTTTTTTCACACAGATTGAGCTTTTTTTGGTGGTATTTGATCACCACTGTGCTTTTTAATTTTTATTATATACATTTAAAAAAAAAAAAATATAATTTTGAAAAAAATAACTAAATGTTTTACTTTCTGCTATAAAACACATGCAATAATAATAAAAAAAATAAAATGTCTTTATAAATTTAGGCCAAATGTATTTTGCTACATGTCTTTGTTAAAAAAAATCCCAATAAGTGTATATTGATTTGTTTGTGTGAAAGTTATAGCGTCTACAAACTATGGTATATACGGTATATACAATTTTTTTTTTTAATACTAGTGATGGGAGTGATCAGTGACTTAGGATTGTGATAGTGCAGCAGGCAATGTGACACTGGGGGGGAACTGACTAATTGCCACTGACATCACCAGTGGTACTAATACTGTGATCAGTGCAAATACTATACACTGTCACTGTACTAATGACACTGGTTGGGAAGAGGCTAACATCTTGGGACAATGAAAGAGTTAACTGTATGCCTACCAAGTATAATGTGTGCAATATGTGCTGCTTTTACTAATTGATGTGGCTGATTTTTCTCCCTGCTTTGCAGGGGGGAAAACAGCCATATCTCTGCTCTGTGTACAATAGAGGAACCCTGTTTTATTCGGAAACACAGAGCTCTGTACTGTGATCTACGAAGCTGATCAGCTGGTCCTGGCCATAAATCATTGGCTAGGACCTGCTAACTGACATGTGCTGTAGCGAATCACAGCACAGATGGGGTGCCCCCTACCTGGAAATGCTGGGTCACGTACGTGAACATGATCTGGCGCAGAGCGGCCGCCTCACCGTTGTATATGTGCATGGGACAGTCTGCAAGTGGTTAAACTCCCATGCTTTGCTTCTCCCTGGCCACAGCAAATATTCTACACTACCAGGTGTGGCAAATACATACTGCACATTGAGGTTCTTCCCCCCAGCTTGTATGTCTTGTAGAGACTGGTGAGAGAAACCTGTAGCCAGGAGCTGGCTATTGTTTCCTGCAATTCAGGACAGTATGCAGTGCTGTTGGTGTGGAGCTGTTTCCCTCTAGTGTTGTCTTAGATTCCATTTTTCATTTCCTAAAGACAGAGCAAAGCATTGTGGGATGTGTGTATCCAAATGCTGGGGTTTCAATTCCAGCAGGACTGGCCTGAACTACAACCACCAGATGGCTGTGAGAGAAGAACAGACTGCTGGGAGAGGATATAAAGGGGCTGGTTGCGGCCTAGATCGCTCTCTTGGGACCCCTGCCTGGATCTGCCAGCAGGAACTCTGTGGCACTGTGAGCTGCAGCTGAGTCGCGGCCTGCATAGGAGAGAGGTATACAGTGGCATCCAGAGGGACATCTGCAGACAGCATCGCTTCCTATCTACAGCAGTCCGGAGGTTGTTCCTGATCCTTCAAGCTACCTGCACTTCAGATCCGGGTGGGCTGTGGCGTGGTGTGACGGAGGTCAGACGCCATCCCCTGAATCAGGACCGAGAGGGAGATCCTAAAAGAACCATCGTCTGCATCGTTACCAGCAACTTTTGTTACACTGTCAGTAAGCAGGCACCTGCCCAGTTAATCCTATAGACACTGCATCATTGTCTCTGCCCAAAGTTCTGATACTTGTAGTGCTACTGGATGCAGGTTTATTCCCTCCCATAGACACTGTATGCAGACATCTGTGCTTTGCTCACATCCCTGTTGTCACCTCTACCCCAATGCAGGTGGTCACTGGTCAGACACTATAGCTAGCTACTGTGTGCTTCACCTATAGCAGCTCCTAGGACTTATACAAAATGCTATAGTGCCTGGCCACCACACCAGGGCAGATGCGAACTGAGCAAACAGACTACTTGCAGTTATCAGATAGCGTGGTTCTATGACAGTCCAGGTAAAAGGCAGGCTGAGTTTGGGGAATAGTCCAATATCCTATTTAATGACAGTCCAGGTAAAAGGCAGGCTGAGTTCAGGGAATTGTCCAATATCCAATCCAGGTCATACACAGGGAAATCCAAACTAGTGAAGCAGGGCAGACAGACTGGGAGCTTGATCAGGAACAACAGGTATCATTTGCTATCACAAGCAAAGGACAGAGCGTTTGACTTGGTTATAACAGATGACTGACCACATCAATCACCCAGCAGGTGGACACAAACAAGGAGAATGCAACAGCCAAAACCCGGATGTTGGATCGAGGAGCAGGAGCACTTAAGTGATCCTGACACCTGTGATCTGTAGTCCTACTGGATACAATACTATTGAAACAACATATAAGGTGACCACGTGTGCTTAGGTCATACAGGAAAGTCTGCAATTCAAAGGGTTAATCTCATATCAGCAAAATCTGTTCTGTTCTAACATCAAGGATTATTCCATCCATCATACTTTAAGTGCTAGCTGAAGATCTGACAGATTCTGGGGGGTTACCATTAACCTCTTTTATCCTCTCCTCATCTTCACGAGTGACTAGTGTTGTTTAACACAAGACGTCTGCTCTCATTTATCTGGAACTCTGTTTAAAGGAGCCATACAATTTAAACCCAACAGTTGCTGAACATTTTGTCAGGGGTTTTGATGTTGATAGCCTGTGGGCTGAGGAGACAGAAAGGAGTGGTCTGACCTAGAACACAAAGTGCTAGTCCCCTACCTTTCTGCTGCCTGTTCACATAGGTTTCAGGGACGGAAAATAAGGTTTGATTGTATTTAATGTTCTTTGCATTTTACTTTACTAACATAAATCTCTAAATTGCAAAACTGCATTTTATATTAGTGCTATATTGGTTTCAGATAAGATATCTTTATGACCAACAGTTTTATGTTATGCACTTTTATGTGTCACTTTTGCCACAATAAACAAACTTGAACTGCTGCACTGGCATTGTGTAAGTTTCTTGTTATTGGTGTCAATGGGTGAAAATGACTGAACCCAGGGTGTCAGAGGTCTTGCAGAGTCGGAGCAACCAGTAGGGTATATATTCTACCATCAGCCCTCGTGAGGGTAGCGCTACAAACCACAGCATGTGGCAGGGGGAGCAGGTGTTCACTCACTCAGAAGTGTTAAATACCTGCAGCAAAGTGCCAGAGTATGAAGACATGGACTGCTGGAAAGGTAGATATAAATGGTTTTCTCTAAAAAGATGCCATTCGTTTTAAATACCTTTATTATATATTTATATATCTCAGGTTACTTTAAAGATGGTCACATGCTGTTAGATTTCCGTTTGCATGAAAAATCGCAGCATTCAATAATCCCATCAAAGAAAATTTTGTTCAAAAGTACTTTGAAATTTCGTTTGCTTTTAACATTCGATTTTGGAATGAATGGAATTTTCAGAAAGAAAACCGCATTTACTGTTAGAATTTTCGAAAATCAATAATTTTTTTAACAAATTTGTCCCTGGGTATGGCCAGTTTAAGTACTAGAAGTCCTAATTCAAGAGAGCCATTCTTCAACAGAGATCTGCTATTTCCTATCCAAAAATGACTTATTTTCCACTGTTCTTTTCATGTTTGGCTACTAGTTAACTAGTGTGATCCTTTGTCCTGAACCTATTTATGTCTAAACCAGCCCTGACAAAATGTAGGAAGAACGCCAGTAACATTTACAGTGAATTTAGGGAAGTATTTGCTTTCATTAACCACTAATACAGATTGATGATTTGCAGACGTTTAGCAATAACTGGCTTGTCATCTGGTATATGGCGCTCAAAAAGATAAGATAACAGTGTTTACCTAACATCGGGAGTTAAAGTGTATTTTCGTGATTTATTACAAAACCAGAGGATGAAAATGCACAGGCAGATATGGAAATAACAAAACCTATACCAGGTTTATAGATTCCGAGTAATGATTATACTTAAAATGATTGTAAACATTTTTATTCAATATCTTTATATGGTTTCCATTTGCAGTAAAACATTAATTTGCTTTGTTAGCCAATCTAATAGTGTTTGATGGCTTCTTTAGGAATGTTCCAGGTCTGTGTTATTATGACAGGCAGTGCTGTCATTGACCCAAGCCTGTCATTGACCCACAATAATAGTTCTGCCAACTACATGCCAAATGTGCCTAATGGAAACAAATCAGCTCAATGGGTAGCTTGTTATGTCTAATAAGTGCATTTGATCCATTTGTCCTTTGGTGTTGGCATGTTTTGAATTGCTTCAATTCTGCTATTAGCAGGGTTTATACCCACAGACATTAAAGGGATAATAAACCCTTGTTTTTTTTTAAGCACTTTCAGCATCTGATTTAATCACTGAGTATGCAGCTTTTTCATCCTCTACTGTTCCTGTGTAAGTTGGTGCCATAAGTGCTGGCCCAGGCTCCCTATTTCCGGGTGGCTCCTTTCTCTTGCAGCATCCTATGGAGCCACCCTTGCATGCAGAGACTAGAGTTGCGTCTCCATACTATATGAGCATCAACAGAAACAAACAGCCTCAAATCCTAGAATGATAGGACACTCTCCTGCTCCTCTCTCCCTTCTCCAAGCTATCAGACTGACTTGAGACTGCACTGTCCGCTGTTAACCCTTTCTTATGAAGACAGGAAGTTCAGGAAAGCAGCACTAAGAGAAAGCAGGAGCCAGCAGCATTGAAAGTTGTAAACTCCAAGCGCTGGGGCTAAGAATTTTAACCAAACTGGGGAATGCTTATTTTGGTGTGCTCAACGGGTTAGGCCTAAAAATGCTGAGGGTTTAAAACTACTTTAAAGCAACCCTGCCCTTCAACAAAACCACTAAATACAAAATGTGACTGCTGTGGCCAAGCACCACCTACAGTGGTGAAAATATTTGCCACCTACCTACACTTACCTCCTCTTTGCTGTCCTTGGCATCACAACACAGTAACGAACAACATGAGAAATGTAATTAACATAATTGAAGCAGAACAGCAAAAAGTTTAAACAACATAATCAGAGTATCTTGCAGGAAGCTGCCCGCAGTTAGACCACAAAGGGCGGCAAGCAACAGTGTCCTCTGGGGAGACATGTCGTGAGTAGTCATGATCAGGCTGTGACTGTGGGGCCACAGGTGGATGAAGACAAACAGGGCCCTCCATACCATCTGCACCCGGGCCTGACTGAGTCCTCGGTCGCATCTGGACAGTCTGTGGAACTTGCAGGGGTTGCTGGACTGTCCACAGTTGCTAAACTGGGGCTTCCCGCTTGAGAGTCTAGAGGGATTGGAGGCTCGACCAGGAGAGGAGGTAGGTACCATTTGACGGGAACTTCCTTTACTGGTGGGACGTCCATAGGGTCAAATACTTCTCAGTCTCCGGCTGGTTTGGCAGAACAGTTGCCACTTAGCACACAGGGTCTCAGCAGGTTGTGATGTAAACATCTCTTTATGGGATTGGTATGCTTGATATGATCCTCAAAGGTCTTGGAGAAAATGATATCATCCAAGTAGACTAGCACAGTCTCAAAGTTGAAGACCCCCAGGTATCTATCTATCAAGCATTGAAACATGCTGGAGGCATTACTCAGCCCAAAGGGCATGCGGTTAAATGCAAACAGTCCCAGGGGTGTGACAAAGGCAGTCTTGCCGCAATCTTGATTTCTCACTGGGACTTGCCAGTAGCCAATTGACAAGTCAAGGGTGGAGAAGTACTTGGCTTGACACAATACCATAAGTGATTCCTCTACCTGGGGTAATGGGTAACCATCACAGTGGGTACAGGCATGTAACTTGTGGTAGTCTACAAAAACAGCAGACTCCCGACTCTTTCACACCAAAACCACAGGAGCAGCCCAAGGGCTACGACTTGCTCGAATGACTCTGTCCTTGACCCCCCTGGCATGAAACTTAGAATAGGACATTGTTGCTCCAGAATAGGTGAAGCCACCCCCATATTGATTGGGTAATCAATGGCATCAGTGTAGCCATAGTCTACCAGGCTGGTGGCAAAAAACAGTAGTTACTTTTCAAGCACTTGCTGAAGCAGCCTTTGTTGCGGTAGAGGGTATTCCGGGAAGGGAATGTCCAGCTGTTCCAACAGTAACTTGTATTGTGTCTCGTCCAACAAAGACATGGCTTCTTATAGTGGGGCACAAATGGACTCTACCCAAGGTTGAGCTTCCGGGAACCAGTAAAAGGGCCACAACGTACAGGCCTGCAAAGATGGCATGGTTGGGGAGTAAAACCGGGGTTGTCCCCAGGTTGATGAGCTGCACCGGAACCATTCCTTTTTGGACCATGGACAAAGTACATGTGACTAGCCACTCCCCTGGCACCACTGTGTCCTTGTGGGGTCCCACCAGTATTGTGACCCCTTGAAGCTTCTTATGGGCCTGATTGGAAGGGACCAGACTACCTCTTGGAGGGGTGCAAGGATTATTTTTTTTTTAGGGTGAAGGGTGTACGGAAAACGCCCACTGGTTCAGGTTGTTTCCTCACTGCCCTCTGGTGAGCTTCGTAGGCCGTATCATGTTGAACCACACAGCTCACAGCCCCCTGCACGTCGGTTCTGATGTTCAAACTTGGCCAGCAAGCGGAGCAATTCCAAGTCTTTTCACCACATTCATGCCCAGAACAATAGTCACTGCTGAGCTTACTGGACTGCGAGTCCCCACTACCGCTATGTGGTCCACGACCATCGCCAATCTGGATCCTCACCCAAGCGACACCTTCTACCAGAATGGGCAAATTGTTTGCCACCTTAAGGCAAAGCCAGCAGGGATTCAGTTGGTCTCTTGCCCCAAACTGCTTGGCGTAAAAGTCCTATTCCATGACAGTGACCTTGGAATTTGTGTCAGTCAGGCATGGGACCTCTTGTCCATTCACAAGGGCAGCCACCACTGGACTTGGCGCAACCATAGACTCTGGTTTGCTGGGACCTTGTGTTGACTGTCCCTGACTGACCAATGCAGGGGAAGGAGCAGTGCTGTGAGGAATGACAAGTCCCATTGTTGTTTAAATAACTTTTTTTTTTGTTTTTGTTACAGGCATGTGTAGTGCACTAGATTCATACACAGAAGCCCTTTTCCTGCTTTGGTGAATGACAGTGCTTTTCTCCAGAGTGTTCCTACTGACAGATATGAGTGCCATCAAGCACTAAGTCCATCTTCTTGCTAGCAGTATAGTTAGACAGCCATGGTAGGGAAGAGGACAGACTGACCGACCAAGTGCTCAACGTACTAGGTCAGGGGTAGGCAACCTTTGAGAGATGGAGATCTACCTGGACAACATTGAAGAGATTAAGATAACCGGGGTACAGCGCCGCCCCACTTTAAAAAAAAAAACAAATTAACTTAAAGATGGCATGAAGAAAACCTAGAAAAATGTATTAGAACTAATGTCACTGTAAAAAATTCAACTTAGCCTACCTTAAAATTTTAGCTTCAGTGAGAATTTCGGCATTCACTTTCATTCACATTTTTTTTCATGCCTGGGGAGTTGGTCACCCCCACAAGTCTGATGCCGGAGTTCAGTAAGAAAGCAGAACATCTGGTACTGCAGGCTGATTTTCTTGACTAATTTCAGGCCTGGGGAGTTGGTCACCCCCACAAGTCTGATGCCAGAGTTCAATAAGAAAGCAGAACATCTGGTACTGCAGGCTGATTTTCTTGACTAGTTTCAGGCCTGGCTGTCAGCTCTGATTTCTGCCCAGTGTAAGTAGTAGATAGGGCATCGTCTAGGGCTCAGTAGTAGGTAGGGCAGCGTACAGAGGTCAGTAGGATGTTGGGCAGTATAGAGGTCAGTAGGATGTTGGGAAGCGTAGAGGTCAGTAGGATGTTGGGCAGCGTAGAGGTCAGTAGGATGGTGGGCAGTGTACAGAGGTCAGTAGTAGGTAGGGCAGCGTACAAAGGTCAGTAGTAGGTAGGGCAATGTACAGAGGGCAGTAGTAGGTAGGGCAGCATATAGAGGTCAGTAGTAGGTAAGGCAATGTACAGAGGTCAGTAGAATGTAGGGCAGCATACAGAGGTCACTAGCATATAGGACAACGTACAGAGGTCCCCACCATATAGGGCAGTGTACAGACATCATTAGTATGTAGGGCTGGGTTCAGGAGGGAAAGGTATAGGGGGATCAGGAGGGCAAGGTATAGGGGGATCAGTGGGGCACTGTATTGGGGGATCAGAAGGGCACAGTACAGGGGACAGAAGGGTATGGTATTGGGGGGGATCAGGAGGGCTAGGGTGTCAGGATGGCACAGTACTGGGGGATCAGGAGGGCTGGGGTGTCAGGATTGCATGGTGCTGGGGGTCAGGAGGGTATGATATTGGGGGGAGGTCATAAGAGAATGGTACTGTGGTGTCAGGAGGGCATGGTGCTGGAGCATGAGGAGGGCTGAGGTCTTAGGAGGGCCCAAAAGGAAACTATTCAAAGTGCTAGCGCTTATCCCTGCTGGCACCTTCCTGCCTGGTATGTCCCACAAGCCCCATGAATAGAGGAGGAGGGCTGGTGGGGATGAGCGCGGAAGAGGAAGAGCTCGGGTGTCTTTGGAGAAGAGCCCAAACTCTCCTGAGCTATTCCAGAGGTGGGGTCTGCCTCTGCAGCCTAGGATTGGGTGATCGTCCCCTTGCGCCACTCCGGAGCTCCCAGGAGAAGACAGGGTCAGCAACACTGGGTTGTTTTTTAAAGCTACCCATCACCTGTCGGCAGTTCATGGGTAGCTCGCCATCGACGGGTTGCCAACCCCCTGTAACTAGGTCCTCTGGAGAATTAAAAAATTGATTTTCATTTGCAGTGATACTTGTTCTTCTTTAAACTGTATGGAAACCGATTCAACTTTAAAAATTCTGCATCTCATCAAAATGAAACTCCTTTTGATTACTGTTTGCATCTTCCATGCAGAAGTCTGAGAAAAGCAGGAGATTAGAATTTTGTGAATGTTTTGTACACAGACTAGCTGAAAAGGGGAAATACAATAAATGAGGAAGTCAACATAGCTTCACAACAGTGAATTGAGAGGAACAGAACAGAAGCACAATCACTTACAGCCTAATATCGGATTAAAGCTATTGCTGCAGTTGAGCAGCAGTCTCTCTGCAGAGGTCCAACATGCTCTCTAAAGCCCCATACACACGGTCGGATTTTCCGATGGATTCTGTCCTATCAGACAATGTTGTCGGAAATTCCGACCGTGTGTAGGCACCATCGGACAGTTTCCATCGGATTGTCTGACGGACAAAGTCCTATCTCCTGCTGGATAGATTTTTTGACAACAAAGTCCGATCACACCAAATCCGATCGTGTGTAGCGAATTCCGACGGACAAAGTGCTACGCATGCTCAGATCACATTACAAGACCAAAGCTATTGGCTACTAGCCTCTACGTAGTCCCGTCGTAGGCAACAAACGTCACCACGTTCAGAATGATCGGATTTTCCGACAACTTTGTCCGACCGTGTGTACGCAAAACCAACATCGGACAAAGTACGACGGACATGATCCGACGGACCTGGTCCTCGGATAATCTGCGCGTGTGTATGGGGCTTTAGAGTCAGAGCTAGATCTCCCTGATGATTGAGAAGC
Source organism: Lithobates sylvaticus (assembly GCA_028564925.1). NCBI lineage: Eukaryota > Metazoa > Chordata > Amphibia > Anura > Ranidae > Lithobates > Lithobates sylvaticus. Next base: position 226,364,556 of record CM053028.1, read on the forward strand.
TATAGGACTGATGCAGCAGGGGTCATGTCGGACCTCTGCAGGGAGAACTCTGCTGCAGTTGCTTTCAAAAGAAAACAAACTGTAAGCCCCCGTACACACGTTCGGAAATTCCGACCACAAAATCCGTCAGATTTTTTCCGACGGATTTTGTCAGAACCTGGTGTTGCATACACACGGTCGGACAAAGTTGTCGGAAAATCCGATCATTCCGAACGTGGTGACGTTCATTGCGTATGACGGAACTACGTAGAGGCTAGTAGCCAATAGCTTTGGTCTCATAGTTTGATCCGAGCATGCGTGGCACTTTGTCCGTCGGAATTCTCTGCACACGATCGGCAAAAGTCCGATCGGATTTTGTTGTCGGAAAATTTGAGAGCAGGATCTCAAATTTTTCCGACGCAAAAAGTCCGATGGAGCCCACACACGGGCGGATTTTCCGACAACATGGTCTGATTGGACATTTTCTGTCGGAATTTCTGACCGTGTGTACGGGGCATAAGACTTTGCACAGCTTTTTGTTTTGATGCAAGTTTTATGTTTAGCCGATTTAAACTAAAAGTTGCTTTAAGTAAAACATTTAGTAAGCTCTCTTTCATGCTAGCTTTGCTCTCTGAAAAGCTCTCTGAATAGTATTTAACAAGAGGCTTTATATTGCCCCCCCCCCCCAACCTCCTTCTTTAACCCCTTGAAGCCCACACTAGCTTGGCGCAACTGTGTGCATTGGCCCTTGCAGAACAGCCCCATTCATTTGAATAGGTCACGTTCAACGGACAGTAACATCTGCTGAAAGTGAAAGGGGATATAATTCCTGCAGCAGCATGAGTACACCCCATGCTGCTGCCTCTGCAGCTAAAGGGGGTAGTGGTTGGGGGAACGCAGTAAAAGTGCAGCTCAACCTCCAGGGTTTTACCGCTCTACATCCACTAATGTGAATGAGTGCCCTAGTGTATGCCTTTTGGGTAGGCTGAGCTTCTTCAAGAAACCCTGGCAGCTAAGAAGTGCAATAATATTTTTTGTGGTAGTGGGAAAGAAGGCCCGATACTGTGCTTAGGGGTACATTGTTTTTTTAATTTTTTTTACAGCCCAAGGAAAACAGACAGGTTAGCAACACTCCTTACAAAATGTATTACTTGTATGCCCTGATTTACAATATTAAAATATTACATTACCATTTTACTCTAAGCCATGGCAGACAATAAAATGTCATCTTTTTCTTGACTGCAGTAACCCAAAATTAAATCTTTGAGTTACTGAACTTCCCTAAAATGAATAAGCAATGTTTGCACATTAGTTCAGTGACCAGCAGAGGGAGCCCAAGCCTATCTGTTAAAATATGTTTGCTATAAACCTTTTATCGCTTTTCTTTCAGCCTATCTTGGCTAATGGTGAGAGATCTTTCATTATATAGAGTAGTGCCATCCTAATCTTCACATATTGACCAAAAAGCCATGATAACTTAGTTAGCAGGAGTAGCAGGATTCCTATTGATAGGTAAGCTGAAGATATTTGAAATGCGGAAGTAAAGTAAATGTGAGTCTCTAAAATCACATATAGTTAAAACCGACATACAAATATGACATCTCAAACAGATACCATTTTTAAAAATTTTGTATAGGAAATAAAAACAATAAACATGTTTCATTATGCAAATACATATCTCCCTGCGTTTACTTGCCTACATACTCTATGATGGTTAGCATAGGCAAATATGTCTATGTAGGTGAAGGGAAACCAGGCGGCAGAGATTTAAAGGGAACAGGTGAACAGAGGTTAATGGGACATATCTGGTACCTAATAATATTATTAGGAAGGAAAGAGGTATATTGGTATTTTATTCAAAACAGGGCGACTGCCAGCTATTTTTATATTCTGGTACATTATTAACATTATGTATCATTTCTTCTAGTTGCTGTTTACTGAGGTCACACATCAGAATGTATGGGAAACAACACACCTAGCACCTGACCATTACTGCATCAGTGTAAAGATGAAGTTTGAGGAAAGAACAAGTAATCCAAGTCCAAAAGTGTGTGTGAACCTGAATGGTAAATACAGTCAATTTTTATGTCTAGGTCATTGAATATATATGACATCTGGAAGATTGCTGGTGTTTTCTTTTCTCATTAAGATTTTTATTTTCACAAAGTAAAATCATTACAGAAGAATTCACAGTAAATCTAACAAATGTGACTAGTTAACATACCAATGAGACATTGAGAATTTAACAAAGTAAGAAATAAGTATGTAACTTAAGCTGTGACAACTCATTTGTATGCTATATCCCAGAACACTCCAAGAAGGGTAGGAACTCCGCATCCCCTCTGACACCCCAACCGGGATCAAGCTGTATCCAAGGAGGTGCAGATATCCCCCCCCCCCCCCCTCGAATGAATAGAATTTACTATATAACTTCTGAGAAGCAAGATATAATACTATTAACTTTTCGAGTTGCCAAGACAAAATAAAATTGTAGATTCTAACATGGATACAACATCATGTTCTCACTGGATTAAGCCCAGGAAAAAATCCTATATTTAGTAAGACATACTAATGTAAAAAACCTGTCAATTCAAGGAAAGATACTCTAGTCAAAAAAAAAAAATATATATATATATATATATATAATAAAAATAATAATAATAATAATAATATCCAAAATAAAAAATAAAAAGGAAAGACTAAAAACTGAGAAGAGAGAGAAAAGAGATAGAAAGAAGAAGAGATGATGCCTTTATGTCCTATAAAAGATCCAAAGATCAGCGATTAATATTGCTATCTGTGCCTGACCTCAGTGAAATACCCAGATACTGAGCCCAGGGATCCCATATGATTTCAAATTGTGTGGTCTTATCCAATAGGGAGCTGACCATTTTCTCTTGTTCCATTATCCATGAAATTTTCCTTTTCATGGACAATACAGATACCGAGGGCTTCTTCCAATCTTTTGCAATGGTTAATTTGGCTCCCATTAATATAAATAGAATCAGTCTTCTAGTGTTTTTAGGCACGTGCGGCACTAATCCATTGAGCAAGGCAATCGCTGGTGTTTGGGGGACAGCATAACCCGTAACTTTTCTAATAATATGGAAGACCCTATTCCAAAATCCCCGGAGTTTGGGACATTCCCACCAAATATGTATCATAGAGCCCAGTCCTTGGCAACCTCTAAAGCATAGAGACGAAGTGGAAGGATACATTGCCGCTAATTTTGTAGGAACTAAGTACCATCTTGTAAATATTTTGATGTTAGCCTCAATGAGAGAGGTATTGTAAATGCCTTTGATCGATCGAGAATAGTTCTCATACCAGTCTACCAGTTCCCAGTCAGTATGTAGATCCTTCTCCCAGGTCAGCATGTATGGTAGTTTATCAGAGTTAGACGCTAGAGACTCATAGATCACAGAAATCCCCCCCTTCCGCCCCATGGCTTGTTCACACCAGCTTTCATAAGCTGTAATTCTCAAGGGATTCAATTTATTTTTCCATATGGAGTGGATGAAACTGTAGATGTGATGAAATCTACTCCTTTCCGAAGAAGGGAGCTCCAGTTTTTCCACAAATTGTTTAAAAGGTAGAGGGCCCGTGCAAGATATAAAGTGTCCTAAGCGATATATCCCCTTGTCTAGCCACCATTTGAAGTCATCAATGTCCATGCCATGATTGTACAGGGGATTTCGGAACAAATTAGCCAATGGTTGTAGTTCAGAGACCAGGGAAGGAAGCCTCCTAAGTGAATCCCACATAGAGAGAGATTGAGAGAGAGTTGGAGATAGAATGGGGGGTCTACTCTTGGGAGGACACCATAATAAATCTTCCAAAGTAAATGTAGGAGCTGCTTGACTTTCAATTTTTATCCAGTCCGGTTGTTCAGTTTTAAGGTATATAGCTGAGAGCTGTGCTAACCGAGCCGCTTGGTAGTACCAAAGAAGGTTTGGTAGGCCTAGCCCCCCTTGTTTGGGAAGATTAAACAGGGTACGGTGTGAAAGGCGTGGTCCTTTTTTATTCCATATAAATTTGGTAAGTTTGCCTTGAAAGGTTTTTAGATGGTCCCTTCTGATCGGGATTAGAAGGGATCTAAACAGATATAGGAGTCTAGGTAGGAGAGTCATCTTAATTGAATTAATTCTGCCCATCCAGGCTATATTATGTGACTCCCAGTTCCTAAGGTCAGCTTCCAGTTTTTGGTCCATTGGGGGATAGTTTGCTTGGTAGAGATTTTCAATCTTGGGAGTAATATTAATTCCCAAATATTTAATGGAGGACATGCTCCAACTGAATTCATATTTCTCCTGTAGTTGAGAAACTAAAGGGTCTGGGAGAGACACATTAAGAGCCTGAGATTTAGACATGTTCACCATAAGACCTGATATTAACCCAAATTTATTGAGCAATGTACATATTTCTGGTAAGGAGGAAGTTGGGGATGTTACAAAAAGCAATAAATCATCTGCAAACAGTGTGCATTTATGAGTTGCTGGACCACAACGGACCCCCTTGATGTTTGGGTCATTACGAATGGCTATCGCCAAAGATTCAATCATTATTGCAAATATCAGGGGAGATAGGGGACATCACTGACGAGTGCCCTTGGCTATCTCTATGGGGTCAGAGAAAAGTCCCTGAAGTCTGATTCTAGCCTTAGGTGTAGAATATAGGGCTTCCAGTATACCTAAAATATTCGGTCCAAATCCCCAGCGTCTAAGAACCGCAAAGAGATATGGCCATGAAATGGAATCAAAGGCCTTCCGAAGATCCAATGATAATAGCATGCCTTCTTGTTTATGACCTCCCTCCCATTGCGATTGCATAACTGTTATCAGATCCACCGCTCTTCTCACTTGATCAGGACCCTGTCTACCAGGGATAAACCCTACCTGATCTTTATGGATATAAATGCCAATAAAGGACGCTAATCGGTTTGCTAATATTTTGGTCAATATTTTTAGGTCATTATTAATTAGTGAAATAGGTCTGTAATTCTCTATCTGACTGATATCTTTATCTGGTTTAGGGATTACTGTTATATATGCCATATTGAGTTGGTTACCTAACGGGGTGCCCTTAGTCATGTCATTGAAAAATCTAGTAAGGTATGGAAGTAGTATTTCAGAAAAAGTTTTGTAATAGGGTGAGGAAAATCCATCAGGACCCGGTGCTGTACCTCCCTTTAATGTTTTGATAACTTCTGACACCTCCTCTATAGAGAAAGGAGCTTCCATCTCAGCTCTATGAGAGTCCGTCAGTGTTGGTAAATGCAAATTATCCAGAAATTCTCCTACTTTAGCGGGGTTAGAATTTTTATCTGCTTTATATAAATCAGCATAAAATTCCTGGAAGGCCTTCATTATTCGTTGTGGATTCAGGGTAAAGGTGCCATCCTTTTGTTTAATTTTGGGTAGGGCATGAGAACGAAACCTGGGGGACAATTTGTGTGCAAGCATGGGACCAATTCTATCTTTTGTCTGATAAACCTTGGCCCCAGTCCACCTAATAGATTTATCAGCTTTCGCTGTGAGAGCCAAATTTAGAGCCACTCGAGCAGCATCTAGAGTAGAACTAGAAACTTTGGAGGGATCACTTTTATGTCATTTGCTCAGAGAAGTAAAGTCTCTCTCCATTCTTTCTATGTCTCTCATCCTCTCTTTCTTACGTCTTGCTGCAATTTGAATTAGTTTACCCCTAATGGTCACCTTATGTGCAGCCCATAGAGTCTCTGCCGAAACATCTTCCACATCGTTAAGGCGAAAGTATTCCCGCAGAGCCTCCTGTATTTCTGATACCATGCCGGGATCTCTTAAAATAGACTGATTGAGAGTCCATAGAGAGGCTTGTTGTCCATGATTATCTTTACCCAAAACCAATAGAACCATGGAATGATCTGACCAGGAAACTTCTAAAATAGATGATGAAATAGCTAATGGAATGTGGTGCGTTGAGAGCAGGATATGATCTATACGGGAATAAGATAAATGTGGGTTTGAGAAGTGTGTAAAATCTCGTGCAGTTGGATTTAGTTCCCTCCAAATGTCCGTTAGTCTTGATTGAAAGATCAATCGTGCAATTTGTACACTAGATTTCCTAGGAGTAATTGATTGAACTTTAAGTGGTTTAGATTTATCTAGACTAGTATCAAAGGCTGTATTAGAGTCACCCCCCATAATTATGACACCTTCCATAAATGGGTCAAGGATGTTGAACATCTGTCGGAAGAACTGTAGCTGTCCTCTATTAGGAGCATAGTACGAAATAAATGTATATATTTTATCCTCAATCATACCTTTAACTAGTAGGAACCTTCCCTCTGGGTCTCTGTGTTCCATTTTAAAGTGAAATTTGCAGTGTTTGGAAAATAGAATCGCCACCCCCTTTGTTTTGTTTTCCACATTTGCCAAATAAAATGTGGGAAAGTATGCATGTAAAAACGAGGGGGTAAATTGCTGAGGAAAATTAGTCTCCTGAAGGAGGACCACATCAATACGACGAGTACGATAGACTTGAAAGGCCTTCCTTCTTTTGACTGGGGAATTTAACCCCTGAGTGTTATGAGATATTATGCGTAAGGGAGAACAAGTAGAATTATTATTAGCCATGGAGCAAAAGGGAGAGAGCGATGACCAACCTATATCCACTTCCCTCAGTACATAAAGGAGTAACTAAATACATAATAGAATCATCCCCTATTATAAAGGTCAATATATCCAAGAACATCCTGAAGCAACATCTCATTGACAGGCAGGCTAGGAGAAAAAGGAAGATAGAAAGGAAAGAGAAGAAGAAAAAACAAAAAAAAAATATCAGCAGTTTGCTTAATACCATAAGGCCCGGAATGAGGTGAGGGGGAAGACTCCCTCCCCTCATTCAAAACAAAAATAATTGCATGGCCCATACAGAGGGCTATATCCCCACCACACAGAGCAGAAAAAAACTGCCTGAGTAGTAGGTGGGAGCGCAATGCATCAGCTCCAGCCAGTGACAGCACATAAAAAAAAAACCCTAGAACATTCAAATGTGCAGAAATCTCAGTAACATCTTTTATATAGCATTCTAAAAGAACAAACTGGGGGAGATAAAGTAAATAGGGGTGAGGCCAAACTGACAAGGTTATTAAGTATCAGGCGCACTCTTGGTATAGAAACATTGTGCAGACCTCTAAACTAAACTCCATCAACTGTCATGTGTGATAAGAAAAAGTCAGTACAAATTCAAGATTGAAGATCAAACAACATTTTCTGCCTAAGTAACAAGGCAAAGAAAATAAGATTTAAATACAGGTGTGTTATACGTCCCCACATCAGGGAGGGGAGTTATCCTTGACTTTCTTGTGTTTAGCCTTGTTCCATAGTTGAGAGGTTGGGCTTAGTGGAGATTGGCGTTTAGCAGATCCCTGCTGTGCGGTAGATGTATCCATCTCCGAATCGTGGGTAATGATCTTCAGATCCAGTAACAGGCGCTCTCCCTCTGGAAAACTGCGGAATGTCTGTTGTTTACCATTATAAGTAAATTTCAGAGCGAATGGAAAGGCCCAGCAATATTTAATGTCCTTCTTGGTGAGGGCTGTCAAAAGGGGTTTCAAGGATCGTCTTTTTTGGATGGTGTTTGGGGAAATGTCAGCAAAAATTTGTATGACTTTCCCTTGGTACTGTATCTGGTCCTGTTGGCGGGAACGTTTCATTACTTCTTCTTTTTATTGAGTAAAAGTGCGGTTTTACTATAATATCCCTCGGAGATCCATCTTTCCTGAGAGGGCCTAGGGATCTGTGTGCCCTATCCAACTCTAATTTATGTACCGGGACCGAAGGTATCAGGGATTTGATAACTTCTTGAACTGCAGCCTGTACGTCAGAAACAGTTTCTGGTATCCCTCTAATCCGAAAATTGTCCCTTCTCAGGCGATTCTCGAGGTCGTCGATCCGAGTCTGGGCTGTGTCAAGCTGTTCTTGCATAAAATGCAACTGGTCAGAATGTTGGTTTGCCCTAGAAATGGTAACATCCAACTTGTGTTCTATATGATCAATCCTGGTTCCCAGATTTTGGAAATCTGCCCTGATTTCCCCTGTGATCCTTTCAGCATTCAGGGTTAAACCTTTATCCAACAATTCAGAAAGTTTAAAAAACAGGTCAGGAACATTGAAGGGAACATCAAGAGCCTGTGCTGCTTGTGTAGAAGCAAAGTCTGGGTGAGTAAGGGATACTGTGTTTTCAGGCAATGAAGTGTTGAGAGAGGTAGCTGCACTCTGTAACTGAGGTAAATATGTGAGGGTCGCAGGGAGAACAACTTGCCTGGCTGCTGTGGAGATTTCAGCTGCAGTCTGTGCACCTGTCTGAGGTAATGCCGCCATTTTAGATATGTCCCGCTTTTCAAAAAGCTCAAACTCAGGACCCGTGGTTCCTCTGGAATGTCTTCCCGGCATAAGAAGAAGCCCTGTGATATCTGCCTCCTTCTCCTGTTATTTAGGGAAATCCTGTCAGCCTCTTCCCGCTGGTTATTAAAGCTGTATGGCTAGCGCTGTGTGGAGCTCCAGGCTTACACAGCCATCCCGGGAGCCTCCACGCATGCACCCGCTGGTGTTTTATTTTATTGCAATGGGTTAAGTGACACTGTTTTTTAAAGCTCTTCTTTACTGAAATTGCTTAGTCTGATTTCAAAGCACACTGTGAGCCTCTCATGGAATCTCAACATTACACGTGTGTTTGTCTGTTGAGGGCAGTCTGCATGCAGAAAGAGCCTACCTTGGAATGGCCACTCCTCCAGACTTACATCCACCCATTAAGAAAATATGATACTTGCATAACTCCTCCCAAGGGCCAGCCCACTGTTTGCATCAGGGCTGAAGGCTCTAAAAGCGGTGTTCCGCCCCCCAAAAAAAAATTAAAAGCCAGCAACTACACATACTGCAGCTGCTGACTTTTAACAATAGGACACTTACCTGTCCTGGAGTCCCGTGATGTCAGCACCGCAGCTGATTTTTCCATGCCGCCGCCATTGCGGGTAAGGGAACCCAGCAGTGAAGCCTTACGGCTTCACGCCGGGAACCCTACTGCGCATGCGCAAGGCCCCGCTCCTCTCTCCCACTGGCCGGCGACAGGGAGAGGAGGAGGATGAGGGAGGAGGAGGGAGCACCACGGTGATGTCACGAGCCACGGCCTGGACTCCCGGAAGTATAAACAGGATATCTGTCAAAGACAGGGATTCTGTCGCCCCCCGAAAAGGTGCCAGTTGTGGCACCGGAGAGGGAGAGGAGACAAATGAGCTGAAGTTCCACTTTTGGGTGGAACTCCGCTTTAAGAGGAGTACTGAGGCAGGGTGCTGTGATGTTTCAGAAAGCTATGTACAACACTCTACAGGCCCTTCTCACCAGTCATAATCTGCCTGCATTGCATAGAGAAGCACCCAGATCCAGTGATAATATCACTGGGTCTAAAATAAAGTATATAGTGGGAATGGAAAGTTCTTTTTTTTCCCAAAAAATCATTAAGGCTGCTTTCACACTGGGGCGGTTTGCAGGCGCTATTGCGCTAAAAATAGCGCCTGCAAACCGACCCGAAACAGCTGTTGCTGTGTCTCCAGTGTAAAAGTCCTTAGGGCTTTCACACTGGAGCGGTGCGCTAGCAGGACGGTAAAAAAAGTCCTGCTATCTGCATCTTTGGAGCGGTGAAGGAGCGGTGTGTTCACCGCTCCTATACCGCTCCTTCCCATTGAAATCAATGGGAGACCGCAGGGATACCGATTTTTAACCCTTTTTCGGCCGCTAGCAGGGGTTAAAACCACCCTGCTAGCGGCCGCATACCGCGGGTAAAACGATGGTAAAGCAGCGCTAAATATAGCGCTGCTTTACCGTCGCCGCCCCGCACCGCTCCAGTGTGAAAGCAGCCTAAGAAGAGGGAAGAGAGGAACTAGAAAAGGGAAATATAAACAAAATATAAACAGATTAGACTTCAGTTTTAAGATTAACAGCATATCTGGAAACACAAGCCTGATCATAAATTTTCAACTTGAAATACTATTGTATATCAGTGTACAATTCACTGGCACTCATTCAGGCTGGCCCGATTTGTAACGTTGCCCCACACATTTTAATGTACAGTCTTTCAATCATTACCTGCATTGTGTTAAGGCAGCCTATTTACTGTATATTGAATAAGCTAAGAATGCACCACAGCACAAATATGTATGAATATGCACTATGTTATTTCAATGTAACACTTAGGGGTTTATTTACTAAAGGCAAATCCACTTTGCACTACAAGTGCACTTGAAAGTGCGGTCGCTATAAATCTGAGGGGGACATGCAAGGAAAACAAAAAACGAAAAACAAGAAACGAAACAACATAAGAATTTTTGCTTGCACATGATTGGATGATAAAAATCAGCAGAGCTTCCCCTCGTTTCAGATCTTACCATGAGAGCTATAGCGACTGCACTTCCAAGTGCACTTGCAGTGTACAGTGGATTTGCCTTTAGTAAATCGACCCCTTAGTGTCGAGGTGTGTTGCAGTAATACACATGTAGCGCACTACTCCCTTGGGAGCTGCAAAGTGTGTGCATTACCTTTCTGTTAACTTGTTCCATTATTCCTCCCCATGCACAAATTCACAATCAGCAGACAGTCCTTGAAATTGTATAAAGCTTTATTGCTTAAACTTGAAGAACGTTACAATCAGAAGTAGAGGATATGAGTTGCCTCTAATAATCTGGTTCCTGACTCTGTCTCTGTGTACTTTCCTTTGGTGAACCGACCAGCACCACTCTGAATAGTGTTGTGGGTTATGGATATTCAAAGTCCCAGGTCTCACCTCCTACCTTAACTCCTGCAATCCTCCCAGTGTCATTTCAGGAAAGTGTCCTTGATGGATAAGCACCGCTGGGTTGCACTCCCTTGCTCTCTCCCATCGACAGCCCATGATTGCCACAGAAAGTCAATCCCAGTTTCCTCCGTCCTCTTTTCATCTACTTCCTCCTCTGCATGGTCGGGTACATCCCAGGCTGGTACGCCCGGTTTTCTCCTCCAGATTACATAGCGACTGTATGGGTTATCCAGCACTGAGGTCTCTGAACCCTCAGGCCTTCAAACCCACTCCTGCTATACAGCACTGGGGTCTCTGAACCCCCAGGCCTCCAAGCCTGCTCCTTGCTCCTACACCTTTCCTGCTTCTCTGCTCCCGACTCCTCCTCCAGGAAGCATGTGACCCCCAGCTTATATGTGAGTCCTGCCCCTGCCAACACAAATTAATGATTGGTCCAGAGCTCTCCATACAAGCTGCCTGCCACTCCAGTCCCAAGTCCGCCTCCCTTGCAGAATATTTCCACTGGAAAGTAAAGGGGATCTCTCTGAGCCAGAGTGTAAGTGGCCACACCCCCCTCTATTCTATCACTCACCTCTCCCAAAATGAACAACCAGGCCTAAAAGTGTAAGGCCCTGGCCAAATTTACCGATCTAACACCCACCTGAATGGGGTGGGCACTACTCACAGTAAAATGCATGTTACCGAAATGCAATATTCTGGATGGGGTACAAAATCTCTCAAGATTCCATCCAAAATAACATTGTACTCATGAGTGTTTTTACTGAGCTGCCTATGCATTCATTCTTCTAATTTATTGCTTCTAAAGTTAATTTTACACTCATATCTGCACAGTTTCCAACAACCTTTCTCGTACACCGATCGGGTTTTCCGCAGATAAAGTGCCAGACTTGTCCGAAGGGCGTGTGCCGTGAACTTGTCTTGCATACAAACGTTACACAATTGTCGGCCAACAAACACGAACGTAGTGACGTACTACGTGGAATTTCAGCTCTTGCGCGACACCCTTTGGGCACCTTCTGCTAATGTCGTGTTTGGTGAGCATTGATTCCGAGAATGCGTTTTTGTACTTTTGACTTTTGTGTGACGGACTTGTGTACACAAGATAGGAAAATCTGACAACAGACCGTTGACCGCCGGAAATTTACCAGCCTGCCATCCAACATTTGTCGGCGGAAAGTTGGCCAACAATTGTCTGACGGAGCGTACTAACAGTCTGTCATCACACAATTCCCTGCTGAAAATCCAATCGTGTGTACGAGGCTAAACATTATAGTAACCTCGGCACATAGAATAGTTCAAAACTTATTCAACAAAACAAATTTGGTCTTTGCAAGCCTGCACAACAGAAGAAAAATCTGTGATAATATATTCTAAAAATGGCAAGTCATTTTTTTTAAATGTTAAATTATTCAGGTGTTTACATTTTTATGATATCCTCTTGTTTTTTCCTTTAACATCAAAAGATGCAAAACTGTATTTAAAACTAGTACCAATAATTATATTAACACTTTTGCTGTAATATTATCTATTCTACAGAGCTGACCCATAAGGAAGTCATTTTGGGATCTGCTGTTGCCATATGTGTTTGTTTGATAATACTTGTGATTCTAGCAGTTTACCTTATTGTGTATCGGCACATGTTACATCCCAAATTACATCTTCCCTCAAATCTGGTAAGCTGCATCTATATTTAGACCAGAAATATATAATTCAAAGGTTTTGGACTGTACAACAATTACTTTACACATTCTATAGCAAATGTGTGATTATTTGCAAATACAATCCTGGCAGATAGAATGTGTTAGTAGATGTGGCCAACATCCCTAATCGAATACACAATAACACTATACATTCCCCATGGGACTTTTTAGGGCCAAAATGTGTAAACTAAAATCATCAAAATTAAAGATGCAACAATTTTTATTTATAATGTTCAATAAAAGATCTAAAGTGCATAACGGTTCATGTACTCATCAATACATTATGTCATAATGTCCCTGATCAGGGAGTTATTATAGTATATCCATAGTGCTTGGCATATCCGCACTGGTTCCTGAATAAGGGGTCAGTCCTTGTACAGGGACCAGTGCAGATATGCCAAGCGCTGTGGAAATACTCTATTTATTCCCCAATCAGTGACTTTTTTGGTCTTCCAAGACATATTGGGGTTGATTTACTAAGATGAAATAGACTGTGCACTTTGCAAGTGCAATCAGTGGTGTAGCGTGGGGGGTGCAGGGGGTGCTGTGGCCCCAGGTGTGACATTTAGGGGGGCGCCAGTATGTGTCACTGGCTGCCTCCTCCTAATTTTACGTTCCTGTGTCCCCCTTGCTCTGGCCGCCATGTTCAGTGTTCAGCGCCCTGTGATTGGGCATATGGAGGTCATGTGAGGCGTAGTTCTGGCCTGTCCTGCAGTTGCTCCTGAAGTCCTGCCTCCGCACATGACCCCCCATATGCCCAATCACAGTGCACCGGACACTGAACATGGCAGCAGCCAGAGCGTGGGGGAGACAAGAAAAAATGTGAGCCGCCGCGGCCGCTGTCTTCTGAGGAGACTCTTCTCAAGCATTTATAGGTAATATATATTTTCTGAAAGCAGAGGTCCTGTAGAACAAAAATATGATAGTTGCAAATTTGTTTATTACATGCATATTTTCAGGAACAAATTTAAATTAATTTAATTTTAGTGCAAACACACACAATATAACACATTTTTTGTAAAATAGAAAAGATGAGGTTGCTTCGAGTAATTAGATACAAAATATGCCAAGCCTTAAAATCACGTACACCCGTGATATTGCAAAAAACTATGGTACCCCATAGGTGACATTTTAAAAGCTTTTACAGCTTATCAGTTCAGAGTTCACCAGGAGCTGGTGAAAAGTGATCAGAAGCTATACAGCCACCGGATCACTTTCACCTTAAAGCCTGAAGCCGGCTGACCAAGCAGAACACAAGCTGGTGGCTGCAGTAGCAGCCATCAGCTTGTGATTAACATTGCACTCTTTGGATGTATGTGTAGTGATATAATATATAGTTCGTAGATGGTTTGTAGTCAATAAGTATTGTCCCGCAGCAAACCCAATTCTCCAGAGAGGCACACTTTACTTAACTAGTTAATTTGACTAGAAATCGGCATCTTTACAGCTTGTGTACAGTAGAACTCCAAGAGAAGTATGGAGAATCAGTACAAGCAGCAAGTCATGTGGGTTGTAATGCAAGAAGCCTTCTGTTAGGAGGAGGGAGCAGAATGACAGAGATGTGCTGTCATGAGTGTGCTGCTTCTCCTTTCACTGCCTAGTCATGTGGTGTGGATAGGAAAGATACCTGTAAGTGAAAGTGTAACTGCAGCAGAGAAAGATCAGGTCTCCTGCCCTGTCAGGCAGAACTATGCTGTGTGGTAAAACTGTGTAAATTTTAGGATTGGATGGACAGAAAAACAAATCCATTTGGCAAGTAAAACAACTCCCTTATGTACTTTATGTCATTTGTGTATTTACGTAGCTGTTTGACTTTAATGTGGTAGTTATTTTACAATATATTTTTAATCTTTGTCCATAAATTTCTGTTTTCAATAGAATTTTAATGATGTAAAAGCAAAATCAAGGGCCAGCGACTACAAATCTGATGAAGGGTTTTTGGCTCCCTCAATATTTGAAGGTATGGAATTTGGTAAACACACACTGGACTCTGATGACCATGAAGAACATCCTCAAAATAAACGATATGTCTCGACTGAAACTTGGAGAACAGGCTATGTTAACTTCAGGCAGAAATACACTGATCCTAATTTTCCTTTAAGCAAAACGGTGGAACTTAGAAATTCGACATATGGGGCAAATGCTGCACAGGACTGTCACCTGGACTATCCAAGCATTTGGATTCCACCTGAAGCAAGGTATACGAAGGCCAAAGAATGTCTTCATTATGGACACATTTGCAATGAATACGATTATTATAATGACATAACATCATTTAAGCAGGGCTGTAATAAGCCAAGTCAGCCATATTTCAATCAGGAAGAAAAATCACATTGTTTGTACATGAATGAACAATTTCGGGCCTACACCAATATTTCTGGTGATACCTAACTTCTAAAACCAGCCTTTCCCTTTTCACACCACACGCAGTCCAGTGCGTTTTTGTTCTGCATTAAAAACGCATGGAAAGTAGGTTAAATGGTTTCCAATGGCATACTTCACACCAGTGGAGTCAATTCCAGGGCTTTTCAGTTCCAAAAAAAAAAGTAGAACATGCTCCATTTTTCCTGCACTGGACTGTACTGGAACGCAATAAAACGCATCAAAAATGCACTGAAATGTATCAAAAACGCACTGGACCCTAGTATAGTGAAAAGAAAAACAGGAAAAAATAAAAAAAAAAAACACCTTGAATGCATCCGGAAACGTGTCAAAAAACGTTAAAACCACGCATGCAGGAACGCATCAGGATCTGGAGTGCATTTTTGTGGCGTGAACCGGCACTCAAGGAAAGATTTTAGTAAATGCAGGAAAAGATGAAATAACATTTTACTGTTCCTGTAAGACAAGTCTATTTGTTCAAGATTATAGGAATGTAAGATGTGTCTGCTTTGACCATATTACTCATATCAGATAGAGAGCTGGCCAAACCAGTTAGTCTGGTTTAAACATTTGCTGATCTCTATCCATTGTCTGAAACAATTAGAGTGGAATTACCACATCATGATGGGTCAAGGGTTGGACTCTTCATCTGCATACATATTTAGACATTGTAATGATGAATTCTTTGGGGTTGATTTACCAAAACTGGAGAGTGCAAAATTTGGTGCAGCTCTGTATAGAAACCAATCAGCTTCCAGTTCTTTTTTTGTTAAAACTTTATTGAGCTGAAGTTAGAAGCTGAATGGCTACCATGCAGAGCTTCACAAGATTTTGCACGTTTTAGTAAATCAACCCCTTTTGTTTTCCTGAAAAAAACAACTCATATATCATACTGTGATTTCTAATTCTGCTCACTAGCATTATTCTTCCTAGTGGAACTACATGGTTATGATGTAATTTCTTGTCTCTGTGTCAGTTTTTTTCCATTAAAACAAGAAGGGCATAAGCCAGGCATGTCCAAAGTCCGGCCCGGCGGGCCAATCACGACCCACATTCCGGTTTTAAACGGCACGCCTGGTTATTTGGACATGTATACCTTTTGTGGCCCCCAACGTTCTCCCAGCGTCGGGGCCACAAAAGATATATATGCTGGCAGCCTTGGAGGGGACAGGGAGGAGGCAGGATGAGTGCCGTACACTCAGGAATATTTCCTGTTTACACGGCAGCCTCTGTACTAGGAAGTCCCATCTTCGACACTGCCATTGGACGACTGTTCTGTCCATCAAAGGAGGCAGGAATTTCTATTAAAGAGGTAGCCTAGAAAACAGAAGTTTTTCCTGTATGTAACCTTTTGGTGCTCGTCCCGCCCCCTTCCTTTCCCCTCCAAGGCTGAAGATGTATGGGCATCAATCAGGCTGCTCTGATGGCAATGGTAAATCTGCATTCCTAGCAATGGTGGGTGCTGCATTCCTGGCAATGGTGGGTGCTGCATTCATGGCAATGGTGGGTGCTGCATTCATGGCAATGGTGGGTACTGCATTCCTGGCAGTGGTGGGTGCTGCATTCCTGGCAATGCTGGGTGCTGCATTCCTGGCAATGCTGGGTGCTGCATTCCTGGCAATGCTGGGTGCTGCATTTATGGCAATGGTGGTGCTGCATTCATGGCACTTGTGAGGCTGCACTGACCCTTATTTTGCATCACAGTTCTTTATTTAAAATTTAAGTTTTTTTTCCTGAAACTTCCCTCTTAAAGTGAAGGTGCGTGTTATATGCCAATAACATGCCTAAGCTCATCTCTATAGTCACATACAGCCACAAAGGCAAGATAATTCTTGTTGGGCAGTGTACTAGTGCTCGAACAAACTCACTTAGACCGAATTTTAATGGTTCAAAGAATGTCAGGTAAAATGGTCGGCCCTCATGCATGTTCACTTCATAAAATCTGGCCCTCTTTGAAAAAAGTTTGGACACCCTTGGCATAAGCCATGTGTCCAGCATAATTTTGACTGGTGAGAGACATATCTGCAGAAGTTTTCCAGCAAAAACATTGTTTTTTTTTGGGGGCTTTTTAATTTTATAAATTCACCGCTCTATTTTTGCTATGTAATGTAAGTGTGATGACTTTCCCCATTCCCTTATCCTATGAGAAATGAATGACTATAGAGGGTCAGTTAGTGTGGGAAGCTTGATGATCTCCCTTCAGTTTTCTACAAATAACTAGCAATTTGTATATTTGTTTTGTGCACACACTTTTATACTGTATCAGTATAAATTAACTTTTCCTTTCAATTTTTTTTTATTGAATTTTCAAAAAAGCACAAAAATGAGAAAAATAATGCTCTATTAATGTATCACATAACATTCAAACCAAAGTTAAGCAAAAGTATAAGATGGGAGTGGGTACCAGACACCCCAAAATGTGCAAACAATAAGGAAAAAATCCAGTGAGCTGTAATAAATCAAAATTTTATCTAACAGCCTGTAATATCCTGCCACCTCCAAAGAAAATGAGAGGGAAGTAATTGTACAAAAATGGAGGAATTAAACAAATCTAAATTTTACAGAGTTACAGTAGTAAGCCTTATGACCTATAGGGTCAAAATCAAAGCTGCTAAATCTAACATTAGAAATTGGAACTTGGTGTACAACAGCAGGACATAGTTATAAGCACAAGAACTTCCTATAAAATCTATAAAAAAAAAAAAAAACTATAAAAAAGAGGAAAAAAGGGAAAGAAAGAAGAGAAAACAGGAAACAGAATGAAAGATGTATAGGAGAGGAAAAAAGAGGAAGAAGGGGAAGATAAGTGCCTGGCCACTTATACATCGCCACCCACCTACACGTTGGCCTCTAGCAACACGGCATCTGCAAATAGGAGAGCCAGAGATTCCAAATTTTGTCAAACATCACCCGTTTGTCACGCAGTATACTCGCAATTTTTCTCATTTAACATAATCCATGTCAATTTACGCTTTAGTAAAGCTAAATTAACCACAGGGTTTTTCTAAGCTTTGGCAATCGTAATCTTGGCTGCCAAAAACATAAAATAGGGTTTGTGTATGTCTTGGTATGTTCTCCACTGGCTCATTTAAAGGTGCAACCCGAACGTCTTTGGCAATATTGACCATAGTCACTGAATATTTTAAAGAGTAGATTTGCATCCAAAAATGCCTGACCTTGGGGCAGATCCACCATACATGCAAAACTGTTACCAACTGCTCACACCCCCGAAAGCAAGAGGGGGGGGGGGCCCAAATATATTTTTGAATACCATTTGCAGTAGACTTTGTACCCTGCTTTGAACAAGGTCACGTTCACGATACCTTTATGGATACAAGTATTCCAGGCTCACCAATCCTCCTCCTCAATTTCCACATTAAGATCTTTTTGCCAAGCTATCTGATAATGAGGATAATTTGGAGGGTGGAGTCACAAATAGCCTATACAACATTGTGATGTCCCCCCGAAGTTAAATTTTATTGGTGACAGAGTCTAAACAAAGAGGTCAAGCATGTCTGTGGGGTTCATTTACTAAAGGCAAATAGGCCATTTACTTTGCAAAGGAATTGTCCCTTAGCTTAGTGAATGTGGTGAAAAAGTGCAGGTAAAGTAAAAAATATATATATATTTGCATATGATTGGATGGTTCCCTTGCAAAGTGAGCAGACTATTTGCCTTTAGTATATCAAATCCTATGTGTCTATATACTGTATATATCATTTCTTTTAATTTTTTTTCTATAATTATCAATTTTTTTACATAAAGTGGGACACCACTTTGTCTCGCTCTGCTACCCTAGAAACGGTAAAGGGATGCAGCGCTAGAGACCACGTGTTTTATGTACACTACTTGGTTGAATGGCTTCTCTGCCCAATCAGAGTACTCCTGTCACTGGGAGCTGCTTTGATTAACCACCAGGGTATCTCAGATACCATAGCTGTAAATTAATCAGTATATCGGATTTATTCTGTGACTTAGCACTTTGAGTGTGAAATGCACCAGGTTTATGACTGTTGACTACACACTGTGCTTGCATTCTGCAATCATTAAAGTGGTTGTAAACCCACTTAAAAAACAAAAAAAACCTGCAAGACAACGGCATAATGAGCTAGTATGCAAAGCATACTAGCTCATTATGAATTACGTACCTTAGATCGAAGCCCCTGCAGCGGTCCTCGTACATCGCTCCAGGAGTTACTTCTGGGTATCGCGGGGTCCGGTGCTGTGATTGGCTGGAGCCCCAATGACGTCACTCCCGTGTGGGAGCCGCCCATAACGGCACACTAGCTGAAGCAACGGCACGGACGTGCCATTGCTTCAGTGCGCATGTGCCAATGACGCTAGCGCTGAAGACTTTGGAAAAAGGAGCATGCAATGTCACACATGTTTTTCCATGCTGCACAACTTGAGGCTGTAATTTTGATTGTTAACTTCTTCTAGTGGCCAAAATGCGGTATAGATATTTTTTTTCAAATACCTTTTGGCCACTAGAAGCTAACAGTCCGGGAGGGTTGCTCTATTAGAGAAATTACAGCAACAACTTGTGCAGCAATATATATTGACATCTATCCAAAAAATTTTTTATAAAGAGACCCTTATGTGTAAGTAGATTGTAATTGTGTAAAAAGTTTATTAAATTAGATTTCTTATCTG
Source organism: Lithobates sylvaticus (assembly GCA_028564925.1). Classification (NCBI taxonomy): domain Eukaryota; kingdom Metazoa; phylum Chordata; class Amphibia; order Anura; family Ranidae; genus Lithobates; species Lithobates sylvaticus. The sequence goes on from CM053028.1 coordinate 226,384,097, forward strand.
AAAAAAAGGAAGTGTTTTGCGAATTTTTTGTATTTCTTTTGTTCACTATTTTGTAATGAAATATACCCTTAATAAATATTTTGTGCAATGCTAGTTGTTGTTATTAGTCATTTGTTATCTACATGATCTGTGCTATCAATATCAAGGGATCTACCGTATTTATCGGTGTATAACACGCACCGGCGTATAACACGCACCCCAAGTTTAGGAGGGAATTTTAAGGAAAAAAACTTTTAGGATGGGAGTTTAAAGGAAAAAAAAAAAAAAAAAAACTTACATTTAAGTGTCCATTGCAGCCTTGTCAGTGCAGCCTTGTCCACAGTGCAGCCTTCAGCCTTGCCCCCATTGCAGCCATGTCCCCATTGCAGCCTTTCCCCCATTGCAGCCATGTCCCCATTGCAGCCTTTCCCCCATTGCAGCCATGTCCCAGTGCAGCCTTCAGCCTTGCCCCCATTGCAGCCATGTCCCCATTGCAGCCATGTCCCCATTGCAGCCTTTCCCCCATTGCAGCCATGTCCCCATTGCAGCCTTCAGCCTTGCCCCCATTGCAGCCATGTCCCCATTGCAGTCTTGTCCCCATTGCAGCCTTCAGCCTTGCCCCCATTGCAGCCTTCAGCCTTGCCCCCATTGCAGCCTTCAGCCTTGCTCCCATTGCAGCCAGGTCCCCATTGCAGCCTTGTGTGTCCATCGCCATTTAAAATTGGCGCCGACAGGACCCGGAAGCAAAGCGAACGCCGCCGAGACTGTACTCGCTACTCGGCTCTTGTCGGCTCTTCTCGCCTCCGCTCACGTGACTGTGAGCGGTGCCAAGAAGAGCGGAAAAGAGCCGACTACACTCGCTATGTGTACCTCGGCGGCGATCGCTCCGCTCCGCTCACAGCTAGCGGAGATCGGCGGGGGATTGCTGGGGATCGGCGTATAACACGCACCCGCGATTTTCCCCTGATTTTAAGGGGAAAAAGGTGCGTGTTATACGCCGATAAATACAGTATTTATAAAAGATTCACACAACTTTCATCCAGGATTCACAGATTTTTTTAATTTGAATCAAACTAAAAATGTTTTTTTACTAGTAATGGCGGCGATCTGCGATTTTTATCAGAACTTCGATTATGCGGCAGACAAATCGGACACTTTTGACATATTTTTGGCACCATTGACAATTATACAGCGATCAGTGCTATAAAAATGCACTGATTACTGTGTAAATGTCACTGGCAGGGAAGGGGTTAACAATAGGGGGCGATCAAGGGGTTAACTGTGTTCCCCTAGGTGTGTTCTAACTGTAGGGGGGATGGAACACACGATCTGTCTCTACTACCCTAAAAGAACCGGGATTCGTGTGTTTACACACACAGATCCCAGTTCTCGCTCTGTCAGAAGCGATCGCGCCTGCGAGCCCCTAGTGGCCAAAAGGAAAAATTACGCAAAGTAACGTTGATTTGCCCAGCTGAGCCAACCTGCCGCAGTTAAACTGCGACGGCTGGTCTGGGAGTGGTTAATAGATCATACAGAGAAGATCGTATTAATAAAAGAGAAGCAAGATATCTAATAGTCCCTCGTGTGCCGGTTATTTATCAAATACCTAAAATCCACAAGTATATGGCCAAACCCTCATCAACCTGATCAACCTGCTTAAAGATGTGGAAGTATCAGATGATTTCATTTTGGCGCCTTGGAGGCAGTATTGTGGGCCTTACAAAAGATCAATTTAAAAAGGAAACAAAGAATTTTTGAATAAAGCACTGGATCTGGCCATGAGAGAAAACTTCTTCTGGCATGATGGTAGTCATTATAGGCAGAGGAAGGGAGTAACCATGGGGGCAAAATATGCACCCTCAGTGGCAAACATTTTTATGAGTAAATGGGAACATGAGGCCATACATGGGGAATTCAGACCAGAATTGAATATCGACGATATTCTCATTGTGTGGGCGAGAACGCAAGAAACTTTTCTGGAATTCTTACATGATATCAATAATTCCTACGGAATTTCATTTACGGAAACGTAGGACAAATTGTCTGTCAACTATCTAGATTTGTTTTTTTTTAAGAATAATGGCAAATTAAACACACATACTTTTTTTAAGGAGGTAGATCGGAATGGCTACATTCCGAAAGGAAGTTGCCATCACCCTAGATGGCTTAATGGCGTACCTAAGAGTCAGATTACGAGAATACATAGGAATTGTGATAATATTGCAGATTGCAATAGCCAAACGCAAGTAATTATAAACAGATTCCAAGAGAAAGGGTATGGGCCCAAAGAATTAGTTAGGACAGGAAGTTCTACAACTGAATAGATGTAATGTTACAAGATAAGGAAAAAAGGACTAACAACTATGGGTTGGCGTTCATGAATGGTTTTACAAGACAATATAAGCAGGTTAACAGAATCATATCCAAACATTGGACATTACTTCTGAAGGATCACGTACTAGCTACAATTTTACTTAGCAAACCCCAATTCACTTACACCAAGCCTCCCACTTTGAGGAAAAAAACTTGCCAGGAATGTTGTCGACCCTCTGGAAAGGGGGAGGGGGCACCTTTCTGGATCAGGTCGGTTTCTTCACATGTGGAAGATGTGTGGCATGTTGAACTATCAAACACAGACCCAGGAAAACCACCCACTTTGAGTCAACTTCTAGAGGTACGTCATTCAAGATAGACAAGTTCATCTTGTGTGAACATGTCAACAACATAAAAAAGGGGTTTGTCAACCACATTTTATCCAGGCACTATAGATTGGTTCATAATGGAGACCCCACATCTTTGAAGTTTTACAGTATAGATAGGGTGCTCCCCCATTGGAGGGGGGTAACCTTACTAAGGGCATTTCACAAAATGAAACCAAATGGATTAATTGTCTTAATACCTTGAACCCAAAGGGGTTAAACTTAGAATTCAACCTTAATTGTTTGTTATCCAACTGGTGATTTAATTTATTATGTGTATTCTATTTTTTTTAGGTTTAGTGTTTATTTTTCATTTTCATTTATTTTATTTTATTTTATTTTGATTTTGATTTTGATTTTGATTTTTATTATTTTCAAATTCATTTTTATTTTTTTTTATTTTTTATTTTTAAGCATTCAATGTCCATGTGTTTTTAGTAGATTCGTGTCTTCGAACTATGGACCTGTCAGGGAATTTATATTAGCAATTTATAAGACATTCATGCTTTGGAGTGTTTTTTATTTTTTTATGAGAGGAAGTTTCCTTTATGGGTGTATTTGAAGCCGAGTACACCCAGGGGAAATGAGGTATGGTCATGTGAGCAGGTTAAGCCCGCACATGGCGTTTTATGTCAATGAGGAAGTGTTCCTGCTTGGGTGTACACAAGGCCGTGTACACCCAGGGGGAAATTATGTCATGGTCATGTGTGTGGGTGGAGCCCGCACTTGGCTATATAAATCACAGTGATGCCGTAAGTATTTTGTCTTTGATAATGCCCTGTGGGAGGGGCGAAATGCATCAGTCGCAAACTACGGCACCGCAGTGACATCATGTCCGCTGCAAGCTGGAACGCAGTTTAGGTTGTGAGAGAACCTGTTGCTTCCTGGAATGATTGGACTGTTATTTGATGTCTTATCCTTTTGCCCTCTACTATGTAACATTGTAAACTTGACTTTTATTGAATAGACAAGATGTACTTTACTATGCAGACTCCTTCTCCTTGTGTCCGAGGCTGAAACACCCCAGGAAGGATCGCACCTCGGAGTTGGCATCTCATTACCCTGCTCACCATACTAAGCTTGCTTGACCCGCAATGCAGTACTGCTTGAGGGTCCATTGAATCTGGTGAGTTCCACCATGGGGGGGGGGGGGTGGATCCTGTTTTCAGCATCTTATGATTTTTCAGCAGAGCAACACTTGTGAAGGGAACTTTTCAATTTGTACTTCATATATGTTTATTTGCACAATAGTTTGAACTTTCACTGGCTACATGTTTGATAGCAATTTGTATATTTGCACTATTTGAGTTATTTTTTTTTTTTTGCACTTGTATTCTATGCAAACCATTTGCACTTTATTCAATCCTTTTAGGCTTGTTTTGCCCTGTGGTATTTATAACTCTTTTCTTACAGGATTTTACTGACTGCAGCAGGAACCAATTACTCCCACTGCTATCAGCTAAGTTTGTAAGAGCAGAGAGAGGGGAGACGGTCACAGCGCTGAATTAAATAAAGGACTCAGTTAAGTATTTAGGGAGGGGGGAGGAACAGAAACTGGAAGATTTTTGACCTAATGCATAAGGGAAGGGGGGGCAGGAGGGGCAGCTGCCCCAGGTGCAGTGGAATCATGTGAGGGGAGGCACCCCTTGACAAGTTCTTGGCGCTACAAGCTGACAGAAGTAATTACAGCAGCATTACTACTCCAAGCCAAATTTAGAGAAGAGGAAGGCGCTGGGAGGATGTGCAAGCTATGTCCCCCCCCCCCCCCCAGCTACCTCCTGCCACTGCTGAGCTCCTGTATCAGGCTCTCAGATCCGGACTGTGCAGGGTTTTCTTGACACCTCCTATCTCCTTTCTAAGCTGCCCAGGGGGTGAATAGGCAAACACTAAAAGTCCTAATCAAAGCTGAGGGAAGGTTCCCCTAGGCTCCTTCTCAGCTCTGACGTGCCAAGATTAGGAGGAGCCTGGGAGGAAACACATCCCACAGCCATTTGCTGTGCTGCCTCTGAGGTCTGTGTGTCTGAGGGAGGGGGAAATTGTACTGGGGACACAACTATGGGGAGGCAGAGTAACAAACCTTTGTGTTATGGATGAGAGTATTTGTGCTAGGAGGGGGGGGGGGTTGTAGGGTAGAGGATTTGTGCTGGGAGGGGGGAATTTGGGGGGTGATGGCAGTAAAGATTTATCCTTGGAGGAGAATGTGCTAGGAAGGGTGATTTCTGGAGATTTGTACTGGGAGTGGGGAGTATTAATGCTGATGTTAGAAAATTAAAGTGCGTAGTGTGACCATAGATTTGCTTTAACATATCAAACTGGAACTGTAAGATAACAATGGTATTTAAAAAAAAAATAAGTAAGCATTAATTGGGCATTTCCATTTTTTGGAACATTCTTTTGATTATCTAAAAGTTAAAGTGGACGATTCGAGAATCGCTTTCAATAGATGAGAAAAAACATAACTAGTGTTTTTTGCATGTAGACATAGTCCCACTGCTCAAAGGTATATTGTCTCTGTAGTTGGGAGCTGTAGTAATCCAAACGAACAAGGAACTCGAATGACTGCACTCCCAACAAAAGATCCAAAAAATGCCTTTAGTGTTCTTTGCATGTACTCATCAAAGTTAATCCACAATGTCAATCAAAAATCAAAACATTGCCATGGTACTTAAATAGAAAATTGCTTGAAATTAGTTGAGTCCATGAAAGCACCGAATGTTTGGGCAAATGATTTAGATCCTTTATCATCCAAACTTTTGAATGAAAATCTACAGGTTTCAGGCCAGCTTTAAAGAGAGGTTGACTAATTGGAGATTTTGTTGCTGTTTTTTTTCTTCTCTTTTTCTTTTGTTTCATACTTCAATATAGAAAGCTTGTTAAGCACATTTAAATTCAACCATTATTAAAATGCATAACATGTATAAGTGGAGTAATTTACATTTCTCAAAAAGAGTTTGCTGAAGTAGTATAGAACTAGGAAAACTGAGCAAATAACTACTTGTAATACAGGCCTCTTCTTTGTCTTTTGTTACCACCCCTGTCACCAATTGCATCTCTATGCAGTCATATAACATAATAAAATTACTTAATAAAATGTTATCTATTTGTGCATGTCTGTTATGACAAAAACACCAAAAAAATTAACTATAGATAGAAATAGAAACTTTAGAACTAATAGTAAGGGCATACAATTTCTGTGATTGATGGATTTTCTGGTTAATAGAGAGCATATCAGTGTGTGTGTGTATGTGAAAGTGTATGGAACAGTTGAGAGGAGACCTGGAGGGTAAAAGGTTGTGTTGGATTTCTTAATAGTGGGTGATTTTATTTTTTATTTTTTTTCGAGCATAGGTCACTAAACAATCATTAATGGATTGTTTATTCAACTGGAATATTTTTCCAGTTTAAATTAATTTGTCAAGGGGTAGTAAGAATTACCCCCTTGCAGTGTATTTTCTAGTAGGGAAGGAAAGTTTCCAGACTCTGTAGGGTTATATTTCTATCTGTGCTCCATTGAGAAAATATACTCTTAGTTCCTACCCAGGTCATGGGTCAGACAAAAAAGAAAATGAGGGGAAATAGACAGCATTTAAAACCTGACATATTCTAACTATAGTACACTATGTTCAGCTAGCTAGCTGGCCAGGCACAGTGCGATCCCCCTGCAGTGTACACACCGAGCAGGTTGACAATTCCCATCTTCCAGATTTTTCACCTAGACGTGGATGACCTATTCTCCTCACATCCCAGGAGGCTGTGGAGCCCAAGTATCAAGTTTTGGTCCTTACTTTTAAGTCCTATTCAAGACCAATGGATACTGGATCGTTGTGTCCCTGATTGCATACCAATACCTGCCTGCTGGTGGTGTCTGGAGGCATTTGAGGCTTGAATTGGCCATCCATTTGCAACGTCCAGAGGAAAAGGCCCTGTCTGGGTATTAACCACAAGCATCTAAGCTTGTGTAGTTTATATGGTGGTGGATTCACAATTGTCAGTTAAAACGATTACCACAGTCACAGGAGTAAGATCTCATCACTGCGTGTTTTGTTTTAATTTTTGGAGGACCCACTGGTTCCATATATCACTTCTTGATATTGGAGGACTCACTTGTTTTTCTTTCATATATTCACCACACATGGGACTCTTTTTGATATTCACTATCATTGTGATGTTTGTCATTATGTATTATAAGTTATATGGTACAATTTTTTTTTTTAATTCGTGCGCAGCTCCTCTGTTTTTGTAACTATCTTGTATGCAAAATCCAGAAATTTAGATAGAAAAAAGACACCACCGCTCCAGGCAGATCCACCAAGATGAATACTTTGCCTCTAGAGACAAAGAGCCCCAGGTGCTGGCTAATGCATGTACAGATGAGAACAAACATAGAAACTCTGGACAGCCACACTCCGGAAAAATATATTTTCTTGTGCCTTTTATTGAAAACTTGGGGTCACATAACACAACCCACAGCAAAGCGATACAGGAAAACTGACGCGTTTCAAGCTATATTAAGTGCTTACTCATAGCCTCAGACTCATAACTCATGAGTAAGCACTTAATATAGTGTGAAACACGTCAGCATTTTCCTGTATCGCTTTGCTGTGGGTTGTGCTATGTGATCCCAAGTTTTCAATTAAAGGCACAAGAAAATATATTTGGCTGGCCACATTTAGTGCATATACAGTGCAGTTTTCTTTTTTGCAAATTTATTAGAAGGCTTGTCACGCTTCTCTAATATTCAGGTGATTTATTTTATTAATTCAAGATACAGATATTAGTGATGTACAGGAATGTTAATACCTGTTTGTAATTCTCAATGTAAAAGCGGAGTTCCACCCAAAAGTGGAAGTTCCGCTTTAAGGACTCCTCACCCCCTTACATGTCACATTTGGCATGTCATTTCTTTGGGGGGGGGGAGTGGGCACCCAGTTTTGACAGGTACCCAGCTCCCACTTCCGCTGGGGCCACCTAGACGACTCAAGTGGAATTTCTCCTCTCCCCCTCCCTCGCTGCAATCTTCTGGGACACCTCACAGGTCCCAGAAGATTGCCCAGCCATTGAGGAGGCGCCGAGCAACATGCGCAGTGTGCACCCGGCTGTGAAGACGTAAGCTGTCACAGCCGGGTGCCCACCACAATTGTGATGCCGGGGAGAGACGAGGGAGAGAACCGAGGGTTCGGGGGACCGCATCACTGCATTGTAGGACAAGTGAATTTGTGTTTATTAAAAGTCATCAGCTACACTTTTTGTAGCTGCTGACTTTTAATAAACACAAAAATTACTGGAACGCCGCTCATGAATATTGAGCATCAAAAATGCTACTTTTAGGGACATTTGAAGTTTTTATTTTCTGCCTATGTGTCCATGCACACATAGGTGTTAAGAGCTGTTTAGATGCAGAAAACCCCCCACTGCCCACCCAGGAGCAGCAGTGTTTTGGCAGAAAAAAACTCTTGTAATGTGTAAACACATCGAAACGCACGATAACACTAGGCATGTCAAGTGATTGATCGTTAATTAATTTCAATGGCCAGAATTTTTTTTTTTTTTTTCGGCCAATGAAATGAATAAATGCCCAAGCAGTTGAGGCACCTAAATGCATCTAGATGGGTTTACACATGTCAAATGTTTTTTCTGCCATTTAGTATAGCTGGGCAAACGCCCTGTGTGCATGAAGCCTAAATGCTGAAGTAAAAGTGTGGTCAGCACTGCCAAAAATACAGAAAGCAATGACATTAATATCTACTAGAAAGATCTGTTGATCTAACCTAATCAGACACAAAGACAACAGAGCTGGGTAATGTGAAACCAGCTCCTACTTTGCATTTACTTTATTGTCTTGGATTGTATAAATGTGGCCACTGTATGAAAGCCGTCACTAAGGAGCAACTTAACAAGGTACTACTCTCCTCATTATCTGAACATTATGCAAATACATGTTTGTTTGCAAAGCTGCTACAGTATAGGTCTAACAATAGCATGATTATTGAAAGTATTCATAGCATGTTAGGCCCCTTTCACACGAGGCGGATCCGCTTCCACGGAGTCCGCTTCTGTCCGCCGGCTCAGCGGGAGATCTCTCCGTTGATCTCCGCTGAGCCGGCGGATGACAGGTCCCTCTCTGCTCACTGAGCGGGGAGGGGCTTGTCCAGCGCCGCTGGTCTCTATGGAGAGATCGAATGAAAACGGACAGCGTGTCCGTTTTCATCAGATCTCACCCGATCCGCCAGCGACGCATCTGGATGTAGGGCCATCCGTCTGCTTTTGGCGGATCAGACCAGGTCGGATGTCAGCGGACATTTCTCCGCTGACATCCGTCGCTCCATAGACCAGCAAAACTGACAGGCGAACCTGAACGATTCGTCAGTGTAAAAGGGGCCTAACAGTTACACATCCCATGACTAGAGATTCTGGTTCCTAGATGGCAACCACAAACACACCCACAAAGCAAAAATTACAGTCACACAAATTAATTTCAAACTAGCACAGGGAAATTAAATATGGGTAGGACAATGCAGTAAACCATACAAAAACACATCCAAGACACAAAATCATTTTCTATAGGCCCAGTAAATAAGATAAATAATAGCTGTTCTGTTTCAAATGCTGATATACAGTATGCATTGACATACCTCCTTAGATGCAGTCTGTGAAGACAATATGGTCACTTGCTCACTTGCCAAAATCCACAGGCAGCTTAACTCCACAATAAGACACAGAAGTGGAATCCAATTTAGTTTTACTGCAGATAAGTGCAGTACAGAGGATGCTTTTTAGAGCCTTTAAAGTGTAAGAAGACAATTACTTTTAATTCATTCTCCCTGCTGACTAAGGGTACATGGAAGAGGCAGGGAAGATCTAGCTGTGACTGAACTAAATAGCATTGAACAGGAAGGGTGAACAGAAGGAAATATCAAATACAGGAGATAAACAAGTTGTAGTGGTGGTGAATTAGGAAATAGCACTAGATGACAGTATACAACAGAACATCAATAACATGTGGTTCAATGTATCAATGTAGCAATATAAGATGGGACACAATATCAGCTTATACAGAACTGTAATCAGTAGCAGTAGAGTAGTCACATTGACAATATACCCCAATACATGGTTGTTTATTTTTAACAGATTTCATAGACTTTGTAACAAACTGCACTCCAGGAGATACAAATCATGCTGATTAGACATGTGCACAACAAAAAAATTTGTTTATTTTCGTTTCGTTTTTTTCGTTTCCGAAAAAAATTAGTTTATTTTCGTTTCGGTTTTTTTTCGTTTCCGTTGATTCGTAACGATTCGTACATTCGTAAGTCGTCGGTGTTCGTATTCGTAACGATTCGTACATTCGTAAGTCGTCGGTGTTCGTATTCGTAACGATTCGTACATTCGTAAGAGTTATTTTTTCGTTGATTCGTTTTTCGTTAGTTTCATTTTCGGACGCATTCGTATTTATTCGTACATTCGTAACATTCGTAACATTCGTAGATTCGGAATCGGAGCATAATTCATAATTTTATGTAATGTGTATGCTATTATTGCATTTTAATAATTTACGAATCGAAAAAAAAAAGTTACGAATCGAAAAAAAAAAGTTACGAAACGAAAAAAAAAAGTTACAAATGTACGAATTTTTTTTGTTCAATCCATTCATTACGAGTCGAAAAAAAAAAAAAAGTTGTGAATCGAAACAAAAGTTACGAATGTACAAATTTTTTTGTTCAATCCATTCGAAGCATGTTAAGCAGCACCATTGTAAGGGACACGGAAAATTACCAATTCAACAAAAAAAAAAAAAAGTTACGAATGTACGAATTTTTTCGTTCGTTTTCCTTTTTTCGGATTTTCTTCATTAGTACATTCGTTGTTTCTAATTTGTTTTTTTCGGATTTTCGTTGTTTTTCGGATTCGTTCGATTCGAATGATTCATTAATCGGATTCGTACGATTCGAACGATTCGTTATTCGGATTCGTACGATTCTAACGATTCGTTCATTCGTACGAAAACGAACGAACGAAAATAACAAAAAAAAACGAAAAACGAAAAAAAACGAAATGAATTGCACATGTCTAATGCTGATGGTCATTATCTGTTTCTTTCCTAACCATCTCCGTACTTTACCAATTGCAACCTCCTGAGCTTAGTCCAGTGTTTCTCAACTCCAGTCCTCAAGGCGCCCCAACAGGTCATGTTTCCAGGCTCGCCATTATTTTGCGCAGGTAATTTGATCAGTTTCACTGTTTTAGTAATTACCACAGCTGTTTTATCTGAGGTAAATCCTGAAAACATGACCTGTTGGGGCGCCTTGAGGACTGGATTTGAGAAACACTGGCTTTGTCAATACATTTTTATTTGCTTAAACGTTAGTGAAGTGAAGTGAGTGAAAAACAGAAACACAGAAGGATGATCAAGAGCAGTGTGTTATGTACTGTACCTAAGAGTGGGTCAGAAAGGTAGGTCTGCTGATGAACCTCTTTTAGCATGCAGTTCACATCTAGCAGATAGTGTAAAATCAAAATTTCTTTTTAAGTGAGAATATATATATATATATATATATATAATATTTGCATACAGTTTAAATAGCCACAGACTCATGAGATAGTGGGAAAGCTAGTCACTAGGGAAGAGCCAAGCGTACCTGGATTACGTTCAAGATGGGTTAGGTGAACATTACTTACTTTTGGAAGCCAGATCCGAACACATTGAAGTCAGTGGGAGTTGAAAGTTAAAAATGAATGGCTATTTTTTAGGTCAATAGAGAAAGGATTGTCTAACAACTGGCATGGGTGGTTAGGCACTGCCCCTCTGTAACATGTACCAAAGCAAAAAAATAATGCTAAATTTCTTTAAATAGCATGCCCGGTGGATGCCCACAACCTGCCTTTGACATGGCACCTCCATACAATGTATAAAAGCTACTACAGCAAAACTGACATTTACAAAGAAATGGTGTCTGCCCCCCCCCCCCCAACCATGCCAGGCCACATACCCTCTACAGGGGGAGGTACCTTGCCAGAGATCCCCATGCCATGACTGACTAAATATGTCCTTTTTTTGTAAATGGTATCAGATCCTTCCCCTTTGTTTATTTTTAGCCATGAGAGATTTTGTTCGGTTTGAATATGTGAAACCTATGCATTGCTGGATGATGTAATTGGTGATGGATACATAAAAAATGATGCTTCCTTTTTTGTAGGGGTACCACTTTACTCATTAACCTATGGTAGGGCTGGTATCTGGGGTTCCCTTACTGCGGGATCATATACCTTTTTTTGATTTTGCATGGGTTCCCTTCTTGAAATCCACCACAGACCTAGAATACCCAGATGACAGCTGAATGGATGGGGTTAAGATGACTCATGGTTGTTGGAACACTGACGGCTGCCTAACAACCAGCCTCAAGGGAAGCTGTCACATTTAACAGAGGTACTGGTGCTATTTTTTTCACTTCCCACTGCTGAAGGAGGTTCGACTTGACAGAACATCCATTTTTTTAAACTATTTGCCAAACCTCTGAACAAGCAAAATTTAGTCTGAACCTGGTTTCGGACAGATCAGCCACCTTATCTCTACAAGTCACAAGTACAACTGGAAATACTTGGAATCCATTAGTTTGATGTGCGATAATGTTGAGTGGAAACGAATCATACCATAGAGTTAAAATCACTCCAGATGGCTCCAGAACCCATGGCTGGGCATACATCCAACCAAGCTAAAAGCTGTCCATTGGTTTGCTGCTGCACAACAATCAACACAGTTGGGAAAAGGACAGTTTTTAGTAGGAAACCCACCAGTATAGAAACATTATGAAATAGGCCGGGTATACACTAGTAGATTTTTGAATGAACAGTTGTACAAAAATTCTCAGTATGAATTGATGAATATCATTTTAAAGTAGTTCAAAATTTCCTACGCTTTTAGCATTTGATTTTGGAATTAATGGACTTTACTAAACAAAAAAACACATACACTGTTAGAAATTAATTCATTTGAGAAAAGTTTTCCATCGTGTTCCTTCAAATTTAACTCGTCGCTACGATCTGGGGCCTTTTCAGGAGTTTGGTTCAGTACTACAAATTAATCCTACTACTTTTCCAATAAGTGGATGGGAACCCTATGCAATTACTTGGCTAAGATCAAGTTTAGTATCTGTTCTTATCAATCTCCAGTAGGGGTGCTTCATAGTTATTCTGTCCTTAGGGTAGGGATGAGATTCCTATTTGTATATTGTTCCTGCTGGTATGATGAGGGTCCTGAGGTATCTTCCCGATGGGCAAGGAAATTGAATATAGCATGCACCCCCATCAGAAGCTTTGTGCCCCAAGGGGTCAGGGAGAGGTCCTACTTCTTCGGGAGATGGGCCAGTGTCCAGTGACACACACTTTTTGCACTTTTTTGGTTCACTTACTGTTGTTTTGTTTATGTGCACCCATCAGGACTTCTCCAGAGCCTCTCCCATCCTCTGGAACTCCCAGCCCCAGTATATCCCATCAGCCCCTAAACTTATTCAGGGAAGCCTATCCCACAACCACCTAACAACTGTCCCCGAGCCACCTCCCATCAAATCATTCCCCGCGTCTATTACCTTTTGTACCACCACCCCCTCCCTTTAGAATGTAAGCTCTACAAGCAGGACCCTCCTGTCACTTCCGTATTGAACTGTACTGTAATTGTGCTGTCCCCCCTTTACATTGTAAAGTGCTGTGTATACTGTTGGCGCTATATAAATTGTGTATAATAATAATAATCACAGATTTAAAAAAATATAAAAAAAAATATGCATTATTAAAGAAATCAGGCTTCTACAATGTGAAGTGGGCTTTACCTTTTTAAGAGCTCTGCAGGGTATCCCTAATGTGGTTGTGTTACCTAGTTTGTGCTACAGTTTTGCTCTGTTCTTATCAGAGAAATGTCCAGTTCTATAGCAAGGACTGTGTGGCTATAATAGTAAAGAATGTGCCATAATGCCTGAAAATGAATTGTTGGTTATACAAGAAAAAGGAGAGTGCAACTACGCTCTATCGCAGCTTATATGCAGTCTTGGGAAGACTACTACTCTGAGTCACACCGTGTTTTTGGGAATCTGGCTACACTGTTGGAATTTATCCTGTGAACATAGACCGGTTGACTAAAATTAATCTAATTAGCTATTCTACCTTTAGCGTTTGTTTCAGCTCCAACCGGACTTTGTATTTGCCTGTAAAGGAGTTCAGTAAAGCTGAATTTTTTTTTTATCAAAGTGTCTCCTTTGTCCTGTGCACTGCAGCCAGCACAGCATGATTACAGCTATTCCTCAGGCGATTCAAATAAGTGCTGTGTAAATTTTTATCAAAGCATGACGGACACTTCAACCTAAAATATGCTGGAAAATTGAGCTGCACAAAAACTGTTATAGCTGAACTCTATAAAATGCACACATTAATGCAGCTCTGTAATCGTTATACATCATTAGGTATTTTTTAATTTGAGCAGCGTAAGTATCTAAATTAAAATCTGGACTCCAATAATTTAGCAAAATGTACCCTTGCAGTAAGGCCCCTGCAAGGGTTTTTTGCTCGATGAGTCTAGGGATGCTGGTATCATGACTAATACTTACCTTACTGCCCACTCCAGCAGGCTCCTTCCATACAGAGGACTGATCCCTCACTGATCTCTCTCTTTAAGGCCCAACAGTGCAGGGTTGGCAGGTATGGTGCAGGGTTATTAACCTTGTACTGTACTAATTATGAGACTCCTCACAGCCCATAGCGTTGGAGAGAAGAAGACCGTGCCAGATCCTGCCAGAGCAGGGGCTAAGCTTTAACCTGGTATCAGCTTCTTGCAGTCCCTCTACAGCAGAGCTCAGAGAGAGGGCAAGAGAAGCAACACAATCAGGTGTGCTGCAATGGAAGGAGAATGTTCATAGAAGAAGAGCAGAGTGGCAGAGAGATGAGTGAGTATTTCTGCATCTTCTGCTTTCCCCCTAGTCAAATCACATGGTAGTGAGGAGACCTGTAAGTGAAAATGAAACTGCAGCAGAGATAAATCAGATCCATTCCCCTGTCAAACAGGACTGTGCTTGTGTGGCAGAGTTGTGTAAATATCAGGTCTCAATACAGTACACATACACATTCGCATACGCATACAGTACCTTTCGCAAGTATAACAAATTTATTTCATATGTTTATTCAGTGCTGTTTGCCAAGAGTTTCACTTTTACATTGCTTAATGTATACAGTAATTATTTTTTTTGACTGTATCAGTGTTCCAGAACAAATATTAATCCCAAATTAAGGACATTCTGACACACACCAGTGCACAAGCCTTGATTCATTATTAATAATATTAAAATGCTACAGAACCAAGAGTATACACATTAGCATGCTTTCATTCTATTATTCTAACTGTATAGCCTAAAGCTGTGCACTCTTACTATGATCCTATGTCACCATGCTGTGGAAGTGTTGTGCTGTGTTCCTTTACCACACCTACCGACAGCCAATTTTAATAAACGCTGTTAAATCGACTGAAACTAATGTCTGCAATCAAAGGAAAATCTGATGCTGTGCATTATATAAAGTAACAGATTATGGAGCGCTAAGAGGGCAGCAATCTTCATTGATTTAATTATGCACTATGGTAACATAGGTTATCAAAAATTTGATCAATCAATGATTATTTTGCTGTCAAGTGGAAATCATTAATGGATGTCAAATGTCACTACAAGGTATGAAGAATTGTGCTAAAATACACGTTTTAAATGCTACCCTGGTCTATCTTTCGAGTTTATGTAATCACAGTCATTATATCTTTATGTGTGTGTGTGTAGATGGTGTTCTTTGAGTCATTTTGTCCCTCTCATCAATGTTGGTATGCTATCTCACTTTAAACATTTTACCCAAATTTGTTCATTTATTCTTATATATAATGCTGTGTGTATATCACAAGGTTATTATTTGGAGGTTATTCCCACTATTGTAAATACTGTTCTGATATGTAAATAATTATCATGTATGTGTATGTAAATGAAACTATGGGTTATACTACCACTACTAACTATTGCTTTTATTGTACTAATTATGGCCCTATCTTCATCTCAATAAACAGATTTATATGTTTTACTATTGATAGTTGGTGGTCTCTTAGACAGTGTACTTTATGCACATTTAGGTGTATTTAAAACTCTATCCAGAGGTTACAGTACCACTATCACTCATTGATCTGATCTTGCTGATCATGTGCCTAATATAATTTACTCAAGCAATTATACTATTATTAGTTGGTTGTCCCCTAGACTGCATGCTTCATATAAAGTCCCACCTATTCCCACTGTCCCTTCCCTTTTTATTTCCACTAGATAGGGATGGAGACACAGGACCTACTGGTCCTTGTCTCATATAAAGTCCCAAATTATTGTTTTGTTCTCAAACCCAGATAGAAGTCAAGCTAATAAATACAAAGACAGAAGGCCTTAGTGATAAAACAAATTATTTTTAATTTTTTTATGTCAATTGCCTCAATGTATTTGGGCCTCCATGTCACTGTTGTATTCTGTAATGACTTGGAGGCCAGCATGAGGAACCATTGCAAGCTGTGGAGGATTCAGGAGATCAACACTCTCATGCCGCGTACACACGGTCAGAATTCTCGTCGGAAAAAGCGCTGATGGTTTTCCCGCCGGAATTCCGACGGAATTTCGCTCAAACTGTCTTGCCTACACACGGTCACACCAAATTCCGACGGTCAATAACACCACAGCATACAACACGTTCGACTGCACTATAAAAGGGAAGTTTAATGCTTCTGAGCATGCGTCGAATTGTTTCCGAGCATGCGTCAGAATTTTGCGTGTCGGAATTGCATACACACGATCGGAAAATTCTCAATCAGGTTCTCAATCCAAAGTCTGTCGGAAATTCCGACAGAAAAAGACTGATGGGCATACACACGGTCGGAAAATCCGATGAAAAGCTCCCATCGGACTGTTTCCATCGGAAATTCTGACCATGTGTACGCGCCATTAGATGTGTTGGATTATCTGCAGATTTCTGCTAAAGATAGTGTATTTTAGTAGTGCAGGGAGTGCGAAAAGTACATTTTCACAGTCTTATTTTACTGAGATGTCTGTGAGGGGAACTTTTTTTTTTTGTGGTAGGACCACTTAACTTTATACTGCGGCACAATGGTACCGCTGCGCGAAACGCCGTACATATACAGGGTTCCTTTAAGAGCGGCCAGAGGGCGCTCGCATGCACGGCGGGGGACCTGATGCACGTGGCCGGCGGTGGCGATCACCGCCAACCACGTGCGATCGCGTGCACGAGCGCCAGCATGGGCATTTGTGAGTGTAAACACAAATCCCTGTGCTGTCAGAGGAGAGGAAACATGTCGTTTGTTCCTAGTAAGTAGGAACCGTGAAATGTCTCCTCTCCTACTGAGTCCTATCCCCATACAGTTAGAACACACTGAGGGAACACATATTTAACCTCTTGATTGCCCCTTAGTGTTAACTCCTTCCCTACCAGTGTAATTTACACAGTAATCAGTGCATTTTTATAGCTGTATAAATGTCAATGGTCCCAAAAATGTGTCAAAAATGTCCAATCTGTCTGCCGCAATGTCGCAATACAGCTAAAAATCGCAGATCACCGACATTACTATTAAAAGTTTTATGATTAAAAATAATCATAAAAAATGCCATAAATCTTTCCCATAATTTGTAGACTTTTGCACAAACCAATCAATATACACTTTTTTTGAGATTTTTAACCAAAAATATGTAGAAGAATATATATTGACCTAAACTAATGAAGAAATTAGTTTTTTAAAAACATTTTTGGGGATATTTATTATAGAAAAAAGTTAAATATATATATATATTGTCACACTTTTTTTGTGTATAGCGCAAAAAATAAAAAAAAACAACGGTGATCAAGTAGTACCAAAAGAAAGCTCTATTTGTGGGGGGAAAAAAGGACGCAAATTTCGCTTGGGTACAGCATTCCATGACCGTGCAATTACCAGTTAAAGCAACGCAGTGCCAAATTGTAAAAAAGTGCTCTGGTTAGGAAGGGGGTAAAACCTTCTGAGGCTGAAGTGGTAAGGCAGCCGGCTTTTATGTAAAAGCTTTCCTAACGGCTAATTAGCTGCTGGATGGCGGGACTCAGAAGCACATGTGCACGGGTACCCCCATGGAAAGTTGCTTTCTGTGGGGGCACCCGATTAAGGGGAGGAGCCAGGAGAACTGGCGGGGGACCCCAAGAGAGGAGGATTGGGGCTGCTCTGTGATGAGCAGGTAAGTATAACATGTTTGTTATGTTAATAAAAAAATAACCTTTACAACCCCTTTAACCACTTCAATACCGGGCTATAGTCATATGATGTCCGCAGATGGGATCTCCCATCCTAGGCGGGCGTCATATGACATCCTCGGTTTCTCGCCACTCCTGCGGGCCCCCGGGGCGATCAGGGATGAGGTGTGTCCCTTGGACACAACCCATACCAGATCCGTGTAAAGAGCCAATAAAAAATGGCTCTTTACCACGTGACTGGCTGTGTCCAATCACAGCCGGTCACATGTACTGCCTACGCGCACGGCGCTCGTGCACGCCCCTAGGGCACGCACAGAGCTGCGCTCAGGGATGAGGCTTGTCACAGCCTAACCCCGATCGCAGTAAAGAGCAAATTAAATTGGCTCTTTACCACGTGACCGGCTGTGTCCAATCACAGCCGGTCACAGAATGTCAACAAACAGCGGTAACGGGATGTTACCGGGTTCTCCTCCTCACACACCAATCGTGTGTGAGAAGGAGATTGCGGTAAGAGCTCGTTACCGCTTACAGTGTACACCACACTGATCCCCCCCCAATAAAGAGGACCTGTCACCAGCCAACAAAGTACCTGTCACCACCCATCTAATCCAGGAGTACAATTAAGGAACAGAAGGGGAAGGGATCACTGCTCCTGGTGGATATGTGGATGCAAGACTCTCCTCAGAACTGGAACACCAGGTGCAGGCTAAACATATAGCAAATAGGACAAACGAGCTGACGCGTTTCACACTTAACAGTGCTTAGTCATAGCTTGTTAGTCAGCTATGACTAAGCACTATTAAGTGTGAAACACGTCAGCTTGTTTGTCCCATTTTCTGCTGTGGCTTGTATTTCTTGGATTTTTTACAATAAAGGCTATATTCCAGAGTGCGGCTGTCCAGAACTTCTTTTTTGCTTCACCCATCTGAGTACCCGGGTACCTGTCACAGCCTATCTGAGTACCTATCACAGCCCATCAGAGTACCCTAGTACCTGAGTACCTGTCACAGTCCATCTGAGTACCAGAGTATCTGTCACAGCCCATCTGAGTACCCGAGTACCTGTCACAGCCCATCTGAGTACCTGTCATAGTATATCTGAGTACCTGAGTACCTGTTACAGTTCATCTGAGTACCGGAGTACCTGCCATAGTATATCTGAGTACGTGAGTACCTGTCACTGCCCACCTGAGTACCTGTCACAGCCCATCTGAGTACCTGAGTACCTGTCACAGTATATCTGAGTACTCGAGTACCTAACACAGTCCATCTGAGTACCTGAGTACCCATCTCAGCCCATCTGAGTACCCGAGTACCTGTCACAGCCCATCTGAGTACCCGTCACAGTATATCTGAGTACCCGAGTACCTGTTACAGCCCACCTGAGTACCTGTCACAGCCCACCTGAGTACCTGTCACAGCCCATATGAGTACCTGAGTACCTGTCACAACCCATCTGAGTACCAGAGTACCTGAGTACCTGTCACAGTATATCTGAGTACCCGAGTACCTGTCACAGCTCACCTGAGTACCTGTTACAGCCCATCTGAGTACATGTTACAGCCCATCTGAGTACCTGTCACAGTGTATCTGAGTACCCGAGTACCTGTCACAGTACATCTGAGTACCCAAATACCTGTCACATCCCATCTGAGTACCCGAGTACCTGAGTACCTATCACAGTACATCTGAGTACCCGAGTACCTGTCACAGCCCATCTTAGTACCTGAGTACCTGTCACAGTACATCTGAGTACCTGCCACAGCCCATCTGAGTACTCAAGTACCTGTCACAGTTCATCTGAGTACCCAAATACCTGACACAGTCCATCTGAGTACCCGAGTGCCTGTCATAGCCCATCTGAGTACCCGAGTACCTGAGTACCTGTCGCAGTATATCTGAGTACCTGAGTACCTGTCACAGCCCACCTGAGTACCTGTCACAGCCCACCTGAGTACCTGTCACAGCCCATCTGAGTTCCTTGAGTACCTGTCACAGTATATCTGAGTACCCAAGTATGTGAGTACCTGTCACAGTACATCTGAGTACCCGAGTACCTCTCACAGCCCATCTGAGTATCCAAGGACCTGAGTACCTGTCCATCTGAGTACCTGAGTACCTGTCGCAGTTCATATGAGTACCCAAGTACCGGAGTACCTGTCACAGTCCATCTGAGTACCCGAGTATCTGTCACAGCCCATCTGAGTACCTGAGTACCTGTCACAGCCCATCTGAGTACCTGTCACGGCCTGTCACTGCCCATCTAAGTACCTGTCACCACCCATCAGATTACCCAAGAACCAGTCACCAGCCCATCAGTGTACCCATCTGTAGCCCATCAGAGTACCCGAGTATCTGTCACCAGGCCATCAGAGTACCTGAGCACCTGTCACCAGCCCATTAGAGTAACCGAGTACCAGTCACCAGCCCATCAGAGTAACCAAATACCTGTCACCAGCCCATTAGAGTAACCGAGTACCTATCTCCAGCCCATCAGCCCATGACTCATAGAAAAAATGGACCTTCACTTCAAAAAAATACGTTTTCCTTTTCTGTCCATGTTTTCTGAAGACGTGTGGAAAAAAATTAACTGTTCAAAAGACTCATTATGCCTCATAGAATAGACTTTGGGGTGTTTGCTTTCCAAAATGGGGTCATTGAGTGGGTAATTCCATTGTCCTGGTGTTCCAGGGCTTTCACAAATGTAATAGATCATTATTATAGTCATTGTTGCATGACTGAGTAATTGGCATTCAAAGTGTGAGAGCGCTGAAAGCTAAAAATTGGTCTAGGCAGGAAGAGTGTATAAATGTCCTGTATTGAAGTGGTTAAGAGAATATAAATGTCATATGAGTGATATCTGCACATGGTGAAAGTATAGTGAAGAGGATTTTAATTGCACTATAAAGAAACAACGGAATCTATTAGGACGCATATATTCAAAGGCATTTTTTTATGGACACTTAGGACTTTTATGTTTATGTTTCAGAAAATATAAACTGTTTATCAGCACAACCACCTTTTGCACTCAATAAAATAGTTTGTAAACAAAAAAAAAAAAAAAAAAATGCCTTTTTAAACACTTTTTTTGTGTGAAAAAAAGCAATAGCCGTGAAAGGCTTAAACTGCTGTGTCTTATTGGAGAATTGAGCTGTCTGTGGAAGACCCCTTTTCTACAGTTGGTGATATTGGCCAGACTGACAGACATATTAGATTAAAGGAGGTATTTCCATGCTTAAAGTGGTTGTAAAGGCTCAAGGTGTTTTACCTTTATGCATGAAGGTAAAACACCTCCTCTGTGCAGCAGCCCCCCCCCCCCCCCCCCCCAGCTGCCCATAATACTTACCTGAGCCTGATCTTCCTCCAGCAATGTGCAGGAGTGCTTTAGCTCTCCAGAAACTCTCCCTCTTCATTGGCTGTCAATCACAGCCAGTGAGCCAATGAGGAGAGGGGGGCAAGGCATAGCCACGATTCTGTGAATGGACATGCAGAGCCCTGGCTCATGAACAAGCCTGCTTGGGTGCCCCCATTGCAAGTTGCTTGCTCTGGGGGCACTCAGCTGGAGGGAGGAGCCAAGACTGCTGGCGAGGGACCCGAGAAGATTGGGGCTGCTCTGTGCAAAACCACTACTCAGAGCAGGTAAATATAACATGTTTGTTATAAAAAAAAGGAAAGTCTTAATATCACTTTAAGGTGTTGCTTCAAACACAACGGTGAACAGAACAAGGTCTGGTAGGACCTGATTCTGCCTGTAATGTACATTTGTAGTAAAGGATCAAATATAAGGCCGGTTTCACACTGTTGTGTTTTTGTTTGGCTGCAGCGTGGGTGTGTCAGCAGTTTTTGCGTGTTTTAACTGCAGTTATAGCAACGGTCCCATATATTTTCTATTAGGTCATGCATTTTTGACACTTTCGTGAGCTTTCAGAAAACACAACTTATTAGAAAGTCTATGGGACAATGGCTAAAACATGCAAAAAATGCAGATACACTTGCTGTAAGTTGTTCTACCAGTTATTTTTATAAATAACTCTTCCGCATGACTGTAAGTCTAGAAACTGATTGTGTTGATTTCTGGCCTTTTGTGATAGCATGTGTTTGCAGCGTCACAATAAATGAACCACTACCAGTTTTAAAACATCATTGCAGTCTGCTGCAATGTCAGTTTACAGCTAGAGTTACTTTTTGACTTTGCTACTGAGAGATGTAACAACTTGTTGGCAGTCATCTTATTAGCAGCACATTGATTTCAGAGTGTTTTAGGTAGAATTTTGGTGATTTTACACAATCAGGAGTATAAAATGCCCGTGTTCCACACCTCACCCAATAGTTTCTTTGATTGACCCCCTAAAGCATGTCAGTGTAAAGTCCTGTAGTGATATACAGTGGTGTGAAAAAGTGTTTGCCCCCTTCCTCATTTCCTGTTCCTTTGCATGTTTGTCACACTTAAGTGTTTCGGAACATCAAACCAATTTAAACAATAGTCAAGGACAACACAAGTAAACACAAAATGCAATTTGTAAATGAAGGTGTTTATTATTAAAGGTGAAAAAAAATCCAAACCATCATGGCCCTGTGTGAAAAAGTGATTGCCCCCCTTGTTAAAACATACTATAACTGTGGTTGTCCACACCTGAGTTCAATTTCTCTAGCCACACCCAGGCCTGATTATTGCCACACCTGTTCACAATCAAGGCATCACTTAAATAGGAGCTGCTTGACACAGTAAGGTCCACCAGAAGATCCTTAAAAGCTACACATCATGCCGAGACCCAAAGAAATTCAGGAACAATTGAGAAAGAAAGTAATTGAGATCTATCAGTCTGAAAAGGGTTATAAAGCCATTTCCAAAGCTTTGGGAATCCAGCGAACCACAGTGAGAGCCATTATCCACAAATGGCGAAGACATGGAACAGTGGTGAACCTTCCCAGGAGTGGCCGGTCGCCCAAAATTACCCCAAGAGTGCAGCGACGACTCATCAAGAGGTCACAAAAGACCCCACAACAACGTCCAAGGAACTGCAGGCCTCACTTGCCTCAGTTAAGGTCAGCGTTCATGCCTCCACCATCAGGAAAAGACTGGGCAAAAATGGCCTGCATGGCAGAGTTCCAAGGAGAAAACCACTGCTGAGCAAAAAAGAACATCAAAGCTCGTCTCAATTTCTCCACAACACATCTTGATGATCCCCAAGACTTTTGGGACAACATTCTGTGGACCGATGAGACAAAAGTGGAACTCTTTGGAAGGTGTGTGTCCAAGTATATCTGGCGTAGAAGAAACACTGCATTTCAGAAAAAGAACATTATACCAACAGTAAAATATGGTGGTGGTAGTGTGATGGTCTGGGGCTGTTTTGCTGCTTCAGGACCTGGAAGACTTGCCGTGATAAAAGGAACTATGAATTCTGCTGTCTACCAAGAGATCCTGAAGGAGAATGTCCGACCATCTGTTCGTGTACTCAAGCTGAAACGAACTTGGGTTCTGCAGCAGGACAATGATCCTAAACACACCAGCAAGTCCACCACCGAATGGCTGAAGAAAAACAAAATGAAGACTTTGGAGTGGCCTAGCCAAAGTCCTGACCTGAATCCTATTGAGATGTTGTAGTATGACCTTAAAAAGGCCGTTCATGCTCGAAAACCCTCTAATGTAACTGAATTAGGACAATTCTGCAAAGATGAGTGGGCCAAAATTCCTCCAGGACGCTGTAAAAGCCTCATTGCACGTTATCGCAAACGCTTGGTTGCAGTTGTTGCTGCTAAGGGTGGCCCAACCAGTTATTAGGTTTAGGGGGCAATCACTTTTTCACACAGGGCCATGATGGTTTGGATTTTTTTCACCTTTAATAATAAACACCTTCATTTACAAATTGCATTTTGTGTTTACTTGTGTTGTCCTTGACTATTGTTTAAATTGGTTTGATGTTCCGAAACACTTAAGTGTGACAAACATGCAAAGGAACAGGAAATGAGGAAGGGGGCAAACACTTTTTCACACCACTGTAGGTGCCAGAAGCAGGAATCACAGCATGCGGCAGGCTATACAGATATCTGACACTTATGTGAGTACCAAATGCTGACTAGAGAAGAGTGCAGTGTTGGAACGCTGTGGCTTCAGTTCAGTTCCAGACCAAGAAATCTACCTACGCTGGTGCCCAAAATAGTATAAAAAAAATTATGCTCAGAAACTACCAACATTGTTTTAAAAAAGACGGCAAATGCTGAGAAAGTGCGTTAATCAGATGGAATCAGTGCAACCAGTCAGTAAGCATTTGACTCTTGGGTCCAGCCACAGGTGCCTAGAGATGTAGCACTGCCTCTGGAACCCATATACAGTATCTCACAAAAGTTAGTACACCCCTAACATTTTTGTAAATATTTTATTCTCTTTTCACGTGACAGCACGGAAGAAATGAAACTTTGCTACAATGTAAAGTAGTGATTGTACAGCTTGTATAACAGTGTAAATTTGCTGCCCCCTCAAAATAACTCAACACACAGCCATTAATGAAAATTAATGAATACACTGCGCTAAGTACTAAATATTATTAAACAGATAACATATAATTCTATGACAAAACTGTAGTCACATTAATAACAGTCCAAATCCAGTGATAATTGGTGCTTGTGCTCAAAGATAACAAAATCTGTGTTTCTTGGTGCTCAGACAAGGTGCCCCCACATGGATGTAAACTCACAACTCAATATGGACCTCTAGTTTCATCAAATAAGCGTGTGGGGAGACCCCTGTAGATTTTCTTAGACTCACGATTCCTTGATTGGATTTACCTCATACAAGTAGATATGAAAGAAGGAAGTTCATGGCGCAATACCACTTAGAAATGTTTATTTAACATTTTTAAATCAAAGTAGTTGAACTCACATGTAAACGGGGGTGAATAGCAGGTGATTTTTCTGAGAAATCGGCCCATAAACAATGGTAGACCGTTGTCGCGGTGGTTGCTCGAATCCCTGAAACAAATAGTGGGCGGAAGTATGTTGTGATGACGCAATCAAGCCTCGGTGCCTTTCAGCCAATCAAAATGGTCCGTCATCAGGAAGCTCTAATTCTGCCATCTTGGTTAAGGGCATTTATACACTTACCATGGATCACATGACTAGATGTATACAGTTTCTAACCCCAAAGTATAAATAGTTTTTGTTTATATTTTAAATTGGTATAGTTATTCATTGCCCATTTAACCGCTTTCATGGCATCCGATTGTCGAATATTGGTATACAACGACTCTACATCTATTGTAACCAGTATACTGTTGTCATCCACTAGAACTTGTTGTAAGTAGCTGATAACATCCTTGCTATCTTTAAGATAAACAAAAACAATTTATACTTCAGGGTTTGAAACGCACTATGATGAACATTTTTTATGCTATGGTGGTCAGCACTACAATCAGATTAAAAGTGTCTCGATGTTGCTAACATCTTCCTCAATAAGTGGGAGGATGAGGTAATTTATGGAGACATTGACCACATCAGCGGGTATACAACAGATATATAGATGATATACTGTGGCAGGGGACAGCCGCCACCTTAAATGAATTCATTGGACATATTAATAATAACATATATGGAATGAAATTTACAGTCAACATACATGACCAACAAGCTGATTTTTTGGACTTGCATATTTTCAGGGATGGTGACAAGCTCAGAACCAGAACCCACTTTAAACCCACTGACAGGAATGGTTACATTCCTTTCAGAAGCTGTCACCATCCAGAATAGAAGACTGCAATTCCTAAAGGTCAGCGGGAATTGTTCAGCTTTTAAAGATTATGTAGACCAAACAAATGTTTTGATACAAAGATTTTTGTATAAAGGGTATTCCCATGCTAGGCTATTGGAAGTCAGAGATTCAGTGGGGAGAATGAATAGGCAAATCCTCCTGAAATCCAAACACAAAGAGGTGGTAACCTGAGATATTACTTTCATTATGGGTTTTAATAAACAGTATAAACATCTGGAAAAAAGTATCAAAAAATACTGGCCAATTTTACAGAAAGACCCTACACTCAATCAAATCCTACCTAGTAAGCCCACATGTATTTACTGCAGAGCTCCAGGGTTAAGAACTAAACTAATAAAAAATATTCCTAACCCCCCCAATCAGGGATTCGAATAACCACAGCGGCAGCGGTCTACCATTGTTTATGGACCGATATCCCAGAAAAATCACCTGCTATTCACACCAGGTGCCAGGCCACAGGCACCCTTACATGTGAGTTTAACTACTTTGATTTAAAAATGTTAAATAAACCTTTGTAAACGATATTGCACAATGAAGTTCCTTCTTTCATATCTACTTGTATGAGGTAAATCCACGCCAAGAATCGTCAACCTAAGAAAAGCTTCAGGGGTCTCCCCACTTTACATCCATGTGGGGGCACCTTGTCTGAGCACCAAGAAACACGGATTTCATTATTTTGAGCACGAACACCAATTATCACTGGATTGGGACTGTTATTAATGTGACTACAGTTTTGTCATAGAATTACCGGTATATGTTATCTGTTTAATAATATTTAGCACTTAGCGCGGTGTATTCATTAATTTTCATTAATGGCTGTGTGTTGAGTTATTTTGAGGGGACAGCAAATTTACACTGTTGTACAAGCTGTACACCCACTACTTTACATTGTAGCAAAGTTTAATTTCTTCAGTGTTGTCATGTGAAAAGGTATAATAAAATTAGCGTGGTGTATTCATTCATTTTCATTGGTTTATTTGCACAGCAAATTTTTCACTGCAGCTGCTATTTGAATATATATTCTTTAATAAATGTTTTCTTATATCTTTGGCGCTTTGGTTACATATATACTTTTTTAAACACAGCCATTAATGTCTAAACCGCTGGCAACAAAAGTGAGTACACCCCTAAGTATCAATATTTTGTGTGGCCACCATTATTTTCCAGCACTGCCTTAACCCTCTTTGGGCATGGAGTTCACCAGAGCTTCACAGGTTGCCACTAGAGCCTCTTTAACTCCTCCATGATGACATCACGAAGCTGGTGGATGTTAGAGACCTTGCACTCCTCCACCTTCCGTTTGAGTATGCCCCACAGATGCTCAATAGGGTTTAGGTCTGGAGACATGCTTGGCCAGTCCATCACCTTTACCCTCAACTTCTTTAGCGAAGCAGTGGTTGTCTTGGATATATGTTTGGAGTCAATATCATGTTGGAATACTGCCCTGCGGCCCAGTCTCCGAAGGGAGGGAATCATGCTCTGCTTCAGTATGTCACAGTACATGTTGGCATTCATGGTTCCCTCAATGAACTGTAGCTCCCCAGTGCCGGCAGCACTCATGCAGCCCCAGACCATGACACTCCCACCACCATGCTTGACTGTAGGCAAGACATACTTGTCTTTGTACTCCTCATCTGGTTGCCGCCACACACGCTTGGCACCATCTGAACCAAATAATTTTACTTTCAATACATTTTTATTAAATTTAATAAGTCATACAGAATGTAGGCTTTGCATATGTATAGCATAAGGTAGATCAATAAACTGTAATAAACAAAGGTGAAAACCGTGTTACAATGAAACAATTCTGAAACTCAACTTGGGCCCAGGTGTAATGGACCATCATATCGGAACGTTCCAGCTCTCTTCCCCTTAGGATGTATTGTAATGCATAGGAGGAGGTCAAATAAGCGGCATTAAGTCTAGGGGTTCGAGCCTGCTCCGGGCACCCCTAACGGGATCTTTCTGTGGAACCAAGTAATTTTATCTTGGTCTCATCAGACCACAGTACATGATTCCAGTAATCTATGTCCTTAGTCTGTTTGTCTTCAACTGCAGGCTTTCTTGCGCATGATCTTTAGAAGAGGCTTCTTTCTGGGATGACAGCCATGCAGACCAATTTGATGCAGTGTGTCAGGCTGACCCCCCCCACCCCTTCAATCTCTGCAGCAATGCTGGCAGCACTTAAACATCTATTTCCCAAAGACAACCTCTGGATATGACGCTGAGCATGTGCACTCAACTTCTTTGGTCGACAATTGCGAGGCCTGTTCTGAGTGGAACCTGTCCTGTGGTTGAACTGGATTAACTTGTGTCTTTTTTTAACCTGACTTACTATGTTAAACCACTGTATGGTCTTGGCCACCATGCTGCAGCTCAGTTTCGGGGTCTTGGCAATCTTCTTATAGCCTAGGCAATCTTTATGTAGAGCAACAATTCTTTTTTCAGATCCTCAGGGAGTTCTCTGCCATCAGGAGCCATGTTGAACTTCCAGTTACCAATATGTGAGAGTGAGAGCGATAACATCAAATTGTACACACCTGTTCCCCATTCACATCTGAGACCTTGTAACACTAACAGAGTCACATGACACTAGGGAGATAAAATGGCTAATTGGGCCCAATTTGGACATTTTCACTTAGGAGTTTACTCACTTTTGTTGCCAGTGGTTTAGACATTAATGGCTGTGTGTTGAGTTTTTTTGAGGGGACAGCAAATTGACACTGTTATACAAGCTGTGCACTCACTACTTTACATTGTAGCAAAGTGTAATTTCTTCAGTGTTGTCACATGAAAAGATATAATAAAATATTTACAAAAATGTGAGGTGTGTACTCACTTTTGTGAGATACTGTATATGTAATCATCTAGCATTTTGTGCTAAGTTGGGATGAGTGAATATGTCCAAGTTCGATTTGTGGCCAGGCATCAACCGAACATCGTCAATTTTCCCTGAACAACTTTGAAGTCTATGGGAGGAGAATTTTGATACCTGATGTTGATTTTGTTGGGCTAATAAACAAACTTATAAAAAGAGTTATAGGAAGCTTGACATTTGGGAGGCATACAAATGACAAAAAAAAATTGGCATACAACAGTGGGAGAGACCTTTATTTGGCTTTGAGGGCTTCACTGAAGATAAATGAATCCTTTAAATTACAGGCTTGGTGGATGTGTTAAATGTTTACGTGGTGTTATGCAATACTGCAATGTTCACAGACAGCCTCAAAGAGGAGAAGGGGCAAGAGTGCAAGAGATGTGGAAGGGTTTGTCAGCAAGTCTGATAACTACCGGTATCTGCCCAATGTACTGTGACTATATTGATTGGCCCCTTTGGGAAAAATACCTCCAAATACTTCCAACCTCCCTACCATCGCTATATCCTACAGGACCTGATGGTCCCCTTCTACCACCACATGCGGCACCTCTGCCTTTTATTTTAAACCTACCTCTGTGGTATTTTTTGGGGGGTGAATTTAATGTACAGTAGATATAACAGAACCCCATGACTAAGCTCCGAAGGGCGGAGCGAAACACGTTGGGGGCGTGGCATGGTCAGAGTTTGTCACTCATACATTAATCCCAGGGATGGTATGGATGTGCGGCCATAGGGAGACCTTTTTTATCTCTACTTATGACTCTAGAAGGGGGAATTTTTGGTGCTATTGAACAAACTAGTTACTGCACAGCAATGCCGCAGCATTACAAAGGGCAGCTCCAACAAGTGTCCAGAAACTAATGAATGCTACTACACACCCCAAACTTAAAAAAAAAAAAAAACTTGCAAGACAAAATAAAAAAAATGCAGACTTTGTTTTACTCTACTGGCAAATAAACTAGAAAATGTTAATCGAAAAAAAGACAATAATAAAGCACAAAAAACTTCAAAGGGGCATCACAGAGGCTAGAAAGCAAGCATGTTTGCTGCTGATAAGGAAGAAAAAAGTCCCAAGAAGAACAGTTGGTCTGTGAAACTGTGAACACAGGATGATACACAAGGGTATGTAACTCATCACACTGCAAACTACAGGATAGCACTGTACAGTACTGTATTTCTCTATTCAAAATCAATGGCACCGCTATGCAGCAATGCATGTAACATGTGTTACTGTGCATTACCACAATGCATAACTATTAAAGGGCCCTTAATAAAAAGACTACAATATTTTAAGGTTGTCTGAATAGATGAAATGTTAAAGTAATATTAAAGGTCCAATTGTTTTTTTAAATAACAAATATGTCATACTTACCTGCTCTGTGCAATTTTTTTGCATAGAGCAGCCCAATCCTCCTCTTCTCAGGTTTCCCACTAGCACTCCTGGCTCCTGCCCCCTTTGAGTACCTCCGAAGAAAACCTCTTGCTGGGGGGTGTACTCATGGGGGCTCACTCCTGAGCCCCGCTTGCTGCGCCCATAGACACAGACAGCGGAGCTTTGCCTCGCCCCTCGTAATAGGATCTGATTGACAGCAGGATGAGCTAATGGCTCCCTTTGCTATTAATCTGTCTTGTGAGGAGTGAGAGAGTGGAGAGTGTGGCTGCTCTTGTGCATAGCTCTGGATCAAAATCTGTCTCAGATACATATAAAGGGGAGCAGGGGGATCTTAGATGCAGAAGTTTTTTTTTACCTTAATGCAGAGAATGTATTAAGTACAAAACCTCGAGGCTTTAAAACCACTTTAATCTCTCACCACTTAAGAAATATCCCTACTTATACTTGGAGTATGTTCTATGCATTTTATCCACTTTTGTTAATGACCAACATAAGTCAATTAATAATTCTTATAGACCTTCTGATTCAGATTTGTAAGTTACATTAAAATGCATTTTTATTAAGTTAAATCTTCTAAAAAAAAAAATAGAAATTTTGCAAAAAGTAATTTAGGTGTCAGACACATCTACCAGTGGTTCTACTAACAATGTTTTAGTTGTGTGAATCTTTTTTTGTTTTTTTTTCATTTTGTGGTTTAGTGAAAGTGTGCATAATATGTGCACACTCTTGCCTATAAAGGAAGTAAACAAAAACTCGGTGAGGGTATTCAAAGAACTTTTTCCAGTAGCTAGACTTTTAGATATATTATAAGTTATGTTAGTGCTCTACCACAAGTACACAACGTTGTCAAGTTATAAGTACATATCATGAAGCTCTGAAGAATTGGTTGCTATTTTATTACTTAAGAAATTAAAAAAAAAATTCTGTTTACTGCCATGGAAGAGATTCGGGCTGCTACTGAGAATCTTGACTGAGCCATAATGAAACCAGCTTTAAAAGATTCAAAAGTGAAAAAACACTATACACCGCTCCAGGTTGGTCCACTGCTGACTCAAATCCCAAATCTTTCAGGTTCTGATCTGGCTCCTACTGCAAAACTTCAATAGCAAATGTGGATGACTTCACACTGATTAAGTAAAATTCACAAACAGTATTTGCAAAAGTTTTAAAAAAAAGCACACAGTATACAAGGAGATCAAAAGTTGAGACGTTTCACACTAGAAGGCACTTAATCATAGCATCCCATACACAGAGGCTCTGCTGCATAAAGTGGTTTAAAGGCTCAAGGTTTTTTTTACCTTCATGCATTCTATGCATGAGCGTAGCAAATTCTACATAAATAATGTATCAAGTGTTGCAGATCAAAAAAATATAACATTTTAAATGCCCCATTGCTGACCATTGATCTTATAGTATCACCTCTCAAAATCTGATGTCTAGTGGTTTTATGACTGTCTGTGTGATTCTGCTTCAATAACACTGTTTGTTATGGCTTACGTGGTTACAGTGATACATGTTGTTTCTTAGGACCCTTCCACACTGGGTGGGCTCCGTTTGAATCCACCTGTTCAGTGGGGAATCTGTCCGCTGATCCCCGGTGAGCAGGCAGATGGCTGGTCCACTATCCTCTATGGGCGGTTGGATTTAATCGGACCACCTGTCTATTTACACCTGACTTTTAGCAGACAGGATCAGATCGGATGTCGTGGGTGTCAATGGACACCCGCCACTCCATAGAGGTGTGAAAGGGGCCTTATTGTATAATTTTTATGTTTCTTATTGTGTTTATATACAGTGCCTTGAAAAAAGTATTCATACCCCTTGAAATTTTCCAAATTTTGGAAAAATTTTGTTTATTTTTTCAATTTTGGGCTCCTTCTGCTGATCCCGTGTTTATCGAGAGTTAGTGGAAGTTTGGTGACTTAAGATTCGCGCTTCTCAGTTTTCTGACTCAGATCGTTACTGCTCTTCAGTTTGTGCTTGTCGTGCGTATCTGTTTATTAGTGCGTGTAGTCAGTTCGCATTTGTTGGTCATTTCGGCCTATATCTTGATATAGGACGCTTTGATTTGCACTGCTTATTGTCTGCTCGTTGCTGGTATTCATTTCGTTCTTTCAGGCCTTGCTGTTTATCGGTGCTTTCTGTTTGTCCGTTCTGACCAGCCGACCTTTTGTGACCTTCCCGTGCGTACTCGTCGCCGAGTTCGTGCTGTACGCGGAATTGGTGTCGGGCTTTTAGCTTTGACCCAAGACCCGTCCATGAACAGAGTGACGAGGAGTATGTGGACCAAGAATTGGTTGCTTCAGCGTGACCAATTCTCGCACATGCCTTTGCTTCGTGAGATCCGGGAGAATAATCCTGATGATTTCAGGAACTTTCTCTGGATGACGGACCCCGATTTTCACCGTCTTTTGGCTTTGCTGACCCCCTTTATCAGCCGGCAGGATACCTGCATGAGACAAGCCATTACTCCGGAGCAGAGGCTTGTTGCCACGTTGAGGTACTTGGCGACAGGGAGAAGTCTTCAGGATTTGAAGTTCTCTTCAGGTATCTCTCCCCAGGCCCTGGGAATCATTATTCCAGAGACCTGTTCTGCCATCATCCAGGTCCTGCAGGAGGACTATATTAAGGTAACATTTATACTTTACTATTCCCTTCTATGTATGCTCTGTTTGCTAATGTCTTCTATTTTTGACCTCCTTCCCTAATTACCATGATTGCAATATGTTCTAATATGCTGTGCCCCTTTTCTCCTTCATGCATTTTTCCCTTCACTTACCTTACCAGCATGCTCTTCTGCCCCAATAGACACCTATGGCCTAGTCACTTAAGCAATGTATTTTGTCTGCTGCATAGTATTGTTTGCCCCCAAACACCCCCTAAAATATGCACAAATGTTTGCTGTGTGGTTTACTTCATGTAGAGCCCCTTTAGAATTTATTTTTTTTTTGGTGGGGGGGGGGGGGGGATAAACTCATTAGGAACCCCCTCCCCCAACTGCTCTGTCAGATGGTACCAATCCTTTATCTGCTGGCTTTTCCAAGGTCCATACACACTATATACCTACCTCTTTATAGTGGGCATCTTTAGGGATGAATTCAGCAAAGCATGTAGTGCAAGGGGCTGCCTCCATACATTCCATTTCCTAATTTTTTGTCTTCTTTCCCTCCTATTAGCTTGCTTGGTAAGTTCAGAATGTCACAATGTGCCTGCCTTTTTTTGGGGTGGGGGGGGGGTTGAAATGTTATTTTATCTTTCCTGGGGGCTGCCAATAGTGTTAAGTACAGAGGGTCTGGCCAAACTAGCACACATTATTGAGCCATTTGCCAATCAATGAAGTGCAGAGGGTTACCTGTCCCCCCCCCCCAAAACCCTAGTTATTGCCAATGGCCCATCAGAAGTGGGGGGATTGATGGGGGTTGAGTCATCTGTGAAGGGGAGCCTCTACTTTTCTGTGCAAATACTTTCCAGCCTCCAATTTTATACAATGCTCTTGTTCCAAGATGTTGATTGTCTAATGTCTCATCCCAGACTGTGGCCTCCCACTTTGCCAGCCGTTGGGACTTGCGGAGGGGCAATTGATGGGAAACCCTACTATTATAATTATAAAGGGTTTAATAGTGTAGTGATGTTGGCGGTGGTGTCGGCAACATGAGGCAGATGAAGCGTTTGCGTTGACTCCCCATGTGATGAGGCCGTTCCCGATGAGGACCCTCACCCCGGACCAGAGGGTCTTCAACTACAGGCTGTCCAGAGCCAGAAGAGTGGTGGAGAACACTTTTGGCATCCTGGCCAGCCGCTTCCGCCTGTTCCTGACGGCATTTCACTTGGCGGAATACAAACTGAACCACATAGTTCTTGCCTGTTGCATATTGCACAACTTCCTCAAAAGACATAACAGGAACTATGTGGTGCCCGTTGGCCCAGATGTGGAGGGCCCTCCAAATGCGGACCTCACAGCCCTTCAAGTGGCACGTCCAGGCTTGCCCCCTCTAAATGCCCGCGTGGTCCGCGAGCAATATATGGAGTACTTTGTGGGTAGGGGGGCCATTGCTCTGCCTGACGATGTATGAGAGGCATTTTTTAATAAATCTGATATTTTAACCAACCTCTGATTTCTTGTCATTTCAGTCTTCTTTTTAGCTTATTTTACTTTGACATTTTTTTCCCTTTGCCTTCGACAGTGGGAATGCACTTTCTGGGCAAAAGGAGGTAACAGTCTCTTCTTCCCAAAAAGATTATTCTCATGTTGTGTGTTTGCTACCTAATCTTTGCCTTTAGTAAATAACACCCATTGCCCCCCATATCCTTTACATTTTACATACATAATGCATTGTGTTTTTTAAATAAGGAAGCCACACATTTAGAAAAATAAAAAAGTTTACTTGGAAAACATTCACAAGTGCGTTTACAATCTTCACGCCAAAACTGACAACATCTTGGTTATTTACAACATTGTTTACAAACATTCCGCAATTGGTAAAACCAGGCATGGAGCTAACCAGAACCTATGAACTAGGAAAGTGCCATTTTCCATCATGGGGATGAATGGACGTTTTTTGGGGGTGCAACCCCTTCACCACAACCACTTTCGTAGTTCGAAAGTGTTTGCACCCCCAAAAAAACGTTGGCATTCATCCACCATGATGGAGCTAGCACATGTGGACACAATGTGTGCATGTTCCAAATTTCACACAGTTTTTAAGTTGCAAATGTGTTCAGAAGCTGGCACAAATGTGTGTTAATTACTTGGTGCGTCAATTAAAGTGGCCATTTTGGAATGTACAACTGCAAGTCTTTTTGGGTTTGTCTCTACCAACATCGCACATCTAGAGAGTAACGTTTTTGACGTTGGTACATAACTAGCCTCGTTCTTAGCGAAATCTTCTTAGCTCAAGCTCTGTCAGATTGGTTGGAGGGCGTCTGTAAACAGCAATTTTCAAGTTGCCACATGGCTGTGGATTCTCAATTAGATTAGGTCTTGACTGGGCCATTCTAACATATGAATATTCTTTGATCCAAACCATTCCATTGTAGCTCTGGCTGTTTGCACTCCCCTTAATATACGTACTCCTCAGGCCCCCAATTTTCTACGCTTGAACAATGATGGTTGCCGTGGGGGGCCAAGACTTTGCAAATTCCCCAAGTTTCACCATGGCTGCGTTCCTCTTTGGTTTGTTGGTGTGAGGTTTTTTTTGATTTGAAATAATCATTGACTATTGTGTTTTACTTTGCTAGGGAAAATTGGCATCAATGGACACAGAGTGTATAAATGCTGCAGTAATAAAGAAGTAAGTTTGTGAGAAGTGAGGGTGAATGGGAATTCTTCAAAAAGACTGTTTGTGAACTCACTGCAAAGTATATTCCCATGGGCAATAAGTTTAAAAGGCTAAAAATGTGGCTCACGGCCAAAGTTAAAAAAGCGATAAACAATGAGAAAAGAGCCTTCAAAAAATATAAAAATATATAAAAAATATAAAAATGAAGGAACATTATTGTCATTTAAATGTTACAAAGAATATAACAGAATATGTAAAAAGGAAATTAAGAAAGCAAAAATTGAAAACGAAAGACAGATTGCAAAGCATAGTAGGACAAACCCCAAGCAATTCTTCAAATATATTAATAGTAAAAATTCAGGTCTGAGCGTGTAGAGGGGTGGCTGTGGACGTGGTATAGTTGGATTTTGCAAAATCGTTCGATACAGTTCCCCACACGCGGCTCATGTGTAAGGTAAAGTTTACAGGCTTGGAACTATCAGTTAATGATTCTTACTCTGAATGGTCTAAGGTTATCAGGGGTGTACCCCAAGGTTTGACTATGTGGCAGATGAGGTTTAATGTTGATAAATGTAAAGTTATGCACTTGGGGGCTAAGAAAATGCATGCATCATACATACTAGGGGGAGTACAACTGGGGGAATCCATAGTGGAGAAGGATCTGGGTGTTTTGGTAGATCATAAGCTCAATAATAGCATGCAATGTTAATCTGCGGTTTCCAAAGTGAGCAAAGTCATTTCTTGTATTAAGAGAGGTATGGACTCCAGAGAGATATAATTTTGCCCCTGTACAAATCATTAATAAGACCTCATCTGGAATATGCAGTCCGGTTTTGGGCACCAGTTCTCAAAAAGGATATAGGGGAACTGGAGAAAGTGTAGAGAAGGGCAACCAAACTGATAAGAGGCATGGAGGAAATCTATGAGGAAAGAATAGAGGAACTGAATTTATTCTCTCTTGCGAAGAGGAGATTGAGGGGGGATATGATCAACATGTACAAATATATAAGGGGTCCATATAGTGAACTTGGTGTTGAGTTTACGGTTAACACAGAGGACAAGGGGGCACTCTTTACGCCTAGAGGAAAAGAGATTTCATCCCAAATACGGAAAGGTTTCTTGACAGTAAGAGCTGAAAATGTGGAATACCACTGGTAAAGCTTTATTAAAGCATAAAACAGCAGAGTGTATACTCACAAACGAGCATTAATATAAAGCATTAACAACTGAGCCTAAGCGGGCAATCTCTGAAGAAAGGGGGTTCTCCCCTGAAACGCGCCAGCATCTTGAGGTATCGTTTGATCCACTTGACGTCAGGTCCTGGCTTGTTGGTGTTCAGAACAGCAAACCTGCTCAATTGTTAATGCCTTATATTAATGCTCGTTTGTGAGTATACACTCTGCTGTTTTATGCTTTAATACCAGTGGTATTCCATATTTTCACAGCTCTTACTGTGAAGAAACCTTTTCGTATTTGGGATGAAATCTCTTTTCCTCTAGGCGTAAAAAGTGCCCCCTTGTCCTCTATGTTGACCGTAAAGTGAATAACTCAACACCAAGTTCACTATATGGTCGGTGCGCCCTTCTTCTTTTCTTATTTTCTTTAGTTCATGAATACCTATTATTCTGAGGAGGGCTGCAAGACGGCAGGCATTACTGTATGAAGTTGGTCACACCACATACTGAAGAACTAGACACCCGAGCGCAGGAGATATTTGTTTTGTTTTTAAAATGTGGAATAGGCTCCCTCCAGAAGTGGTTCTGGCCAGCTCAGTAGATTGCTTTAAGAAAGGCCTTTGATTCGTTCCTAAATGTACACAATATAACTGGGTACTGACATTTATAAGTTGATCCAGGGAAAATCTGATTGCCCCTCTGGGATCAGGAAGGATTTTTTCCCCTGCTGTAGCAAATTGGATCATGTTTTGCTGGGGTTTTTTGCCTTTCTCTGGGTCAACTAAGGGTATAGGATTGTGTATATGGGATTGTATGATATTCTTTTTTATTTATTTATTTTTATGGTTGAACTAGATGGACTTTTGTCTTTTTTCAACCTGATTAACTATGTAACTATGTAACGTGAACCTCCACCCCAGTCTCAAGTATTTTGCAGACTCTAACAGATTTTCTTCTAAGATTGCCCTGTATTTGGCTCCATCCATCTTCCCACCAACGCTGACCAGCTTCCCTGTTCCTGCTGAGGAAAAACATCCCCATAACATGATGCTGCCACCACCATGTTTTAGAGTGGGGATGGTGTGTTCAGGGTGATGTTCATTGTTAGTTTTCTACCACACATAGCATTTTGCTTTTAGGCCAAAAAGTTCAATTTTGGTCTCATCTGACCAAAGCACATTCTTCCACATGTTTGCTGTGTCCCCTACATAGCTTCTCACAAACTGCAAATGTGATTTCTTATGACTTTCTTTCAACAATGGCTTTCTTCTTGCCACTCTTCCATAAAGGCCAGATTTGGGGAGTGCACGACTAATACTTGTCCTGTGGACAGATTCCCCCACCATTTATTAGTTCCTTCTGCTTCCCCATTCCTGAGTTGCAAATAAGTGGTAGGCTCTTAGATGACACAGGGGTCATGTTTACATCTTGTGATTGCTGTGATTGGTCATCACAGCAATCATATGGTACAGAGTCACTGAGGTCAGCTCTGTACATTGTGTCTGTCTAATAGCAGCTTGGTTCACAGCCATTAACAGGCGCATTGGCCCTTGAGCGCTATGTCTCAAGTACAGTTTATAAAAGGTACTCCAGGAAAAAATATCTACCTTCCCGACATTTTTTTCACTACAGTGGTAAGGCGGTGGTACCGATAGTCTGTACTGAAGAAATATGGAGGCAGCCATTGCTGATTTTACTAGTTCCCTGGCTTTCATGATGATCTAATTGTTTTATCACTTTTGAAATCAAAAACTCAGAAAACGTATGCAGATCAGGAATTCGAAGTTCACTCTGACTGATCGGCATGTTTGCTCCAGGCCAATCTATCATGTGTTAAACCCATAAACTTGTATTTTCAGAAAGAGGTCAGCTTTGACATTTTCTATATTTATCATTGCGCTTTTCTAACTATTGTTGGATGACAAATTATAATGGCATTTGACATGCAAGATAAAACCATATTTTTTGACTCACATTTCAGGAATCTATAATTTGCAAATTTGTTTTGCTCTAGGGAAGAGGAAAGCAACCTAACACTCCCTGTGGTCTTAGATTTTTTTTTAATGCAAGTACAAAACTAGAGTAAAAAGAGATAAGCCAACCAAAATAAGTTATTACAATGTTTTATAGGTGTTTTTTTGTGACATGGGAACTTGGACTTTTTGATTTTCCAACTTTCAGCACCCTGGAACCTGGTGTATTTAAAATGTTGATGAAAAAAGAAAAAGAGCATGGTTCAGTAATCCATAAACTTGACTAACAAAAAGCTATAAAAAAATACAACACTTTATTACAATAGATATTGCATAAAAACATTCATACATATAAAGTTATAAAAGAAGATTTAAATACAAATGCCTCCATTAATACAGGAAGTAGCCCCAAGGCATCTAACCAACTGTGTACAGGGGAAAAAAAAACACAACTCCGAAGTAAGGTTGGGGGATATATTATGTCTCTTCAGGAGGCATACAGAGACATCAACAGATTCTAAATGAAAAAAACAACAAAACAACATCAATATTAAAGATACATGTTCCAGTTACCCTCAAATATGTAAATATTGGTACAAACATGGTTAAAAGATCGACTTACAAAAAACAAGAAAAGTAACAACAAGCATGCATCTAAGTTGCAGCCATGTCCCCCGGGGCAAGCATGGGAGCATGTACTCCCCGAGGAGATGTTAAACCTTTAATTAAAAATCTACCTTGTAGCTAAACAGGATAAATAAAAGGACAAAAAAGTACTACAAATAAGGCTATAACTAAAAGAGCCAACTTAAACAGCACAGTGCCACCAAGGCACCAAATGTATATATACCAACAAATCTGGTCACCATGAATGCATCAAGAGATGAGCAGGGAGCACTGGATGGAAATTGTTTCCAATATAGTCGAATCCACAAATGGATAAAGCACAATACCAACAGAAAAAAACAAATAACCTAAACTAGGCTGACAAGGATCAAATGACAGACAACGCATCAATCCTCAGAGGGGGAGAATGCCGACCACAGGTGGATCAAGTGGCATCCACCCCCTATATATATCTCCTGCCAGGTGTCCCCAATCCAGCAACTATGCTGGCAGATAGAAACAGCTATCTTGACCGTAATATTGGTTAGACATTTTTTTAAGTTGGTTTATATCATTTTTTGCCATATTCTTTTGATTTTTTTTATTGCATTTGCGCAGAGTTCACTTGGGTTTAGAAAGGCATATAATCAAAAAATAGGGTAGCAATTTTCCCAATATCCTATTTACATTGGAAAAATATAAAATCTCCGCGCTGGTCTAAATTAATGAAACAGCTGCTACTCAAGACCAGGAAAAAAAAATGGTAATAATATATATGGAGAACTAATTTCTGTGTTCAACTATGTGATAATTAATAGTATTGGATGAAATATAAAGTGACCATTAAGCACACAACAATGATATTGAGATGAAATAAACCACAAGATAAAAAAATCAAACCACATCTGGTACAGGGCAAAATTTTACCTTATGAAACATCATATTTCCAAACATATGTGATTGCTTTCAAGAGGTATGCATCAGATGTCTTTCTAAACCCAGTGATTGTCAGCATAGGAAGTCAGGATTCCACAAATGCTGCATTTCATTCATTAATATGAACTTTGTGTGTTACAATTAAAAATCACATAAGGCACTTTTCAATTTCATACCAATTCATTGAATGTTTATTTATTTTGCACCCCTTTGAACACTATTCATATATTGTTGCTCATTTATATTCACTTTAATAATTTTGTTTTTTAATCTCAATATCATTGTTGTGTGCTTAATGGTCACTTTATACTATATTTCATCCAATACTATTAATTATCACATAGTTGAACATAGAAATTAGCACTCCATATATACTATCCTATTTATATTGCTATTTTCCCAGCACAAGTATGTTCAGGCTAACAGACAGGCAAGTTGCATTTAAAAAAAATATCAATCTACTCTACAACAAACAGGGGA
Organism: Lithobates sylvaticus; assembly: GCA_028564925.1. Lineage (NCBI taxonomy): Eukaryota > Metazoa > Chordata > Amphibia > Anura > Ranidae > Lithobates > Lithobates sylvaticus. The sequence continues at coordinate 226,424,550 of CM053028.1, forward strand.
GCAAACAATACAAACCACACAGTTTACGTACTTCAATACCAAATTCTTACAGTCACCCCACAACCAGGGACCCCGTTGACCCACCAGATGGCTAAGAAGTCACCAACTTAATATGACAGTCTTTAAGTCTTTAAAGGAAAGGTTTATACATGACCATTTCATTCAATCCAGGGGGACGGTAGCATTCAACCTCTCGATCCACATGGTTTCACACTGAAGCACCTTTTTGTCACAATTACCTGGTCTTATGAATAACCTCAAGAACTACAAAAAAATAATTAAGTTTTCCATTTATGGCACAGACCAATATTGGGGAGAACATTTTCCTATTGCTGAAATAATATACACTATATTACCAAAAGTATTGGGACGCTTGCATTTACACACACATGAACTTCATGGGAATCCCAGCCTTAGTCCGTAGGGTTCAGTATTGCGCTGGCCCACCCTTTGCATCTATAACAGCTTCAAATTTTCTGGGAAGGCTGTCCTCAAGGTTTAGGAGTGTGTCTATGGGAATGTTTGACCATTCTTCCAGAAGCGCATTTGTGAGGTCAGGCATTGATATGGAGGAGAAGACCTGGCTTGCAGTCTCTGCTCCAATTCATCCCAAAGGTGTTCTATCAGGTTGAAGTCAAGACTCTGTGCAGGCCAGTCAAGTTCCTCCACCCCAAATCCACTCATCCATGTCTTTATGGACCTTGTGTGTGCACTGGTCCCCCAACTGTTCTCAGAAACTTGGGAGCATGAAATTGTCCAAAATGTCTTGGTATGCTTACGCCTTAAGAATTCTACTGTGTCACCTCCAAACAGAGAAGAAGGTGATTGGAGATTGCCATTAAGGAGTATCTGGATGTGTGACTAGACCTATTGTAGTCTTTAATTGAGGTGAGAGGCTAGAATACACTAGTTATGGATTACTAAAGAGGTCCACAATTCTGATGACCTTTACATTCTAACTTCTTTACACTTGGACACTTTTTTTCTCACCACCCTTTTTGTGCACATTTTGGAAAGACAATTTTTTTTTTTTTATTCATCTTCATCATACTGTGTTATTTTTGCACTGAATTAATTGGACTATTGTTTTATTTATGAATTCACTTTATTGCATTTGCACTTTGCTCATCATCATTATACTGGTTTTGGCACTGAATTAATTGAACCAGTGCTTTATATATGAATACATTTTTGCATTTGCACTTTAATGATTCTTATGCACTTTATGAATTGTTTTGAGGATATTGCATTTTATATCAGTTATAATAGTATATGCATTTAGCGCTGCTCCATTTTGATTATAATAATATTCACACTGGTGTTGGTGACACTTTAGGAGTTCAGCAGCTATATACATTTTCATTATTTTTATATTGCTTTATTAATCACACTTAAGCCCCATACACACGGTCGGACTTTTTCATCAATTTGGTCCGATCGGACAAGGTTGTTGAAAAATCAGACCGTGTGTATGCACCATCGGACAGTGTTCGTCGGTTTGTCCGTCGGACAAAGTCTTATCTCCTGCTGGAAAGATTTCCCTTCAACCCGGTCCGATCACACCAAATCCGAGCGTGTGTACGCTTGTCCGACCGGACAAAGTGCTACGCATGCTCAGATCACATTACAAGACCAAAGCTATTGGCTACTAGCCTCTACGTAGTCCCGTCGTAGGCAACAAACGTCACCACGTTCAGAATGATCGGATTTTCCGACAACTTTGTCCGATCGTGTGTACGCAAAACCAACATCAGACAAAGTATGACGGACATGGTCCGACGGACCTGGTCCACGGATTGTCCGCGCGTGTGTATGGGGCTTTAGAGTAGCGCACAAGTTCTTTCTTTCCCATAAAAGGCTGCCGGTGGCAGCTGGTGTTTTTTTTTTTGGATGGGGGGGGGGGGGGGTGGCAAACAATCCATCCGCCGCCACCGCTGAGCATAGACATGGCTATAAATCACCCTCTACTTACTGTGTAACAGTGTAGCGCTAATAATGTCTCTGTACAGCAATGGTTGCATATAGACTGGGAAGATCAACAACCACCAGTTTACTGTTCAGACTGTTGTTATAAAAATGCCAAGTTTGAAATCAACAACCACCAGTTTACTGTTCAGACTGTTGTTATAAAAATGTTTGAGGTCAAATAGGTGGTGAACATCAGGTCCTCTGATGAAATGAAGGCATGATGAATCCCCAGGCTAGATAGACCAAAAGTGTGGATACACTACCCAGTGGTCCACACTCACCTTAAGTGGGTGTTTGGTGAAAATTAGATAAAACAACCTTGTGTGAACTGTCAATCTATACATACGCGCCTCAAAGAAATATTATGTGGATAGTGCAACTCAATGCCTAAAATCGCATCAATAATAAGTGGAGATGTATAAAGAAGCCAGTATTGCTATATCTTTGATACTAGCACCATGTGCTATAGATTTCATGGATTGTGCAATCAAATGCCTAAAATCGCACAAATAATAAGTGAGAATATAATAAGGTGCCAATATCTATGATGCTAAAACCGTGATATGTAGAAAGTGCTACAAAAACAGGAGGACTGAAATAAATGAGAATGTCAAGATAGAGCATGTGTCATCTAGGTACTTAATGGACTGGCCACTGAACTAGCAAGCCAAACAAGCAATAGAAATACATCACAATATAAATCGGTAACACATGATAAAGATGGTTATTTCTGAAAACATCTCAGTAAGCAGTCCTGATATTGATAATTAGTGAACGGACAAAATCACCAAACTGTATTTCAAATAGAGGAACTACTTCATAGAGTCCAGATAACACAAATTAAGATGGTGGCGATAAAACAGTTCAGATGCAAAACAAAACAGTAATGATGATATGGTTCAGATGCTGGATCCTCTCAAACAAGGGCAACAGTGCAACCAGAAGAGTAATTTCATAAGCGCTTACCCTGTGCGGTGGACCAACTCACCAGAAGTGAAAGGTCGGAAACAGCTTGTATGGCTACCTCCAGGTGCCAAAAATGTGGAGTAGATTGGGAGTTGGGAGCGTAGGCTGAAGCGTCTCGAGATCCTTAGCAAATACTCACCGACCGAATGGATATTTACTGGATCGCTATAGTTGAATCAGTGCTCATCGGTCAGACTTGCCATAGGTGAAGAGAAAAAACAGAAGAGGGACTCCTCATCGTGTAAAACCCAAATGTAAGGGTTCACTTTTATTGTAAAAAAGAACATACATCCAACATAAAAGCAAATAAATGGAGATGTTCTACTAAAATCAAGTAAAAAAACGCAGTAGGCAATAATGCTTGGAGACCCGACGCGTTTCGTCTGAAAAGACTTCTGCTGGGGTATGCTCCAGCTTACTCCTGCTGCGTTATATATAGTATACAAAAACAATTAAACCACAAACGCACCTGAGTGTTTCCAATCAGCCACACTTCCTGTTTCCTGTTCAATATTGTCACGTATTGGTGGTTCAGGACGGAAATGGGCCAATAGGGAGGAGTATAGAAAACAGACCATGTTATTGGCCAATAGAAGCGCGGTCTATGAATAAACTAAGGCAACTATGGCGGGAAAATGTTCCACTAAAAAACCTGATATGTGGGCGGGCAAAGAGCACATACATGACCAATGCATAAGTTAGTGATCAACAAGCTGATGGCTCATAGGTGGGCCGAAGGACAATAAAACTTCCCCAAAAATGGCGCCAATCAACCGGCAAGTGCAAACATATATTGCACTATGCCGGAGCCAAACGTCGGCCGCGTGGGACGCCGCGGCGGAAGTGGTGCACCGGAAGTAATGTGCCGGAAGTAACGGCCGGGGCGGACGTGACGCGCCGAAAAGGCAAAAGCGGATATGACGTCACTGGCCTCTAAAAATGTAAACAAAAAGAGGTAACAAGGCAAAACAAATGTGGAAAGTGTCCACAAGATGGCGGAATTGAAACTGAACCCGGAGTCTGGCTGATTGAAAGCAATGGGTGCAGTAGGGCAATACGGATCTCAATGCCAATTGCATCATTATTCAATTGAACACAATGGATACAATAAGAATATATGAATCTCAATACCAATGGCATCATTAATCTATCAGTATAAATGAGGTATAATCAACAATTTTCGAAAGAGAACAGAATTCATATACACTGATATTGATGGGATCAGTTAGGGTGATCAGTCCCAATTAAAGGAGGTGGACAGCATATAGAATAACCTAAATGTAGGAACACCAGTAATTATTAAAAATTAGGAGTTAATGACAACTCATCTATATGTGTCACTAACGTTAAATAATTGGCGCAAACACCTCTGAAGCGTCAGCGCCAATAAGGATGACACATTCTATGGGATGTGGATGAAATGGAAAATATGATTAGATTTAAACAAAGAAAATAGGGGGTTAATTTGTAATTTAGCAATACAATCTGGAATTACAGTTATAATCTAGTGTAGTCTTCATGTAGAACTCGTCAAGTGGGATCATGAGCGATTAATAAACGCATTAATATCCCACTCGACATTTAAGCCATGGGGAGTATAGCACTTGATCTGGTGTATCCGGAATGTTTCAAGTCGGGATACACCCCTTATATTCGACTCACCCCTCCAGTGGGGGACAAATTTGTCTATAATCTGAAAACGGGACCCTGCTGGATTTCGATTGTGATTTAGGAGATAGTGCTTGGAAACACTGTGGTTGGTGTGTCCAGCTTTGATGGCGGCCAAATGTTCGTTCACCCTGATGGCAAACGTGCGTTTGGTCCGACCTATATATTGTTTACCGCATGGACACGTAATGAGGTAAACAATAAATTTCGTGTGGCACGTTACAAAACATTCCATCCTGTATTCTTTATTGGTAATGTTGGATTTAAACGTATCACACTTCCTCCTGCAAGTGTTGTTCATGCATACGTTGCACTTACGACAAGGGTAAAAACCCTTCATATCATGGAAAAAAGAAGGGGGGTTAGGTGGATCCATGATGTTTGGTGCAACTTTACCCCTTAGAGAAGGGGCTCCCCTGTAGATAACCCCTGCATGTTCTGGTAGAATAGGCCCTAAGATTTGATCGTTTTTCAAAATGTCCCAATGTTTTTGAAGTATCCCTTTGATTTGTTTGTGTTGGACCGAGAACCTAGTAAAAAAAGACCACCGAAATTTATCCTCCCTATTTTTAGGGGGTTTCTCTATCAACAAGGACATTCGATCAATGGATGCAACTTTTTGGATTTCATCATCTATGAGGGATGCCTCATAGCCCCGGTCGATAAATCTGTTTTTTAGAATGAGGGCATGTTCATAATAATCAGGAAGACGAGAGCAATTTCTGCGGATGCGCATAAGTTGGCTACGTGGGACGGAACTAAGCCATGACGGATGGTGGCAGCTATCGACCGGGATGTAGCCATTCCGGTCGGTAGTTTTGAAAAACGTTTTGGTGGTAATTTGGCCATCAATAACTGTAATTTCTAAATCCAAAAAATGGATGGACGAAGGACTGGCTTCGTAGGTAAGTTCAATGCCAATATTATTGGCATTGAGTAGGGTCATGAACTGGATGAGAGAATCCATGGAGCCCTTCCATAGGAGGAGGATGTCGTCGATATATCTGGACCACAGCACTAATTGTGGGGGGTCCAGTACATGAACGACATCCTCCTCCCACTTACCCATAAAAATGTTGGCAAGACTGGGGGCGAACTTGGCGCCCATGGCCACCCCTTTTTCTTGCAAATAAAATTTACCATCGTACCAAAAGTAGTTATGTTTTGTAGCATACCGCAGAAGGTCCATTATGAACCTCTTTTGGGTATTAGGGATGGTTCTAATCCTGCTTAAAAATAATTCAACAGATTCAAGCCCTAAATGGTGAGGGATACAAGTATATAAAGACGTGACGTCTGCGGTCACCAAAATAAGGTCACTAGAATAACTGATTTGTTGTAATTTAGAAATAGTGTCCCTGGTGTCTTTCAAATAAGAGGGTATAGTCTTAACTATAGGTTGAAGGAAAAAATCAATGTATTTCCCTATGCGGGAAGTAATGGAGTCCAGACCACTAACAATTGGACGTCCAGGTGGATGGGTGGTATTTTTATGGACCTTAGGGAGGTAGTACATAATTGGAATTCGAGGGGACACAGGGACAAGATAGTGTTTTTCCTTTCTGTCCAAGATGCCCAATTGGACACCCGTGTCCACAAGATCGGTCAATATTTTCTTGTAGTCAGAGGTAGGGTTCTTGGACAGCAAGGAATATGTTTGAGTGTCGCCAAGAATCCTAAGCATTTCTGTATGATATGCGGTCTTATCAAGGACTACTATCCCGCCCCCCTTGTCGGCGGGCCTGATAACAAGGTCCTTCCGTTCCACTAAGGACTTTAGTCCGGTCTTAATATCGGGGTTGTTAAAGATCTTTTTATTAGGTAAGTTATCGAGGTCCTTTAGGACTAGATCTCGGAAGACTTTGACAGAAGGGGCAACGGAACAGGGTGGGTTGAATGTGGAGGGGTTCGCCAACCCAGAGTGCACTACTTGGGAGGAGACATTAGCAAGAGTGCTATTTCTAGGGTTGGACAGTATATATCGTTGTACGTTCAACTTTCGCACAAACTTATGTACGTCGATGAACGTAGAAAATTTGTTTAACTTAGTGGGTGGGACAAATTTTAGTCCTTTATTCAGAACTGCTGATTCAGCCTCACTTAGAACCACTCCGCTCAAGTTAAAGATTCCGTTACTACTTATACTCTCTTTCTTTTTCCTGACGCGCCGCCCCCCTCTGGAGCCGCGCTTGGTTTTAAATTCCGTTCTTGGTCTTCTAGTTCCCTGGGAAAACCCGATGAATTGGAGGGTCTGGGAAGGTTATAGTTATACGGGGATCTGTCATAATAACCGTAGTCACGGTCATGATGGGAATAACTCTGATTATGGTCAATGCGTGGTCTGTCTTCCCTCAGTGGTGAGAATCTATTATATGTGTGCACTGGGGTTCTTTGTGAAGGGTGTGAATACTGTTCGGTACGATATGAATAGTCACGAGCAGGTGAACGATCATAACCTTGGTATTCATAATTGTAATCTCTTTTGTTGTTATTTTTTCCCCTGCCTCTGTTGTTATTATTCTTACCTCTAAAGTTGCCATTTTGGTAAGAACCCCCTAGGTGAGGGGTGGAGGGGGGTGGTAATCTGTTTTGAGGTATTTTATTATGGTGGTAGGTCGTGTCATTCCTCTTTAATAAAGGAGGAATGATGCTAATTTGTCTAGAACTAGCGCCAGAAGTGCTGGAAGACTCCATTGGTGACGGTTCAGTGCCAGAGATTAGGTGGGACTGATCTCTAGTTTGCCAATTGAAAACAAGGCCCTCTTTGTAATCTGATGCTTGCATGTTAGTACATAGCACCAACCACCAAGAGCATCCGATGATCGTCTGCTTCCTAAAAAAGACAAAGCCTTTCTATGAGGCGATGATCCATAAGTTTCAGAGCCCCGCAAACTGTCACCTCTCCAGTGACAGCAGAGAAATAACCGGCAGGTGACTTACCACATAGCACAGCCTTCACTCACAGAACACAGAGTCTCTGAACATTGTACAGAGCGTTGCTCAGTAGATCGGGGGCCCGCACTTACTCCATCTCACGGGAATCGCTCCCCTGCGTCTCCTCCCTCCTCCTCCTGGCGACCAATAGAAACATATCTCTTTTCAGCCAATTGGGTGATGGGTCTCAGGACAGTGCTTCCTGATTGGCCGGGAGGAGAATCAGTGTGATAAGAGTGAATATCCATTTGCTCTTGTCACACAACTGGGTGGGCTCAGGGCACAGAGCTCTGCGCCCTGAGTCCACCCTTTTTTGAAGCCTATTAGTGCCTCTGGCTCTAATCACGTGCTTAAAAAAAACAAAAAAACAATTGGAATCCATGCGTCCGGCACCCCGAATGTAGATTAGGGGGCGGACACGTGGATGGGGGGGCGGCGCCCCTGCGCCCGATATGGATGGGTTGCCACTGAAGGCTGCATGTGTTTTTGTTCACACGGAACATTTTCTAATTGTTTTTCCACAGTCCTTTTTTTTTATATATATTGTGACACCCATGGAATATGTCTGGGCATTGTGCATTAACACAGAAGCATTTTGTTTCCTTTGGAGAGCAAGTTAACAGGGTGATATACAGGAAGGAGATTGTGGGAGACAGGGGCAGACTGCTGTCACCCCATTGCACAAAGCAATGGCCTTATAAACAAAGGCCTTTTTATCAGTATCATCAGCTCTTATTTTCATAAAAGCTAGGAATAAAAATAAAAATAGGTGTTCTAAGTTACATGATCGTGCTAAAGCTTCTATGAGGTTTTAGTGGTTACATTTACATCTACTTTGCTAACTATGCTTGAGTGCTTTGAATTGCTGTGCTGGGTTACTTTTTAACAGTTGTGTGAGCAAATTGTTTTGTTATTCTTATTTACATATATCAATTGTCAATTTTAGTAAACACCCAGTGGTAGGCCAGGTGGCTTTGTAATAGGATGCATAACCAGTAGAATGATCAGAGAGTAACTGTAACTTGCAGTTTACTAAACAGGTGTAAAGTTAGAATCAAAAATGCAAAACAGGGTCAGAATGGCAAAGAACATGCAAACACTGTGGCTCAATAAGCAATTATGTGACCAGATAGCACAGTCTCTATGAGGGCCATCTTAATGTATGGGCCCCAGGTGCATGGGGGCCCCATGATAATCTTGCATTACATCTTAGTCATGCATTTTACTAAGCTGGGCGGCAGGGGAAGAAGCTGCCAGTCACCAGGCTAAATCTACAATCAGAATGACATCTCCCCCTGCTTTTCTCCTTCCATAGTTACCACTGCTCTTCAGCTGCTTTGCAGCAGTTAAAGAAGAACCCCTGAGATAGAGCATCTTACTACTACTGCTGCTTGTGTGGGCGGGATTTGTTTGGCTCCGATCACATGGGATGAATAGGAGAGGCTGGACAGCGGAGATCGGAGCAGTACACATCCCACCCACACAAGCAACAGCAGTAGTAAGAAACACTGCCTCAGGGGTCCTTAACCCCTAGAAAGTGCTGGTAGAGCACTGGAACCTGGGGAGGGGGGGGGGGGGTAAAGGTAGAGGGGCGAGAGATGTCATTCCGATAGTAGATTTAGCCCACTGACAGTCTGCAAGAACAGGTAAGATCTGTGACAGAATCACCTCTGCCCTGCTCTGCTTAAGGAGAGGCTATCTACAGTATATTATACATTACTGCACCTCATATTGTGCCCTCCTGCCCCCCTGTACTGTGCCTTCCTGACCCCCCTGTACTGTGCTCTCCCACCTCCACCTGAACTGTGCACTCCTGCCCCCTGTACTGTGCCCCCATGTCCCTTGTACTGTGTCCTCCTACCCCCCTTGTAACGTGCCCTCCTTATCCCCCATACTGTGCCCCCTCCTGCTCCCATATACTGTGTCCTCTTACCCACTCGTACTGTGTCCTCCTGACCCCCCATACAATGCCCCCTCCCGCTCCCCTATACTGTGTCCTTTTACCCCCTTGTACTTTTCCCTCATGCCCCCATACTGTGCCCTCTTATGACCCCCCATACTGTGCCCCTTCTACTACTCCCCTGTACTATGTCCCCTTACCCCCTTTTACTGTGCCCTCCTGTTCCTGACCCCACATTACTGTGCCCCCCTAACCCCTGTACTGCACACTCCTGCCCCCCTGTATTGTTTCCCCTCACCCCCCTGTACTGTGCCCTCCTGTCCCCTGTACTGTGCCCTCCTATCTCCCCCATACTATGCCCTCCTGACCCCTGCACTGTGCTCTCCTGACCCCCCTATTGTTTAAAATCAATGTTATTGAAACTATCAACTATTTATACTTGAATTCTTGGGAGTAGATGCAAAAATTGGGGAAGGCTGGTAGGGGCCCCAGTTGTCTCTATAAGACACTACAGCAATAAAGAGTCTAGCTGACAATCACTACTTCAATATAATAGTTCACACAAGCAGCTACTTGTGATTATCCATATAAACAGCATCCCTCTTAGTGAAGGCCAGGGTAGCATCCGTAGCATAGGTGAACAGCTGGAGGGATTAACCCCCACTGGAACTAGAGTACTCTAGTAGCAATTGAAGAGGTGTTCCCACAGTAGCTGGGTCTTCTGGAGAAACTGCATGCTAATAGGCTCTGGCCCAGCTGCCCACAAGCTGGTTCTGACAGTGAAGGGACTCTCGTCTGGCTGCAGATCACTTGACCAGCTATCTCTACAGTGACTTTACTTTTTCCTTGATGAAAGGGGTCCTTGGCAGATCTCAAACATCGCATTTTGTTTATAGTCACTGAACAAAAGCTGTGTTTGAGCAATCCTGGAGTTGCCAGCCTTAAGCCTCGTACACACAATCAGATTTTTCGCCGACAAAACCGCAGACTTTTGTCTGAAGGGCGTTGGCCCCAAACTTGTCTTGCATACAAAGGCACACAATTGTCGGCCAACAAACCCGAACGTAGTGACGTACTAGACGTACTACGAGCTGATAAAGAGGAAGTTCAATTGTGATGCGCCACCCTTTGGGCTCCTTCTGCTAATTTAGTGTTAGTAGAAGTTTGGTGAGTGTCAATTCACGCTTTTCAGTTCGTGCTTGTCAGTTCGTTTCTGATCGGCCGTTCGTCAATGTCACAGGTACTCACCCGGGCCGAGATGCTGAGAGCTGCTCCCCTTGCGACTAGGTGCACGATGCCCCTGGAATGGGTACAGGAGGCACCGTGCACAAAGATGCACGGGTTGCCAGCAGGTGGGTTGCAGGTGGTGTGCAGTAAGGCTGTTGACCGTGTGGAGATGAAGCTGCACTGGAAGTAGACACCTGGCAGGACCAACACAAGGCAGAGGCTGTAGAGGGACCAGGTTACACACTGGGAGATAGTCCGTAGGTGCATAAGTGGATGAACCAAGTAGTAGGAAGTCCAGGAAGCCAGGCCGAGGGTCAAACACAGGTAAGCAGGCAGGATATCCAGGCGGAAAGCCAGGGGGGTCAAACACTGATAAGTAGCAGAAGAATGTCCAGGAGGCAAACCAAGGGTCAAACACTGGAAAGCAGGCAGAAGGATATCCAAGAGGCAAGCCAGGGGGTCAAACACTGATAAGGAGCAGATAATGTCCAGGAGGCAAGCCGAGGGTCAAACACAGGTAAGCAGGCAGAAGAGTATCCAAGAGGCAAGCCAAGGGGGTCAAACACTGGTAAGTAACAGAGGAATGTCCAGGAGGCAGGCCGAGGGTCAAACACAGGTAAGCTGGCAGGAGAGTATCTAAGAGGCAAGCCAAGGGATCAAACACTGGTAAGTAACAGAGGAATGTCCAGGAGACAGGCTGAGGGTCAAACACAGTTAAGCAGCAGAAGAATGTCCAGGAGGCAAGCCGAGGGTCAAACACAGACGAGCAGGCAGGAGAATATCCAAGAGGCAAGCCAAGGGGTCAAACACTGGAGAGTAGCAGAGGTGGTTTAGAAGAGGTCCGGGTCAAGCACAGAAAATAAGGCAGGTACAAGGAACAGGATACAGGATACAGGAGTCAGGTATAGGCGAGGTAAGTGGTCAGGTGGGGTAACTGGGCGAGTGCGCATGCGCACCCGCTTTCTGACAGAGCCGCGCATAGACGTGCGCCGCGTTGGATGAGCCAGGACACATACCCGAGCGTCATGAACCCGCGCATGCGCACCCGCCGTCCCGCGTACCTGTGTGCGCTGCTGGACCGCTCTGCCATGCATGCGTGCTCTAGGGAACCGGCGCTGAAGCGCGATATTTCTCTGACAGTCAACCAGCCATGTTGCGTTATCGGAGGAGAGAACGTACTATCATTGGGCTTGGAGTTATTGCTTTGACCCAAGTCCAGTCCAGAGGAGTTCTTGGACCAAGAATTGGTTGCTTAGTCATAACCAATTCTCTCATATGCCTTTGCGGTACTTGGCGTCGGGGAGAAGTCTTTAGGACCTCAAGTTTACAACTGGGATTTCCTCCCAGGCTCTGAGACTCATTATTCCAGAGACCACTTCTGTCATTATTCTAGTCCTGCAGAAGGACTATATTGGGGTAAGTTTTAGCCTTTAACATCACATCCTATGTATTTAATGTTTGCTAATGTATTGTATTAGTTTCTTGATTCCATAATTACCATTATTGTAATATGCTGTGAATGTCCTCTTTGTCCTCATGCATGCCGTAAGCTTTTTATGCAACTTTTTTGTCCTTCATGCATATTTTCCCCAACTAACCTCACCAGCATGCTATCCTGGGCCCATACACACCTAGCCTAGTAACTTAATGTATTTTGTCAGCTAAATTTTTGTGCTTACCCTAAACACCCCCTAAAATGTGTCCAAATGTTATTATTGTCCTCAAATGCAGGCAGAGTGCAAGAGGCCATTTTTTTTGGAACCCTCCATACCCCCGGCCCAAAAATGCTAAGTCAACCGAGACAAATACTCTCTACTCTCTACTGCTGTCTTTGAAAAACCCATACACACTATACCTCTTTGGTGGTCATATGTATGGATGAATTCACCAAAGCATGTAGTGCAAGGGCCTGCCTGATTACCTTCATATTGTAACATAGAAAGTTTTGGTCTCCTATTATCTTAATAGGTAATTTATGAATGGCAAAATGTGCTTCAATTTGGACAGTGTGTATCCATATTTTTAGATTAGGACACTTCTTACCTGTCCATTGGGCTGCCAATAGTGTAAGTAAGGAGGGGCTGGCCAAAGTATCACACATTATTTATGTATTCAGCTCTCATCTATCCATTACCTCCCCCCCACCATAACATTTTTATAATGGGCCACCAGAGAGGGTGAGGAATCTGATAAGTTGACCTTACAATTTTGTCTTTTAATACTCATTTAAATTTTATATTTATGTTGGCCAAGAATGTTTGTATCAAATTTGCTTGCAATGTTATGTGCAGAAGTAGTAATTTCTTCTTTCATTTTTGACTCCATAGTTTCCTTACAACCCACAGCAATGGCAGGATGTTGCAGGCCTGTTCCAACATCAGTGGTATTTTCCCAACTGTGGTACTGCTATTAATGGGAAACATGTCAGGATTGTCCCACCATCCAACTCAGGCTCATATTTCTTTAATTACAAGGGCTTTTGCAGCATAGTCCTGCTAGCTGTTGTTTCTGCAACGTATGAGTTCCTTCTTTTGGCTGTTGGAAAGAACGGCCGCAACTTGTATGGAGGTGTCATACTGCAGAGTTCTACCATCGGCTCCAGAATTGGCCTCAAATTTGTTTTTGTAGCAGATGAAGCCTTTGCTCTGGGGGAACATCTTATGAAGCCCTTTCCTATTCCTCACTCCAGAGCATAGAATCTTTAACTACAGGCTCTCTCATGCCAGAAGGGTGGTTAAAAATGCCATAGGCATCCTATCCAGTCACTTCGCCAGCCATACAGGAAAGGACCCAGGATAGACCCTTCCACAACCGGGTGGTAATGTATGGATAAACCGTATGCAATATACATTTGATGAATTTGTATGCCAGTACCCTTAACCACGGGGCTTTGAGTCTCGCCACTCAGCACCGCAACTTACATTAAGGGCCATGTTCTCAAACATCCAGCAATACCCAGAGATTGTATGTTGTGTATGCCATAATGAATTACGATCCATGAACGGCTCACCAACTAATAAATGCCTTTTCATCACCTGTGAGGACCTGATCTAACCTTTGCCATATGTACTTTATTGACTGCCTGAATTCCTCTGGCTGTTTCCATTGTTCCTATTTGGATACTTTTACAGCAATAGTACACGTGTATGATCATCCCATTTATGCTGGTTCAATGATTCTTACCTTATCAGTCTTTCTTTACCAGTTCTCTCACTCACTCTGTTCCTCCATATTTGTGCCGATCAGCAGCCAATCATCACCAAAATCAGCAGACTAGACAGTCCATTGTGATCCCCTAAAGGGAATACTCCTATTCAACTAATTGACTTGGTTCTAGGCTGCTGCTGACCACTACAAAGCATCCGGACTGTGTTTAGTGTTGTTTTTTGTAGTGTATTTTTGTGTGTTGTCCTGTCTGTTGATTGTTTACCTGAATCAGGTTACTCCTCCATAGCCATACTGCGATTGCTTTTATGGAATACATCAATGTGTTTGAATTATTTATTTGACATCACAATTAATTAATAATAAATTTGATATTTTTGATAAAATTATCACTCTGATCAATTTTGTTGCTAAAAGCAAACCCTTTTTACCCGGCATCTCTCATACCGAGTACCTCTTTTTTTTTTATAGTATGCGTTTGATACAGCAACAACGCCACACCAGGTGTATGATCTGAGATTGGTCACCTAATAAGCTGACCATTTATCAGTGAACGGCTTGCCCAATTCCTCTTTCCCTCCCCATTCCCCCTTTTCTTTACAACTGAAGCAATCGCATGTACGTTCCGTTGCGTCAGTTGTACTGTGCCGTCCCCAGCGGCTCCCACGCATGTGCGGAAGTGATGTCATCGCAGCTCCGGCCAATCACAGTGCCGGAGCCGCGATACCCGGAAGGAACCTCCGGGATAGATGGCGCCGGCCAGAGGGGGAGATGAGGACGGCTGCGGAGGCTTCGTTCTCGGGTAAGTAATTCATAATGAGCTAGTATGCTATGTATACTAGCTCATTATGCCTTTATCTTGCAGGGTGTTTTTTTTTTTTTCCAGGAGGGTTTACAACCACTTTAACAAATACACTGGTATTGAGCATTGAAATAATAAGCCACACATTGTTTAGGAAAAAACATTTTACTCAAAGCACATTCACATGTGTGTTTTAACCGCTTCCCGACCGGTGCACGACGATGTACGTCGACAGAATGGCACAGATGGGCATAAGGGCGTACAGGTACGTCCCCTTTAAGATGCCACCGTGCCATCGAGCGCGTGCCGGCAGCAACGCGCGTGCACGCTGGTCGGGACCCCCGAGAGTCAGGTCGCGGGTCTTGCAGACTCGATCGCCGTGGGGATACCCGCGATCGTCTCACTGGAAGGCTGAATGGGGAGAGCGGAATAAACAGCATCTCTCCATTCTGCCTAGCAACTAGTGACGCCGATCTCTGCTCCCTGTGTTTGGAGCAGAGATCAGCATTCACTAGCTCACAGCCACGCCCCCCCCCACAGTTAGAAACACGCCTCTAGGAACACATAACCCCTACACTGCCACCTAGTGGTTAACCCCTTCACTGCCAGTGTCATTTACACAGGAATCAGTGCATTTAAATAGCACTGATTGCTGTATAAATGACAATGGTCCCAAAAATGTCCGATGTGTCCGCCCTAATGTCGCAGTCACAATAAAAATCGATGATCGCCGCCATCACTAGTAAAAAAAAATTATTAATAAAAATGCTATAAAACTATCCCCTATTTTGTAAATGCTATAACTTCTGCGCAAACCAATCAATAATCGCTTATTGCAATTTTTTTTACCAAAAATATGTAGAAGAATATGTTTCGGCCTAAACTGAGGAAAAAAAAATTTTTTTTATATATTTTTGGGGGATATTTATTATAACAAAATGTAAAAAATAATGCGTTTTTTTTTTTCAAAATTGTCGCTGTTTTTTTGTTTATAGTGCAAAAAATAAAAACCGCAGGGGCGATCAAATACCACCAAAAGAAAGCTCTATTTGTGGGGAAAAAAGGACGTCAATTTTGTTTGGGAGCCACGTTGCACGACTGCGCAATTGTCAGTTAAAGTGATGCTGTGCCGAATCGCAAAAAGTGGTCTGGTCTTAAGCCAGCAAAATGGTCCGGTCTGAAAGTGTTTAAGGTTTTATAACAAACCAACATCTTGGTGTTTAAACATGTATGTTTGCCATTATTTTGCCTTTTTGGGGGCTAAACATGTTGGAAAACATAAGATACACATCCCCAACTCAGGAACTTACAAAGTTTGAGTTTGTTAAAGTGAAGGCCATATGAGACATTAGTATCCCAAGACTGTGTTGATGTTGCCTTCCTCAAATGGGGTGATCTCACCCATCTAAAGCCAAAATTTGAAGCCATGTCCACGCATAACTGTTAAATGTCCCTTATGATCCCCTGCCTAAAATATGTGTAGGTACAAACAGGTTAGTTTCTAAAGCCCCAAAACACACAGTGTGTCAACATGTGCTATCTCCCATCACAGGGTATAAATGGATGCGTTTTGGGGGTGCAACCCCTTCCTCATAACTAAAGTTGCACCCCCAAAACGCGTCCATTTATATCCCATGATGGGAGCTAGCACATGTTGACCCACTGTGTGTTTTGTGGCTTTAGCAAACTAGATATAGGGAAAAACACACATTTTAGGCATGGTATCATGAGGGAAATAAGAATCTTTTGGCACCATTTGTGGGCATCTTCAAATTTTGGCTTTGCGATTCTTAAAAAACACATAAAGGCTACAATTAACATTACTTAGGGCAGTGTTTCCCAACTCTCCTTCTCCAGATGCATTCCCAGGTCATGTTTTCTATATTTTTTGCTTTTGTCACAGGTTTTTTGTCATTTTCAAGGTCAGTAATTCACACAGTAATTTTTATACTGGGGAAAATACAGAAAACAGGACCTGGTGGTACACCTAGAGAAGTGGAGTGGAGAAACACTGACCTCGGACACTAAAGCCCAGGTTCACATTGAAGAAATTTGTCATGCGATTTCAGAGATAAAATTGCATGACAAGTCGCAGCCTATTGGAGGCAATGGCACTGTTCCAATTGGTGCGACACAGAATTAGCGGCACCGCACCAATTTGCAAAAGTAGTTTCTGCACTGCTTTTGCCAATTTCAGGTGTGACTTCAATAGACATCTGGGCATGAAGCCACACAAATGTCTATCAAGTAGCACCTGAAATCAAGCTGACCTTGCTACTTAGAAATCGCACAACTTCAAGTGAAGTAGCGCAATTTCAAAGTAGCATCAATGTGAACCAGGGCTTACATTGATTTTTGCACTCGCCACATAAGGCTTTGTTGCCCAAACCGATTTGCATCCTAAATAAAAAGTATGTATTTGTAGAGCTCACTGATAAGTATTTGTGCACTTGCACTGCTGAAGTGAGTTTTGTCTTCCACAACATCCACCTAAAAAATATAAAACACACCACGTATTATAAATATGCAGGCATCCATCTATTACTTAAAGCTGTGGTCTCAGACACTGACCTGTGGTTGACACAGTTTCAAGAACTTCACACAGTACTTCCTGCACATCAGCATCAACATCTTCTTCAGGGTGTGTGGTTTGTTGACTTTCTGGATCTTCAGGAGGTGCTGGGTTACTGGTGTCCACACACAGCTCAGATGTTCCTCTTCTTTTCTCCCCTATGTGAATCCAAAAAAGGTATACTTAGCAGACAGATATGTTAGGCTAGAAATAGTAATATGAAACATTGTTTGGCAGAGATCCAAGCTGAATACATGATTTTTTCCCTTTCCAAAGCAGGAATACTTATCTGTTTTGTGCTAGTTTCACACATGGAGATACCCCTAGTATCCACTGGAGCACCTGCGTGGGACACCATAACAAGGGTGTTATGGTGTCCCACACTGGTGCTCCTGCATCCAGCTGTGTAACAGCTGCTGAGTGTCCTCTACTGACACTGAATAAAGTTGACATTTCATTAGTTATGAACACATCTAGACAACAATTTAATGAACTTATGTTACATCAAAATAGGCCATAACAAATGCATTTAACGTGCATCTCCCAATAACAAAGTATTTGTGGTCAAACAAAACGATGTTTCATGTCCCGTGAAAGATTCCTGTTTCAAGTCCACGAAACTAAAACTTGGCATTTAAACTGTAGAACAGTAAAGAAAAGAACATGGACCTGCAGGAAAGTAATAATACGAAAAAAAGGACAAATGCTTTTTCGTAGCACTTTCCTGATCTTTCTATACTGATCTTCCTCTCTCAATTTAAGGTCTGACCAGCGTTTTCTCAACTAATCCTTGTTTCGTCGTACCCCAAAATGCAGACTTACGGGGGGCTGACCAGCGTTTTCTCAACTAATCCTTGTTTCGTCGTACCCCAAAATGCAGACTTCTCACAACTTTAGCCATGATCTTGGAC
Organism: Lithobates sylvaticus; assembly: GCA_028564925.1. Classification (NCBI taxonomy): domain Eukaryota; kingdom Metazoa; phylum Chordata; class Amphibia; order Anura; family Ranidae; genus Lithobates; species Lithobates sylvaticus. The sequence goes on from CM053028.1 coordinate 226,442,663, forward strand.
TTTCTGGCATTTTGTCCATGCTTCCCATTATAGTCTGTCCTCACTAAGATGTCCACCATCTCCACCATTTCTTCAAATGACATATTTGTGGCCTTATAGCTCCTCCTGGATCTGGAAGTCGCTTTCTCCGGGTTTTCATCATTGCTGCTCTCACCACACACCTGCTGTCTCGCCGCCATTTGCTATCCCACTGCCCTGAAAGAGAAGAGGCAGGGAATACATTAGAAAAAAAGGAGAGGGGCGGAGTTTCACGCATGCGCAGTGTATATAAAGCCATAACGCGCAATCGATGTAACGGCCGTAGGAACGATCTGGGAGTGGAGGACAAACGATTGCCAACACGCAAAAGGAGCCATAAAACTAAGGTACAATTGTAAATTGGGGAATCGGTTAGTGGCCTATACTGGTTAGATTGAGGCCTATATTGGGACCAGATAATGAGTTAAGCCTGACATTATGGTTTGTCTTGTGTTCTTTCTTGCAGGCATCAGATAAATAATTGATCGTGGTGGATAAATTCATTGCGCCCGACTTTTTGCCTCAATTTATCAAAAAAAATACCGGGAGCTGCCCTGCCTGTGGAAGGTGAAAAGTAGGGATTATGCCGCGTACACACGTGCGGACTTTTGCCGGCGGACCTAGTCCAGCGGACAATCCCGCCGGACTTTCCAGCTGGGTCCGCCGGACTTTCCGAGCGTGTGGACTTGCCCACACACGCACGGACTTCTCCGGCGGATAATCCGCCGGCCAAAGTCCGCGGGACTTTTGAAAATGAACGGACTTGCCCACACACGGAGCAGTCCGTTCATTTCAAACGTAACTTCAGGTACGTAGCTAGCGTAGGCAGTAAATGCCGGCGCGCTAGCTCCGTCACCTGGCATGGATTTAAAGGGAATCCCCATGCCGAAAAACGGCTTGGGGGTCCCCCCCCAAATCCATGTCAGACCCTTATCCGAGCACGCAGCCTGGCAGGCCAGGAAAGGGGTGGGGACGAACGAGCGCCCCCCCTCCTGAGCCGTACCAGGCCGCGTGCCCTCAACATGGGGGGTGCCCTGGGGAAAGGGGGGCCATGCGGCCCCCCCACCCCAAAGCACCTTGTCCCCATGTTGATGAGGACAAGGGCCTCTTCCCGACAACCCTGGCCGTTGGTTGTCGGGGTCTGCGGGCGGGGGCTTATCGGAATCTGGGAGCCCCCTTTAATAAGGGGGCCCCCAGATACCGGCCCCCCACCCTATGTGAATGAGTATGGGGTACGATGTACCCCTACCCATTCACCTAAGGTGTAAAATGTAAAGTACAAAAACACACACACTTTTGAAAAAATAGTTTATTGCACTGCTCCGGGGGTCTTCTTCCGTCTTCGGGGTCTTCTCGCCGGACTCCCCCGCCATTTACCAGCTCTTTTACCGAGCGGGGAAGTCCGGCTACCTTCTTCGTCGTTGCCGCCATCATCTGGGGGTCTCGATCCGCCTTCGGGGGTCTTCCGGGGGTCTCTTCTGTTCTTGCGGCGGTCGTCGTCTTCTGCGCCGCCGGCGCCTTCTTCTTCTTGTTCTTCTTCTTGTTCCGATGTTGACCCGTCGCTGTCTCTGCCCGGAATGGCAGAGGCGCGCTGCGCTGGGACCAGTGGCGGCCCGTCCATAGGGGGCGCCCGGGCGCCGCCCCCCCCCCCTTGCAGTTAAAAAAAAAAAACAAATAAATAAAAAAAAAAGTTCAAAAAAAAAAAAAAAAAATGTATTTAAACATGTCCCTTTAAGGGCGCCATGTCCCTTTAAGGGCGCCATGTCCCTTTAAGGGCGCACAGTGCAGTATGCACCGCTCTATCACCAATAGATAGATTCATGCATTGCATGAATCTATCTATTGGTCACCTCTGCCGCCCCCTATTCAGGTGTCCGGCCCCTGATCGGGCGCCGGGCATCTGAATTACAGTGGGGGGGTGTTGCTGGAAGCGCCCCTATTAGAGCTGTAAGCTCTAATAGGGGACCCTATTAGAGCGGTGTGCTCTAATAGGCTTCCCTAAGTGTAAACAGCGGGCGCACGGCCGTGCGTTCGCTGATTACACAGTATTGTGTTAGAGAAGCGAATACATCGCTTCCCTAACACAGACCCGCCTCTCAGCCAATCAGGTTGCCAGGTCTGTTACCTGTCACCTGATTGGCTGAAGTCACAGGCGCTGTGTTTTGACGCTAGGCGTCCAATAACCTAGCGTCCAATCACAGCAGAAGAAGACAGGAGGAGCGCGGGAGAAGACATCCGACGGAGACACCGCTCGTCGCCTGACGCCGTCACCAGCTGCACACCGGGACAAGGTAAGTGCAGAGGGCAGGCAGGGGGCACAGTGGCAGAACTTGGGGCACAATGGAAGCCCTTAAGGGGCACAATGGCAGCACTTAAGGGGCACAATAGCAGCACTTAAGGGGCACAGTGGCAGAACTTAAGGGGCACAATGGCAGAACTTGGGGCACAATTGCAGGACCTGTGGCAGAACTTGGGGCACAATGGCAGCACTTAAGGGGCACAATGGCAGCACTTAAGGGGCACAATGGCAGCACTTAAGGGGCACAATGGCAGCACTTAAGGGGCACAATGGCAGAACTTGGGGCACAATGGCAGCACTTAAGGGGCACAGTGGCAGCACTTAAGGGGCACAATGGCAGCACTTAAGGGGCACAATGGCAGCACTTAAGGGGCACAATGGCAGAACTTGGGGCACAATGGCAGCACTTAAGGGGCACAGTGGCAGAACTTGGGGCACAGTGGCAGAACTTGGGGCACAGTGGCAGCGTTTGATGGGCACAGTGGCAGCGTTTGATGGGCACAGTGGCAGCGTTTGATGGGCACAGTGGCAGCGTTTAATGGGCACAGTGGCAGCGTTTGATGGCACAGTGAGGCTGTTTGTTTGCGCCCCCCCCAAAAATTTTGAGCACCAGCCGCCACTGGCTGGGACTTATATAGGGACATGGGGACATGGTCACATGCTCATGTCACATGGTGACCCCACCCCCCTGTGATGTCACAATCCCGGAGGATGCTGGGACTGTGACATCACAAGGGGGCGGGGTCACCATGTGACATTAGCATATGACCCTGTCCCCATGTCCCTATATAAGCCCCAGCGCAGCGCGCCTCTGCCATTCCGGGCAGAGACAGCGACGGGTCAACATCGGAAGAAGAAGATGAACAAGAAGAAGGACAAGAAGAAGAAGAAGGTGCCGGCGGCGCGGAAGACGACGACCGCCGCAAGAACAGAAGAGACCCCCGGAAGACCCCCGAAGGCGGATCGAGACCCCCAGACGACGGCGGCGACGATGAAGAAGGTAGCCGGACTTCCCCGCTCGGTAAAAGAGCTTGGTAAATGGCGGGGGAGTCCGGCGAGAAGACCCCCAAGACGGAAGAAGACCCCCGGAGCAGTGCAATAAACTATTTTTTTCAAAAGTGTGGGTGTTTTTTTTACTTTACATTTTACACCTTAGGTGAATGGGTAGGGGTACATCGTACCCCATACTCATTCACATATTATCTGGGGGCCCCCTTATTAAAGGGGGCTCCCAGATTCCGATAAGCCCCCGCCCGCAGACCCCGACAACCAACGGCCAGGGTTGTCGGGAAGAGGCCCTTGTCCTCATCAACATGGGGACAAGGTGCTTTGGGGTGGGGGGGCCGCACGGCCCCCCTTTCCCCAGGGCACCCCCCATGTTGAGGGCACGCGGCCTGGTACGGCTCAGGAGGGGGGGGGGGCTCGTTCGTCCCCACTGCGTGCTCGGATAAGGGTCTGACATGGATTTGGGGGGGACCCCCACGCCGTTTTTTGGCGTGGGGAGTCCCTTTAAATCCATGCCAGCTTACGGAGCTAGCGCGGCGGCATTTACTGCCTACGCTAGCTACGTAACCTGAAGTCACGTGCTAAATGAACGGACTTGCCGATGAGCGGCAAGTCCGTTCATTTTCAAAAGTCCCGCGGACTTGCCTACTATCGGCGGGATTGTCCGCCGGACTGCCAAGTCCAGCGGATAATTTTAAAACCAAACTTAAAACTTTGGTCCGCCGGACTTTGGCGCCAAAAAGTCCGCCGGCGCCCACACACGAGGGGATTATCCGCTGGACTTCAGTCCAGAGGATAATCCCGCGGGATAGTCCCTTCGTGTGTACGCGGCCTTACTCTAACAAAATCAAGAGTAAGGCAGCGATGGAGAAACTTCTGGAATTGGTGAAGCCTCTGTACCCCAGGGCAGACATCAATTTTGTGAAGAGCAAAATTGGGAACCTGAGGAGTACGTTTAATAGGGAGCAGAAGAAGGTCCAGGAATCACAGAGATCGGGAGCATCAGCAGATGACATATATGTCCCCAGGCTGTGGTACTACAACAGCCTGCATTTATTTGTCCGACCAAACCCAACCCAGGCCATCACTGTCAACACTCCCTTCCACATTGTATGAGGCCACATCTCCTGAGGTCCACCCTGGTCTTTTGACACATGATAAAGATGTGGAGGAGCCCAGCTTGACCCAGGTATAGCATTGTTGAACATATTTATATCCAAAAATAGAATGATGATTACTAGACGTTATTGTTCAAAAATTTCTGCCTTAACAAAGTGTTTTCCATATCAATAGACAGTAGTGGCCAAAAATGATTGGGACAAAAATGCTGAGGTCAGAATGATAGTCTTTTCTTTTTTTCAACATTCAATCTGCAACAGTCATGAGCTCAAAATCGTGTGTGATCGATGACCAAAAAAAAAAAAAAAAATACTAAATATAAAAATACTAATTATGTCCCATTTTCATACACAGAAAAGTGGCAGTTTGGAGGAGCCAGTGGCCAGCAGCCACACAGAGTCCCAGATCCCTCCCCTACGCCCTCCTGTTAAAAGGGCCAGGAAGAGCAGGAACCTAGACGAGGCCACAGCTGCCATCCTCAGCCATGCAACAACTGCCATTAGTATGGCCCCAGATGCCGCTGAGGCTTTTGGAATTCTGGAGCTCCTTAACCACTTCAATACCGCCCGCCGTCATATGACGCCCACAAGGTGGATCTACCATCCTGGGTGGGCGTCATATGACGTCCTCGGATTCCCGGCCGCCTGGGGGGCGCGCGCGCGCCGCCGGCGGCGCGCGCGCGCGCGCCCGCGGCATCGCTCGGGACCCGGTGCGAGTGCCCGGCGGCCGCGATGTCCGCCGGGCACCCGCGATTGCCCGTTAAAACAACGGGACCGGGCGGGAACGTGGAGCTGTGTGTGTAACCACACAGCTCCACGTCCTGGCAGTGCAGAGGAGACCGATCATGTGATCCCAGTACAGAGGATCACATGATCGGTCTCCTCCCCTTAAGTCCCCTCCCCCTACAGTTAGAATCACGTCTATTAGGGAACACATTAACCCCTGCAGCGCCCTCTAGTGTTAACCCCTTCCCTGCCAGTCACATTTACACAGTAATCACTGCAATTTTATAGCAACGATCGCTGTGTAAATGTGAATGGTTCCAAAAATGTGTCAAAAGTGTCCGAAGTGTCCGCCGCAATGTCGCAGTCACGAAAAAAAAATCGCAGATCGCCGCCATTACTAGTAAAAAAATAAAATAAAAATTCAATAAATCTATCCCCTATTTTGTAGACGCTATAACTTTTGCGCAAACCGATCAATATACGCTTATTGCGATTTTTTTTACCAAAAATATGTAGAAGAATACGTATCGGCCTAAACTGAGGAAAAAAATTGTTTTTTTTTAACCACTTGCCTACCGGGCCTATTTTGGCCTATTTTCCTTCATGTAAACATCATCATTTTTTTGCTAGAAAATTACTCAGAACCCCCAAAACATTGAGTACGTTTTTTTTAGCAGACACCCTAGGGAATAAAATGGCGGTCATTGCAACTTTTTATCTCACACGGTATTTGCGCAATAATTTTTCAAACGCCTTTTTTTGGGAAAAAAAAACAGTTTCATGAATTAAAAAATAAGAAAACAGTAAAGTTAGCCCAATTTTTTTATATAATATGAAAGATGATGTTACGCCGAGTAAATAGATACCAAACATGTCACGCTTTAAAATTGCGCACAACCGTGGAATGGCGCCAAACTTCGGTACTTAATAATCTCCATAGGCGACGCTTTAATATTTTTTACTGGTTACCAGTTTAGAGTTACGGAGGAGGTCTAGTGCTAGAATTGTTGCACGCGCTCTAACGCACGCGGCGATACCTCACATGTGTGGTTTGAGCGGCGTTTACATATGCGGGCGGGACTTGCGTGTGCGTTAGCTTCTGATCGCGAGCTACAGGGGACAGGGGCGTTTTAAATTTTTTTTTTTTTATTTATTTATTTTTATTTTACTTAATTTTTTTTATTTTTACACTTTTAAAAAAAAAAAAAAAATTTGGATCACTTTTATTCCTATTACAAGGAATGTAAACATCCCTTGTAATAGGAATGTATGTGACAGGTCCTCTTTATGGAGAGATGTGGGGTCAATAAGACCCCACATCTCTCCTCCAGGCTGGAAAGCATGAGATCGGTAAAAAAATGTTTTACCGATCTCATGCTGACAGCCGCGATCGCGGCTTTGTTTACATCCGGGTACCGGGCGTGACGTCATAACGTCGCGCCCGGACCTCCGACGGTCATAGAGATGACTGGTGACCATCTGGTCACCGGAAATCTCTATGCTCGTCATCCGGCGGCGAGCGATTCTTTCTCCGGGCCCCCGATGGCACGGGAGAGCCCGGAGAAGCACCGGATGGCGGCGGGAGGGGGGGGACGTCCCATCCCGCTGCCTATAAGAACGATCAGGCGGCGGAACTGCCGCTATGATCGTTCTTATGGTGCACAGAATCGCCGGCCGGAAAAAATGATATCTGAATGATGCCAATAGCTGCACGCATCATTCAGATATCACCACTTAAAGTCAAGGACGTCATATGACGTCCTTGGTCGGCAAGTGGTTAAAAAAAATGGGATATTTATTATAGCAAAAAGTAAAAAATATTGTGTTTTTTTTTCAAAATTGTCGCTCTTCTTTTGTTCATAGCGCAAAAAATAAAAACCGCAGGGGCGATCAAATACCACCAAAAGAAATCTCTATTTGTGGGAAAAAAAGGACGTCAATTTTGTTTGGGTGTAACGTCGCACGACCGCGCAATTGTTAGTTAAAGCGACGCAGTGCCGAATCGCAAAAAGTGCTCTGGTAAGGAAGGGTGTTTAAAAGCCCTGTATTGAAGCGGTTAACAAAGGGGGAGGGGACAAATTTCCTCAAAAACACATATCTCAGATTTGGATGCACCACCTCCACAGCCACCACAGCAACCCCACCCACCACAGCAGCATGCCGGACATTGGCAGTTCCAGCCCAAAGACCCCCAACAAGCCCGCTGGGCTGGGGATTTTCAGCCATGCAATTATTAATTTCCTTTTTTTGGTTTTTTAAATTATGAATTTAGGTGTTATACTTTTCTTTATTTTGTATGCAGCGAATGCACTTTTTGTTTAAGTTAGTGAATTTTGATTTTGATGGCAGATAACATGTCTAATGTATTTGAGTTTATTTTTGGAATAAAGCACAAAAAAAAAAATGGCCTCAGCCTATGTGGAAGGTAGTGTTGACAGCGATGGCCTGGGTTCAGTCTGGTCTGTCACAAAACACAGGCTGTTGTAATACCACAGCCTGGGGACATACCAGTCATCTGCTGCTGCTCCCGTTCTCTTGGAGTCCAGGACATTCTTGTGCTCCCTTTAAATTACTCCTCAGGTTCCCAATTTTTCTCTTCACAGAGTTGAGGTCTGCCCTGGGGTACAAAGGCTTCACCAATTCCAACAGTTTCTCCATCACTGCCTTCCTCTTGATTTTTATAGGACCTTCTTATGATCCATATTAAATAAAAAAATAATAATTTGAAAAATACTTGGCTATGGGTTTTACTTAAAATGACAGCTTGGGAGTAGGCAGGTACATTTAAAAAATACAATGTAAAGGGACACCAACATAGTTGTATCTTTGATCTGAAAAACTATGGGATAATGGTGTTGTGGTAACTTGACCCCCCCCCCCCCCCCCCCCCAAAAAAAAAAATTCTTCTTGATATCACTAGAAAAAAAATACTTTTTAAATATGTTTGGCAAAACTCAATCAGTATCACCAGCAAAGCAGCTTCATTATTATCCCATTATAAAGAGGAAGAGAGTGTGCGCTGCATTTCTAGATTTCATAATTTGCTGTGTCACGAATGTGAATTCTCCATTACGAATGCTAGTTTTACAAGACTGACCGCTTTCGACTCATCCTTGCTCCGACAATAGACATTTGTCTGCGGGAAATTTTAAAGCCTGCCATCCAACATTTGTCCCCAGAAAATCCGACAACAATTGTCCGATGGAGCACACAAACAGTCAGATTTTCCGCCAACAGCCTGCCATCACACAATTCCTGTTAGAAAATCTTAAGTGTACTCCTATAATAATGGGATAATACAAATTTGAATTCCACTCAAGCCCTCTATTTTTATCAATTGTGGAACACCAAGGAACGATTGAGCATTTTCATATTGGTCAGATCTTATATACCAAAGCCTACTCAAAACATAATCTGCTTCAAGTACCTGTGGTATTAAAGATGGGTTAGGCTTAAATACTTTGTAGGTAATCCAAAAGAAAGTGCATTCATTTTTCTTGGACCAAGTCCTAGAAACATTGATAACTGTGTCTGGATATCTAAAACAAACACGTTTATCTTTAAAGTGTTGAAGAATTAATTGAAATGTCTAATATAAGCACAAAAGAACATCTTGTTCCTTAAAAGGGCATTGATCATTTAATTTGATCAGCCTGGAACATAATGAACTGATGTAGGGATGGGTTAGGGATGGATAGCTCCAAAAAAGATTTTTTTAAGATGCTATTGAGCACTTGTCCATCAGTAATAGTAAATAATTTGGATTTGGATTTTAACCTAGCTGCCTTGACGTATGGTACATTTATTGGAACTTTGTGTTTTCCACTTACTACTAAAATGCTTTGCATAACCAACATGGCTTATTATTCAAGGATGATGTGATTACTAAATCTGGATATTTTAGTTTAATGGATTTGGAACTGAAAGATAATTTACACAACTCTTTCAGTACAGTCATTGTAAACAGAAATTAATGACCCCAATGAAATGCAATTCTTATGCCGCGTACACACGATCAGAATTCTCGTCGGAAAAAAACTCTGACGGTTTTTCAGACAGAATTCAGACGGAATTCCGCTCAAGCTGTGTTGCCTACACACGATCACACCAAATAACACAGCGACATAAAACACGTTCGACAGCACTATAAAAGGGAAGTTTAATGCTTCCGAGCATGCGCCGAATTGTTTCCGAGCATGCGTCGGAATTTTGCGTGTCGGAATTGCATACACACGATCGGAAAATCCGATATAAAGGTTTTCCGTCTGAAAAATTGAGAACAGGTTCTCAATTCAAAGTCCGTCGGAAATTCCGACAGAAAAAGACCGTTGGACATACACACGGTCGGAAAATCCGATGAAAAGCTCCCATCGGACTGTTTCCATCGGAAATTCCGACCGTGTGTACGCCGCATTAGAAATCTCTCCATGTAACGTTACATAGTTACATAGTTACATAGTAGTTACATAGTAGGTGAGGTTGAAAAAAGACACATGTCCATCAAGTCTAACCTATGTGTGTTATTATATGTCAGTATTACATTGTAAACAGGTGCGTATCTAATCGTTTTTTGAAACTATCAATGCCCCCTGCTGAGACCACCGCCTGTGGAGGGGAATTCCTCATCCTTGCCGCTCTTATGCCCCGTACACACGGTCGGAAATTCCAACCACAAAATCCATCAGATTTTTTCTGACGGATTTTGTCCGACACTGGTGTTGCATACACACGGTCGGACAAAGTTGTCGGAAAATCTGATCATTCTGAACGTGGTGCCGTTCGTTTCGTACGACAGAACTATGTAGAGGCTAGTAGCCAATAGCTTTGGTCTCGTAATTTGATCTGAGCATGCGTGGCACTTTGTCCGTCGGAATTCTCTATTCACGATCGGAAAAGGTCCGATCGGATTTTGTTGTCGAAAAATTTTGAGAGCAGAAAAAAGTCAGATGGAGCCCACACACGGGCAGATTTTCCGACAACATGGTCCGATCGGACATTTTCCGTCGGAATTTCCGACCGTGTGTATACGGGGGCTTACAGTAAAGAACCCTCTACATAGTCTAAGGTTAAAACTCTTTTCTTCTAACTTTAATGAGTGGCCACGAGTCTTGTTAAACTCCCTTCTGCGAAAAAGTTATCCCTATTGTGGGGTCACCAGTAGGGATGGGCCGAACACCCCCCGGTTCCGTTCGCACCAGAACATACCGAACACGTTAAAGTCTATGGTACACGAACAAGAATAATCAAAAGTGCTAATTTTAAAGACTTATATGCAAGTTATTGTCATAAAAAGTGTTTGGGGACCCGGATCCTGCCCCAGGGGACATGTATCAATGCAAAAAAAGTTTTAAAAACTGAAGTTTTTTCAGGAGCAGTGATTTTAATAATGCTTAAAGTGAAACAATAAAAGTGAAATATTCCTTAACATTTCGTACCTGGGGGGTGTCTATAGTATGCCTGTAAAGTGGCAAATTTTCCCGTGTTTAGAACAGTTCCTGCGCAAAATTACATTTCTAAAGAAAAAAAATAATTTAAAAGAACTCGTGGCTATAATGAATTATCGATGCCGGCATTACAGTTAAAAGTCATTGAAAAAAACGGCATGGGATTCCCCCAGTCCATTACCAGGCCCTTTGGGATTGGTAGGAATATTAAGGGGAACCCCATGCAAAAATAAAAAAAATTGTGTAGGGGTCCCCCCAAATTCAATACCTGGCCCTTCGGATCTGGTATGGATTTTAAGGGGAACCCCGCGCCAAAATTAAAAAAAAAATGGCGCGGGGGTCCCCCAAAAATCCATACCAGACCCCTATCCGAGCACGCAACCTGGCAGGCTGCAGGAAAAGAGGGGGGACGAGAGAGCAGCCCCCCCTCCTTAACCTTACCAGGCCACATGCCCTCAACATGGGGAGGGTGCTTTGGGGTAGCCCCCAATGCACCTTGTCCCCATATTGATAGGGACAAGGGCCTCATCCCCACAACCCTTGCCTGGTGGTTGTGGGGGTCTGTGGGTGGGGGGCTTATCGGAATCTGGAAGCCCCCTTTAACAAGGGGACCCCCAGATCCCGGCCTCCCCCTGTGTGAAATAGTAACGGGGTACAAATGTACCCCTACCATTTCACAAAAAAAGTGTCAAAATGGTACAAAAGACAAGACACAACTTGGGACAAATAAAACTGTCCCCACGCAGTCCATTCGTCTTCTTCTCTCGCTCCACCGACGGGCCGAAAAAAAAAATGGGAGGCACCCACCATATGATGCATCCTCGCAGGTGACCCCGCCCCCTCTGACGCACGGGGACTTCTATTTTTGCCTGAATGTCTTTATCACAATATATGTTTATAATCATGTTGCTCTGTTACCCTTTTTTCATTTTGTGCATTTTTAAATATTTGACATTTAGGGTCTTTAGTGGTATGGCTGCTATGGATCTGGATCTTCAACCTCTGCATTATTACGAGATGTGACTTTTGGGACACGATCGTCCACTCGGCGCACAGGGGCCAGTGCATCATCCCTGTTCTTGGCTTGATGCATTTGGCCTCCTAGTACATGGGTGTAATTGGTCAGAGTTTATCTCCATTGCCATGACACTCTCTGCGCCGCGAGCCGCCGACGTGGACGCCGGTCACCTTCCTACCACACACCCACGCCTTTCTACACCCAGTACGTGATTTCACAACGCTGCCTTTTCATGGGGGCATCCCTGTGTGTGGGAGTGGGGGCGGGCCTGCACGCCGGGGACTCAGAGGGCACCTCTTCTGTCCAACCCCCATCTCCAATTTTCAGTAGCCAGCTGTAGGCTCTTCTCTTGACGAGCTACACAACATAAGACGGACGCCCGATCGTCCAGTCTTATGTTGCTGCAGGCATCAGACAAGTCGTGTGTATTTGCCCTCTCCAAGGTAAAGCTTTGTTGTTTCTTCTGCGTTTTTCCTTATTATACCAGTATAGACCATAATTGTCTGTTTATCATTACGGAGAGTTTTTGACCATCCACTATGTTTGGGGCGGGCTTATTTCTGGACTCTGTGCTGTGTTGGATTTTTAACTAAATATATCCCACATCACACTCTGAATAATGGAGGGTCTATGTATGATTGTAATCAATCATATACATTTTCTTCCGTTTCTTTCTTTGATCATCCGGGGGCTGTTGGATTTAACAACCTCTGATTATTCCTCACATTTTCTATGCTTTTTCATCTGCATAAATCCTTGTTCTGCCTACCTATAAGGTATGTGTTGGATAGATTAACCATTTGTGTTCATGCCAATATTTAGCATGTTCAGTATATATATTTTTTACTCCACCACTGCATTAAGGCTCATTCCTCCTTTTTTGTTTCCTTCCTTCTTTGGCCCCCTTTTCTTTTATGTATGTCTACTATTATATCCACCTTTCTCCTTTCCCTTTTTTAGATATTAGGTTAGTCAAGGTTGTGTTGAGTCCGTGGCTTTTTATCTTGGTCGCAGAACGCCCTATGTGTTCGGTCTTGAACCTAAATCTGCACATCTCCTTGTGTGAAGATTGTCTTCATCGATCTGATCTCTGGCAGCAAACTACTTACCACCATTTTCTCTGAAATTGGATGCGATTTGGTGATGGTTCAGGAATTATACGGTTAGAATGCTATTTATCATTTTAAGTATGTTTGGTTACCATATGTTTGTAATCATTTTTAATGCACTTACCTGTATATTATTAATATATAGTATAAAGTTTATTCTGACTGTTCATTGCTGCTTTTCTGTTAAAACTTCTAGATAACCATATACTCCACCACCAGACCCTGAAGAAAAGGTTTCTCCATTTTTCAACCTTGAAACGCGTCTGGCTTTTCTTGTCCTAGTCTAATGCGGCGTACACACGGTCGGAATTTCCGATGGAAACAGTCCGATGGGAGCTTTTCATCGGATTTTCCGACCGTGTGTATGCCCAACGGTCTTTTTCTGTCGGAATTTTCGACGGACTTTGAATTGAGAACCTGTTCTCAATTTTTCCGACGGAAAACCTTTCTATCGGATTTTCCGATCGTGTGTATGCAATTCCGACACACAAAATTCCGACGCATGTTCGGAAACAATTCAACGCATGCTCGGAAGCATTAAACTTCCCCTTTATAGTGCTGTCAAGCGTGTTTTATGCTGCTGTGTTATTGACCGTCGGAATTTGGTGTGATTGTGTGTAGGCAGCACAGCTTGAGCGGAATTCGCCGGAATTCCGTCGGAAAAAACGTCATTTTTTTCCGACGAGAATTCCGATCGTGTGTACGCGGCATAAGTCTCAGGACAGAGTTGTGTGGTGTTTTTTGTATCGTAATACAATTTTTTTCTGTTATATTTATCATCTGATTCATATATGCATCCAAATTTCTTTTATTCCTATCATGTTTTAACTTATTCAAATAAATTTACCTTTTGATATTACTTTACTGTTTGAAGACTCTCTGCCTCCCAAAGTCCCATAGAGGAAAAAAATTCTCCATTGTGTATTCTATCTGTGCAAGGAGCTGAGTCTCAACTTCCTCATTAATACTGGGAGGTCTACAAGAAACTCCAATGATTACTTTTGTAGTACGCACACCCATGTATAGTTCCACCAATAATGCTTGAGACTCATCACACTCTCCATCAACTAGGTCCTCTTTCACACTAGCTTTGAGATCACCTCTCACATAGAAACAGACACCACCACCCATCCGTTTTACCCTGTCTTTACGAAAGGGAGCATAGCCAGGAATATTAATAGCCCAGTCATGTGAAGAATGAAGCCAAGATTCCGCAATACCAATTAACCACTTACCAAAAAAATAAAAAAAATAAAAATATATAAAAATCATATAAATCTGTATGTACCATTTACGCAAGCTTTACTTCTCATAAATGTATATCCATAGCTCCCAACTGTATTTGAATTCGAGGGCTTGACCCTAATTTAAAACACAGTCCCTCTGTCCCTCTTTCCTCCTCACTTGTCCCTCATTTTGGTCTGATCTATAAGGTTGTAGATAAAATGCACTATTTATCCTTAAAAAAGTGTTTTCCTAGTGCTAAACCTTTCATTCAATTTCTACATTGCTGCATTTGTAATTTTCAAAAGTCAGTATAAAAAAATAGTAGTGGTAAAAAAAACAGCATTTGTGGGTTTAACCACTTAAGCCCCGGACCATTTTGCAGCCAAAGGACCAGGCCCCTTTTTGCGATTCGGCACTGCATCGCTTTAACTGACAATTGCGTGGTCGTGCGACGTGGCTCCCAAACAAAATTGGCATCCTTTTTTTCCCACAAATAGAACTTTCTTTTGGTGGTATTTGATCACCTCTGCGGTTTTTATTTTTTGCGCTATAAACAAAAATAGAGCGACAATTTTGAAAAAAAATCAATATTTTTTACTTTTTGCTATAATAAATATCCCCAAAAAATATATTCCTCAGTTTAGGCGGAATTCTTCTACATATTTTTGGTAAAAAAAAAAAATCACAATTAGCGATTATTGATTGGTTTGCGCAAAAGTTATAGCGTTTACAAAATTGGGGATAGTTTTATAGCATTTTTAGAAATATTTTTTTTTTTACTAGTAATGGCGGCGATCAGAAATTTTTATTTTGACTGCGACATTATGGCGGACACATCGGACATTTTTGACACATTTTTGGGACCATTGTCATTTATACAGCAATCAGTGCTATTTAAATGCACTGATTCCTGTGTAAATGACACTGGCAGTGAAGGAGTTAACCACTAGGGGGCGGGGAGGGGTTAAGTGTGTGTGTGTTTTTTTTTTAACTGTAGGGGGGCGTGGCTTGGCGTCTGACGTCACTGATCGTCTGTCCAGATGACAGGGAACAGACGATCAGTGTCAGTCGCACTAGGAAGCACGGGGAGAGGTTTGTTTACACAGACCTCTCCTCGTTCTTTAGCTCTGTGACCCGATCTCGGGACACCAGTGGCGATCGGGTCCACTGGTCCCGTGGCCACGTTCACGGAGCTCAGGACGGGGTCGCGAGCGCGCGCGACCCACGGCTGGACTCTTAAAGAGACACGTACAGGTACGTGCTTGTGCCCAGCCGTGCCATTCTGCCGACGTATATCGGCGTGAGGCGGTCCTTAAGCAGTTAAATCATAGTTCTCTTTGAGCACCAAAGCTTCCAACTTATCTATTTTGCTTGGCAGACATCTGGCATTGGTGAAGAAATACTGTAATTCATTGTCAAATTTTGCACGCTTATTTCGTATTTTTTTTATTTTTAGTACAAATAGTACCATTTTCAATGGTTGTTTGTAATATGGGAATCTTCATATCTCCAGCCATAGCCCCCTCCCCATCTTTCCCCATTTCACCCACCAATAGGGACTGACCCCTGTCTGACTTGTCTGCCCCATTACAATCTACTTCATCCTCATCCCCCCCAATACTTGTTTAAATGCTCCTTCAGCCTTCTTATAAACCCCTACCAAGCACAGCAGACCCCCCTTCCATTTAGATGCAAACCATCTTTAGCATATAGGTTGTACCCCAATGAAAAGTCAGCCCAGTGCTCTAGAAACCCAAATCCCTCCTTCTTACACCAGGTCTTTAGCCATGCATTCAGTTCTCTAATCTTCCCATGTCCTTCCTGTGTTGTGCATGGCACAGGCAATATTTCAGAAAATATCACCTTGGAGGTCCTTCACTTCAACTTGCAGCCTAGTTCTGTAAATTGGTTCTCAAGAAGCCTCTACCTTCCATATATTTTTTCACTGCTTCCAACGTGGACCAAGACAGCTGGGTCATGCCCAGCCCCTCCCAGTAATTTATCAACACGGTTTACCACATGCCAAACCCTGGCACCAGGTAGACAGCAAACTATTCGCTTGAGGCGATCCTGGCAGTCCTTCTGATTATAGAATCCCATATTACCACTGTCAGGGACATGCTGGCCATAGTACAGTCAGAGCTACCAGGCAGAGGCAGATACACATGCGCAGACATGCTCCTGCAGGTGCCCGTCTTACTGGGCATAGGCTAACAATATGCGCACAACTATTAGCATGCACTGGCGAATGCGCAAATACGTGTGCCTGTTACACATTAATGCTGGCGCTAAATGGCCTATATAAGGGCAGCAGCTGCACTAGTGCATTGCTGTCTGATCTAAAGCTTTATCTGAGTTCTGTTTCTGTATTGATTGCTGTATTGACCCGGCTTTCTTGACCACGCTTGCTTATCTCCAGTCCTGACCTCGGCTTACCTAGACCTTGTTATAGTTGCTGTTTTGCCTGATATCCTGTTGCCAACCTCTTCCTGCAAACAGACTATTCTATGCCTGCCGTTTATGCCATATCTGATTATCGGTGACCGACTCGGCTTGTCTGACCCTGCTCCAGTCTCCTAGCTATCGTGCTCTGCTCAGTGCCTGGTGACGCTGTCCTGCATCCACTGTGTGTCTGCACCTGCTGTTCCCACTGTCACCTGCTACTCAGCAATCCAGCCCAGTCTGGTGACTCATCGGCAACACATCTCTGCCACTAACAGAGGATCTGGCAGGCACTCCTTCCTCACTGCGCTCTCACAACTACTGTTGCAACTCCACTGGTCCCTGAGCCAGGGCTGTATGAGAGATCTCCTTCTGCATTTCAGGCTCTGCCACAAGGTATGTGACAACCACCAACTCTCTAGGCCTACCTGCACTACCCTCACCACCCTTTCTAAGGACTCTGCGATCACAGTGTGTGCCTAAGGGGTGCACGGGTGGCGTGAGAATGGGAAGGCGTACAGAGATGTCCTCCTGGCAAAGGTAGCCTGCGCTGTAGCCGTCTTTCAGCAATAGTGTGGGTGCAAAGTGGTTAAACAATTATTTATTTAATTTATAGAACACTTTTATTGATATGAACTCAAAGTGCTTTATCTGGGGCTGCCATCTTGGGCACACTCAGTGAAATATCATAATTGGGTCAATTTTTTTAGACGGGAGCTTATCCTGCCAGCATAAGTTTGGAAAGTGAGAGGAAAACAGGATACCTGGAGCAAACCCATGCAAGCACAAATAGAACATGCAAACCTAATGCAGATATTGTCCTGACTGGCAATTGAACCACGAGCACAAGGACCCCAGTGCTATCACTGTGCTATCCACTACTAAGCTACTGTTCTTCTTTATGCAAAGCTACCATTCCAAATACCCCAGAAATGAACCTCTGTTTGCATCTTATTGAACAATGGTCTACTCTCAGTGCATATTTTCAGTAAAGGCAGGGCTGCATTTACTATTAGGCACAGTAGGCCGGTACCTACAGGCAGCAGAGGCAAAAAGGGAGATTTTTCCTGATCAATTATAAATCATACATTTCCCCTAGAAATGTAAGCTGATGTGACATGAGCTGGTACAATGACAGAGGCACTCTTTTGTATTAAGTTACAGATCACAACATGTATTTGTAACACAGAGTATTTCAGGTTTGGCAAAAGTCTTGAGACTCAAATTCTGGTTAATATTAGTAGAACTGTGGTTTGAGGGTAACCTTGAAAAAACATCAGATGATAAGGTCATATATATTCAAAGCTATCAGAAAAAATTAGTCATATGCACCACTGCCATTCTTGTGGTCTAGCTGGGTGAAACCATAACAGCAACACGCAATTTTTTTGCCTTTTATAGCAGGTGCTAGAAGGGGGGAACCAGGTGATGGAATGAGTAGAGCAGCTGTTCATGCTGCAGAGCAACAACAACGAAAGGGAAAATGTAGTGCTCTCACCACGCATCTAACCACAACCTTGACAAAAAATAAATAAATAAAAGCTTATACTTAAAGCACAAGAACTTTGAAGCACCTTAAAGGAGTAGTGTGGGAATAGGAAAAAAAAAACAACATACTGTACATACGCACCTCCATGCTGCAGCATTGCTATGCAAACTGTCCTACACCAGTTCTAATCCCAAGTACTGAGTGATCACATGGCTGCTTATTGCTCAGTTCTTGGTCCGCTTAGAGCTGAGAGTCAGTCAGTCACCTGCTCTCTGTTCTGTCACTGGAGTGCCATGTTGGGGGTGGGGCGGGAGTGGCTGGCTCAAGCTCTCAGCAGCGAACAGAGGTTGAGCCAGCTGCCAATCGGGAATCTTGGTAGACGGGATCCTTCCAATGCCTGGGGTTTCTCTGTGACTTTAGCCAACAGTGGGCTTTAGCTTTAGGATGGCTGGTACTGGATCACAGAAGAGCACAAGTAAGAGCACTGCTGTGACCCACAAGAGAAGTATAGCCAAAAAAACTTTGGCCATACTCTCTTTTAAAGTAAAAATGAAAGAGCAGTTGATTGAGTTTAATAATAAACTCAGCAGAGGGCCAACATTCATGGACAATGTAGGCAAAAAGTGAAAATGATATCTAGTTAATGTAAGATCCCAGAAACAAGGGTTTGGGTTTGTAGCCACCATGGGTTCAATCACAGACTTTTGCCAAACGCGTCACAGGTTTACTGCCAGTAATAAGGATCACTTATAGTGCAGTGTGTACTTTCTGCTTTATATTGCTTTTTGCTTTTTAGTGGAAAGAGTATAATTTGGTGGCGTCAACATTAGTGGTAGTTTTTAGTGCTACACAAGGGTTTTTTCATACTTCATTAACATTTTGTTTTAATGTAGGTTTATTTAGCTCAACAGCTGAGCATTGGTATATACAGTATCTCACAAAAATGAGAACACCCCTCACATTTTTGTAAATATTTTATTATATCTTTTCATGTGACAACACTGAAGAAATTACACTTTACTACAATGTAAAGTAGTGAGTGTACAACTTGTATAACAGTGTAAATTCGCTGTCCCCTCAAAATAACTCAACACACAGCCATTAATGTCTAAACCGCTGGCAACAAAAGTGAGTACACCCCTAAGTGAAAATGTCCAAATTGGGCCCAAAGTGTCAAGATTTTGTGTGGCCACCATTATTTTCCAGCACTGCCTTAACCCTCTTGGGCATGGAGTTCACCAGAGCTTCACAGGTTGCCACTGGAGTCCTCTTCCACCCCTCCATGATGACATCACAGAGCTGGTGGATGTTAGAGACCTTGCGCTCTTCCACCTTCCGTTTGAGGATGCCCCACAGATGCTCAATAGGGTTTAGGTCTGGAGACATGCTTGGCCAGTCCATCACCTTTACCCTCAGCTTCTTTAGCCAGGAAGTGGTCATCTTCGAGGTGTGTTTGGGATTGTTATCATGTTGGAATACTGCCCTGAGGCCCAGTCGCCGAAGGGAGGGGATCATGCTCTGCTTAAGTATGTCACAGTACATGTTGGTATTCATTGTTCCCTCAATGAACTGTAGATCCCCAGTGTCAGCAGCACTCATGCAGCCCCAGACCATGACTCTTCCACCACCATGCTTGACTGTAAGCAAGACACACTTGTCTTTGTACTCCTAACCTGGTTGCTGCCACGCATGCTTGACACCATCCGAACCAAATAAGTTTATCTTGGTGTCATCAGACCACAGGACATGGTTCCAGTAATCCATGTCCTTAGTCTGCTTGTCTTGTGCATCATCTTTAGAAGAGCCATGCAGACCAATTTAATGCAGTGTGCAACATATGGTCTGAGCACTGACAGGCTGACCCCCCACCCCTTCACCTCTGCAGCAATGCTGGCAGCACTCATATGTCTATTTCCCAAAGGCAACCTTTGGATATGATGCTGCGCATGTGCACTTAACTTCTTTGGTCGACCATGGCAAGGCCTGTTCTGAGTGGAACCTGTCCTGTTAAACCGCTGTATGATCTTGGCCACCATGCTCCAGCTCAGTTTCAGGGTCTTGGTCATCTTCTTATAGCCTAGGCCATCTTTATGTTGAACAACAGTTCTTTTTTTCAAAAAATCAGCGAGTTCTTTGCCATGGGGTGCCATGTTGAACTTCCAGTAACCAGTATGAGAGAGTGGAAGCGATAACACCAAATTGAACATCCCTGCTCCCCATTCACACCTGAGACCTTGTTACACTAACGAGTCACATGAAACCGGGGAGGGAAAATGGCTAATTGGGCCCCTATTTGGACATTTTCTCTAAGGGATGTTTGTTGCCAGTGGTTTAGACATTAATGACTGTGTGTTAAGTTATTTTGAGAGGACAGCAAATTTACACTGTTATACACGCTGTAGACTCACTACTTTACATTGTAGTAAAGTGTAATTTCTTCAGTGTTGTCACATGAAAAGATATAATAAAATATTTACAGAAATGTGAGGGGTGTACTCACTTTTATGAGATACTGTGTATATATTTTTAGCACACATGTCTAGCACTATTTAATCAGCGGTTTTACACTATGTTTGGCTCCTTTGAGGATATATGCATGGTTCTGTGATCCATTAAGCTCTGAGTGTTTGGTTGGTTGGAACGGCAGAGAACCGCATTGGCTTGCAGAAGAGGCTCTTAAAGGCATACACATATCAAGAGCTTTTTGATGACCATAACTAGAGATCAGCATCTTTTGGTAAGTGGCTATGGGGTTTATTTACTAAAGGCAAATCCACTGTGCACTACAAGTGCACTTGGAAGTGCAGTCACTGTAGATCTGAGGGAAAGATCTGAAATGAGGGGAAGCTCTGCTGATGTCTATCCTCCAATCATGTGCAAGCAAAAATGCTGTTTTTTATTTTTCTTGCATGTCCCCAAAGTGTTTGCGTGGTGGAGGAACTAGTGTGAGGAACACTTTTTGCTCACTGTGTCCTGAAGCTTGGATTTGCTCTCCCTGCTCACTGAGTCTTAAAGGGGAGTTCCAGGCCTTTTATGTTTATTAAAAGTCAGCAGCTACAAAAAGTGTAGTTGCTGACTTTTAATAAACAGACACTTACCTGTTCCACGGTCCAGCGATGTGGCCGAGCGGAGCATCGCTCCTCTCCCCCGGTGCCTCCATTGCCACTCTGGGCACTCGCTCGTGACAGCTTTCAGCTTCCTGGCCGGGCATGCACAGTGCATGCGTGAGTCGCGCTGCGCTCCCGGATTGGAGAGGCGATCTCCTGGGACCTGTCACGTGTCCCAGGAGATCGCCTAGAGGGAGGGGCCGCCTAAGACGAAAGGAGGAGTCGCCTAGGCGGTCCCTGGGCGGAAGGAGGAAGTGGGACAGGAAGTCCCCCTCCTAATGAAGCCCCCTCTCCCCCCCCAAAAAAATTACATGCCAAATGTGGCATGTAAGGGGGCGAGGAGTGCTTAAAGCGGAAGTTCCATTTTTGGGTGGAATTCCACTTTAAAGTCTGGATCTACCTCATGAACCTTCCTTTTTGTATTTCATCTTTTTCATGCGTTGTGTGACATGAATTTGTTTGCACATACATATGATATTATGAGTTTGAGTGTTTTTATTGTTTCACATTTTTGTACATATTTATTTAATATTCATTCACATTAAGTGTATTGTGTATCTTTTTCATGCGTTGTGTGACACGCATTTGGTTGCACATATACATGGTTAATTGATTTACATTTTTGTATATATTTATTTCATGTTTATTTATTTATATGATATTTGAAGGAAGCATTATGGTTCTTTATACCAATTGTCAGTGGGCAGCATCCAGGGGTTCGCTCAGCGCAAAAATACTTTTATGGGCAATTTCTTTCTTCACTCCTGTGCCCGTTTTTAGCTGACAGCTGGCTAAAATCTGCTGTCACCTGTCATCACTCTGACAGTCCAGGCTGGGGAAAGATCCTGACTTTACAGAATCCACCCAGATGCCTGGACCTGCAGATGACTAACTAACTAGCTTACACACGATCGCAATTCTCGTCGGAAAAAGCTCTGATGGTTTTCCCGTCGGAATTCTGACGGAATTTCGCTCAAACTGTCTTGCCTACACACGGTCACACCAAATTCCGACGGTCAATAACACCGCAACATACATCACGTTTGACAGCGCTATAAAAGGTAAGTTTAATGCTTCCGCACATGCGTCGAATTGTTTCCGAGCATGCGTCGGAATTTTGCATGTCGGAATTGCATACACACGATCGGAAAATCCGATAGAAAGGTTTTCCGTCTGAAAAATTAAGCACAGGCTCTCAATCTAAAGTCCGTCAGAAATGCAGACAGAAAAAGACCGATTGGCATACACACGGTCGGAAAATCCGATGACAAGCTCCCATCAGACTTTTTCCATCGGAAATTCCGGCCGTGTGCACGCGGCATTAGCCTCTCAGTGAGCCAAATTGATGCTGCGTCCACCTAGGTGAGTAAAATTTTTTTATTTTTTTGGGAACCTTATATTTCTCGCTTAAACATCAACTTTAAATTGAGTTTTAAAATATTTACAGATGTTTTTTTTTTATAATAAGCAAAAGAAATCCCCCCTATTGGCTTTGTAGGTCATGCGTGTTCCTGTTTAGCTGCCACAAGCACGGCTCAAAGAAGTACATGTTTCCTGTTATGAAGTTCAATTCTGAACATCTGCAGTGTGGAATATCATCAAACGCTTATATATTTAAAAGAGCAAAACCAGTCAACAGAGATGCTGCATTCAAAATTGTATGTGCAGTTGTTAAATTGGACTTTTTTCAAGCAATTGTTAATATGACATGATTAAAATCAGATCAGGAGCCTTTTATGTTGAAATCCAAGTAATTCTCAAAGAGTGCACACATTTTTTCTCACAGTTGTACATTCCATAGCTGCATCTTTTCCATAATACTGTACATAATACTGTACAAAGGAAGCATCATAAATAAGGGTAGATAAATACCTTATGTCCCATTGACACTGTTCCATGTACATTTCAGTGCACAGCTTTGATCATTTTAATGCACAACAACAAGCAGCAGCAATCATGGTGCACACAGGGCCACTGATAAGGCAGTACAACCAGTCCTCAGCAGGGGAGGGTACTGGCAGCTTTATCGTTCATTTCTCCAAAATAAAAAAAATTAAAAATAGGTCTTCCTAAACGTCACCTCCCTTCCTACTTACTTAGGGGGGTGTATAATTACATTCTACAGGTGAAAGCAGAGGAGGGACTTTTTTCTATTTCAGGGCGCAGGTACATAATTCTGCTCCTCATATTGTAGTTCCAGATGCATTTTGTGCTCTGTTGCACTCCGCTCAGTACAAAGACTGAATTGTCGACCAGCTTTTGCTCCCAAGAAAACACTGGTAACCAGCGGGACTGGGTCAGGGGCAGGGCCAGGGGTGGGGTCGAAGGGGGCCCTGTCAGGTAGGCTGTACGGGCCCTGTGATTTATAAAAAACGGCCCTGGGTGCTTATCCATTCATTTCCATTCAAGTATGCTGCAGTACACATGTGCTAACAAGGATCATTCTGACGGGAGGAGAAAGCAGATGGATGATCTCATCAGTCTGATGATTTTTTCTCAATGTCCATTGAGGAATGCAGTGTGGTGACCAAGCTGTACTAATTTATTTCAGTAAAGAAAGGTCTGGTCATCAGGACTGGCTCTGCTGTCTGACTATCTAAATCTCTGGCGGACTGGACAGAAATATCAATCATTATGCATGTAGAAGAATCCTATGTATATACAGTATCTCACAAAAGTGAGTACACCCCTCACATTTTTGTAAATATTTTATTATATCTTTTCATGTGATAACACTGAAGAAATTATACTTTGCTACAATGTAAAGTAGTGAGTGTACAGCTTGCATAATAGTGTAAATTTTCTGTTCCCTCAAAATAACTCAACACACACATTAATGTCTAAACCGCTGGCAACAAATGTGAGTACACCCCTAAGTGAAAATGTCCAAATTGGGCCTGATTAGCCATTTTCCCTCTCCAATGTCATGTGACTCGTTAGTGTTACAAGGTCTCAGGTGTGAATGGGGAGCAGGTGTGTTAAATTTGGTGTTATGGCTCTCACTCTCTTATACTGGTCACTGGAAATTCAACATGGCACCTCATGGCAAAGAACTGAAGGGAGGAACTGAAAAAAAGAATTGTTGCACTACATAAAGATGGCCTAGGCTATAAGAAGATTGCCAAGACCCTGAAACTGAGCTGCAGCACGGTGGCCAAGACCATACAGCACTTGAACAGGACAGGTTCCACTCAGAACAGGCCTCGCTATGGTCGACCAAAGAAGTTGAGTGTACATGCTCAGCGTCATATCCAGAGGTTGTCTTTGGGAAATAGACGTATGAGTGCTGCCAGCATTGCTGCAGAGGTTGAAGGGGTGGGGGGGTTAGCCTGTAAGTGCTCAAACCATATGCCGCACACTGCATTAAATTGGTCTGCATGGCTGTCGTCCCAGAAGAAAGCCTCTTCTAAAAATGAGGATGCAAGAAAGACGGGAAACAGCTTGCTGAAGACAAGCAGACTTAGGACATGGATTACTGGAACTATGTCCTGTGGTCTGATGAGATCAAGATAAACTTGTAAGATGGTGTCAACCGTGTGCGGCGGCAACCAGGTGAGGAGTACAAAGACAAGTGTGTCTTGCCTACAGTTAAACATGGTGGTGTGTCATGGTCTGGGGCCGCATGAGTGCTGCCGGCACTGGGGAGCTACAGTTCATTGAGGGAACCATGAATGCCAACATGTACTGTGACATACTGAAGCAAAGCATGATCCCCTCCCTGGGCAACAGGGCAGTATTCCAACATGATAACGACCCCAAACACACCTCCAAGACGACCACTGCCTTGCTAAAGAAGCTGAGGGTAAAGGTGATGAACTGGCCAAGCATGTCTCCTGACCTAAACCCTATTAAGCTTCTGTGGGGTATCCTCAAACGGAAGGTGGCAGAGTGCAAGGTTTCTAACATCCACCAGCTCTGTATTGTCATCATGGAGGAGTGGAAAAGGACACCAGTGGCAACCTGTGAAGTTCTGGTAAACTCCATGCCCAAGAGGCTTAAGGCAGGGCTGCAAAATAATGGTGGACACACAAAATCTTGACACTTTGGGCCCAATTTTAACATTTTCACTTAGGGGTGTACTCACTTTTCTTGCCAGCGGTTTAGACATTAATAGCTGTGTGTTGAGTTATTTTGAGGGGACAGAAAATGTACACTGTTATACAAGCTGTACACTCACTACTTTACATTGTAGCAAAGTGTCATTTCTTCAGTGTTGTCACATGAAAAGATATAATAAAATATTAACCAAAATGTGAGGGGTGTACTCACTTTTGTGAGATACTGTATGTCAGCTGAGTATTTAGGTGTTTGAATGGAGTTCAGCTTCACATTACCTCTGAGCACACATTTATCAGTTTGACTAAACTGTGCACAGTTCATTCAAAGAACAAACTTTAGAATAATGGAGGTGTTAAAAACTTTGACATTCCTTCATAGTACTGTATATGTGTGCTTTCTCATAGGTAACCAGAGTCCTTATTCCTGAGTTTCACAATCAGAGCTCCTCCTCCTCCTTTTACTGTATGCCTCCTCCTCCTCCACTCTCGTACTGCATTTTTATTACAGGTGTTACCAAAGAGTAAAAGTAACAAGGGTGAGGCATATGACCCAAGGAAATGCTTCTTCGACAACTAACATGTTACCAGTCCAGATAATGATATCACAAGGGAATGGCTGTCCTCTTCATTCTCTACAAGCTCCACGCAAACCTCACCTAATGCTTTCTATACAGGAGTCACATACAAGCTGTGATGTTAGCTAATAGCAATAGCTGCCTTTTAGATAATGTTACTACCTCTGTTGCTACTTCTGACTCTACCAACGTCTATTACAGGTAAGCTCTAAATTAATAATTTAAAGGTTTGAGGGACTTGAATTTTACATAAAGTCTGCTAATAATGTAATACAGGGGGTCCCCGGGATATAAACAAGATAGGGACTGTATGTAAAAATCTTTTCTGTTTGCAATCTTTAGTTCACAGCCTTGTGATCCTACATACAGTCATAGTTACTGGCAAAGTGAGTCACCTGCTGACATAAATATCTCTTAGGCAATTCCGGGTCAAGTTATGTCATGTTGTATGTGAATTGAAACAGGTACCCTATATGTTATTAATGATGACAATATTATTTAGCTAAGGGCCATTAAATGTTTATGACATGGAATTAAGTGCTAATGCATTCTTCATTGATCTGTATACTTTAAGCACTTTTCTACTGGGGCATTTGTTTATTTTTTGTGCATGTGGTAAATTCTGCAATTTTTCGCTGGAAATTACTTTAAACTCCCAAAGAATTACATATTTTGTGAATAAAAGGAAGCCTGGAATCAATTTCTTATATTGCACACATTTTACACAGCCCAAAGTTACAGTAAATTCAAGTACAAACAAACACATATTAAACCATTTTTTTTTTGATACATTTTAAAAGATGGGGTTGAATTGGGTAAAAAGATTTCAAACATGTCGAGCCTTAAAATTGTGCATACCCTGGAAATCGCAAAAACTATGTTGCAATGGTTTCTATAGGCAAGACTTTTAAACCTTTCCAGGTTGTCGTATTAGAGTTGACCCTGAATTATGACCCTAGAACTATTGCTTTCACTCCTATGTTCAGGGCAAAACCCCACATGTGTAGTGCGATTTATGTTTAGATACATAGATGTAGGGTGCTTTTAATTTTTTTAATTACTTTTTAAATTTGATTAAAATACAGTTTTTTCTTTATTTTACTTAATTGCTATCACAAGGGAGCAAAAAAGCCTCCTATGTGATCACTTCTAGCAGGTGACAGGTCCTCTTTATGGGGGACATCAGTGATCTATTAGACCCCCAATGTCTCACCTGCCCTGCTTGATTAGCTGCTACCTCAGCTACAGTAGCCAGGAAAGCTCTGAACCTGTAAGTGACAAAATAAACATGCTTCTGGATCTATTAGTCGAGGGGCTCGAGAAACAGATCTTCCCCTATCTTCTCCTACTTTGAAGTTTAAGGTGGTCTTGGACTCCCTGAAGGAACAGGAGAATCTGAAACCAGGTGCAGGTTGCACTTCCAGAGCCCAGTAAAAGTGACCTACTGTTGCCCTGAAAATTTACCTGAAAGTTGATCACCGGCTGTAAAGAGACAACAGCCATGAGTTAGATTTAACCACTTGAATACCACACGCAAAGGCAAAAAGACAATATGATGGAGAGTATGTGGCATGTGACATGTAGCAACAAGACACATCTGAAAAAGTCACATGACTAGCATGATGTGTACTAGATGTCAGTATTGGGTAGTTTTTTTCATCTGTTTTAACTGCAAAGATTATGTTTTATCTATAGTGCCACTAATAATCCACACAGCTTCTTACAGCATGTAATTTTTACATTAGT
Organism: Lithobates sylvaticus; assembly: GCA_028564925.1. Classification (NCBI taxonomy): domain Eukaryota; kingdom Metazoa; phylum Chordata; class Amphibia; order Anura; family Ranidae; genus Lithobates; species Lithobates sylvaticus. Next base: position 226,470,044 of record CM053028.1, read on the forward strand.
GCACATGAAATAAACTTTCCTGGGATAAAAATATTAGTGAAAAATGAAACACATCTGGGTAATGACCATCCAAGTGTAATCCAATTGTATGTCCTGCCATTTTTTTTTCTTTTGGGTGGATACGTTTTTACTGCTATACAGGGCTCCGGGAAAGAGATGTACCCTTACTTCCTGTTCTGCTAATGTTTTACCAGACAGGAAATGTGGGCAACTCTCCAATAGCAACACAGACACATATGACAATTTACTAGGGTATACTAGGGTATAGAAACCCTGTCAGATTTGTATTTCTGTCTGTGAACCCTATTATGCTTTTCCCTCATTTCCTGACAGGAGTTTCAATCCTTTACTACTCTGACCAAAGCTAGAGAAACTTTTTTTGGATGACATCGTCTTTAGTTTCCCATGTTCCTAAAGCCTATTAGACACAGGCCGAATGTCGGGCGCAATTGGCTGGTTTAATAGAACATGGCCAACATTCGGCCTGTGTGTACTGCAGCCGGTCGGGCATGACCGAAAAGGGTCTGTCGATTGGTTCCTGAATGGAGTGTTTTGCCAGGGGGGGGGGGGGGGGTGGGCGTCCCCCTGTCAGAACACAATGATGGGTTGAACATAAAAAAAAGTTTTTTTTCCGCTCAGACCTGATGGGTTGAAAACTGAACGAAATATAAATACTGCGCTATCTGTGTGAATAAAGTGATAATGAATAATGATATACAATCATGTAAATCTAAATATCTGCTGCAACTTCTTGTGTGACACGTACAATAATAAACAATTCAAAAATGTAGGTTGCGCTGATTCAAATAAATCCCCTAAGTAATTATGATATTTAAGTGACACAAAAACAAATTACCAAACAATCCTGTGAAAAAAAAATTGATGATACAAAATAATGTATTAATGAAACAGTCACTATAGAGTCTTTGATGAAAAAGAGAACCAGGACAGATCTTATACTGAAAATGGTGTATCAATATATTCCTTCAAGGAGGCACACAAGCATAACACCGCAAGAAAAGTCCACACAGGTAAAAGGATACCTGCTGTAATTGATCTCCTATTACAGGAGATCACACTGGTGTAATTGATCGTCCTATGCAAAGCCTCATGCCCAGATATATTCAATAAGTACTTATAAAAAAGAGAATAATGGTTAGAATAGTGTAAATCCTTATTTTATTTGGTTAAAAAAAGGTAAGATTCCACTTAGAGTTATGTAGTTTAAAACAGCCTTAAGGATCGACGTCAGGTGTATGACGAATTTGTTTTTGAATTTTTTTTGTGTCACTTAAATATCATCATTACTTAGGGTATTTACTTGAATCAGCGCAACCTAAATTTTCGAATAAAAAAAAAACTACTAGTGTGTATGTACTAGGCTTTAGTCCCAAGCTTATCAAAGAGTAACATACTTCTGAGAGAAAAACACCTGACAATGCCACAAAGACCACAGTATGGAAAACAATAGAAACATGTACAGAGCTGGAGTCACTGGGTTTATTTTTATAGCTTTGCAGCATATACCCCCCAAAACAATACCTACTGTGACTTCTACAGTTGCCAATTACTTAAGCTCTTGAGGTGAGTGGTATTCTTGAATATATTGCCTTAACCACCAAGTAGTAATTGCTTGAGTTGAGCAAGCTATATATAAAAGCCAAAATTTAATAAACGCATCTAAAAAATACACAGCCAAAAGCAACATGCATTCCCATTACAGTTTTCAAAATTGTTACAGAAAAAACATTCTAAAGTTGTTAGCCTCAAAAAAATAGTATATCCTCAATTAATAACTTGTTGCAAAGCCGCACACAGCATAAAGCAAGATTATAGCAATGTAAAGATATAACATAAAATGTGTTCTAGTTGAGACTGGCAACAGGGGATTGGACATACATGATTTTCTGCACATCCTTGTTTAATCTTATATACAAAAAGGTCTGTATAGTTGCACGGTTGATTGGCAGATATTAGACAGTGAAGTTGATTTACTAAACTAGTAAAATTTTCAAAGGAAAATATTGCTTAGTAGAGTCAATATTCACTTATGTTAGTGAATGAGGTAAAACAAAGTTACAATTCACTCTTCAAAGAATACTCAATAATGTGCACTGAAATTAAATAAAAAAAATAGGATTTTTGCTTGCACATGTTTTGATGATTGAAGTCAGCACAACGTCACCGTATTCACTAAGGTAAGAGAATTTTCTCTTAGCAAAGTGCATTTTTACTTTGCATAGTGAATGGACTGAAATGTTGCACATTTTTAACTTCAATCATCTAGTCCTGTGCAGACAATTTTTTTTATTTTTTTATTTCAGTAAACATAATTGGGTATTATTTGCAAAGTGAGTTTTCATTTTGTTGCCTCATTCACTGAGATGAAATGAAAATCCACTGGAAACTAAAAATTCTCTATTCCCTTCGTAAATCAGGGTCAATGCGTGATTTACATATCCTTGTGCAATAGATAAACCAAATGCCATTATAGCTCATCAACATTCATCTCATTATTCATTGAAAAATAGGTCTGGGCTTTGATCTATATAATATACTGTGGTATATGGTTTATGCTACATATGTACAGTAAATCAATTTGTATCATAGATGTCATAAGTGAGATTATCCCACACAGACATAGCATATTGTACATCTTCTCATTCATCTATATATGCTTCAGTATGCTGGCTGCAATGTTGCATCTGATCAAACCAATACATTTATTATATAGTTCCAACCTGTGTCAACCTGTGGATGCAGTTCATTAAAAAAAAAAAAAACCATCACAAAGGACAGTACTTACATTTAATGACAAGTGTCCCTTGTGTTCTCCCTAACCCCTATACCCCAGAAATCTTCTAGTGCTGCAGCGGTTAATACAGCCACCGGACCTGTAATAGGCATTTGTCAAGAGTGCCAACTATGCCCAACCTTTCTGCCCCCACCTCCATTCATAGAATCTATACTATCCCTTCCATCAAGTGCTCTGTGAATGAAGGATGGGCAGATTAATGAAAGGTCTGCCTGCTCCAGCATTTTAATTTGTAGCGTACCCCCGTAGGGGCTGCTGAGTGATGTGGCCCACCTGTCGCCTTGCCCAGCATGGCATTGACTTCCAGACACTTCAAGACAATGAACAAGTCCATCAGCTTTATTTTTTGTATTTTTATTGAGGGATTGGAACTTGGATGGGGTTAAGGAATTCATGGGATGCCCAGAAAATGATTCTTGCATGGTTTTGGGACACTTCAGATATTCTCCTCCTACACAACACTTACTACAGAATATCTCTCTTTCTCTCTTCAGCACAATTCTTCAGGGGCAGCTAGCACATGGTTAGGTCTAACCCTGGTTTCAGCAAGGCCTTAGCAAAGTTCCTTATTACAGGCAGGGACCGCGGGCCCCTATAGTTTAGCAAAAGATAGTTCTGGCGCCAGCTGCCCCCTTTGGTGGACTACTGATCCCAGTCAATCCTTTGAAGATCCTGACAGCCCTCTGGACTGCAGCGGCCCGACTTCACTGCCAGTAACATCACAGTCTCTTTAGGTGGTTCTACATCCATCTCTGACTGCACACTCCCAGTCCGCTCCAGCATGCCTCTCCTAGCTCTTCCGAATGTGTCTGTCACTCACCGACACATGATGGATCCCTTCTGGAGACTTGCCCAGCAGTATTCCCAGCTGTCCTCTCCTGCTCCTGTTCAGGACACCCCTTGAGTTGTGTGGGGTTCCTGTTCAGCTCCGAGCCCCTGGCCCAAGGTCACCCCCTCCCAGAGTAGGGGGCTTCCTCCAAGGCCCCGGCAGCCTAATACTCCATCTCCAGTTCTTCCACCTGAACAACTCCTCCCCAGCTGGGATTGCTCCAGGTATTTAACCACCTCAGTACAGTGCATTTTCACCCTTCCTGACCAAGCCATTTTTCACCTTTCAGCGCTGACGCATTTTGAATGACAATTGCGCGGTCATACACACTGTACCCAAATTAAATTGTTATAATTTTTTCCCCAAAAATAGAGCTTTCTTTTGGTGGTATTTCATCACCTCTGCGTTTTTTATTTTTTGCGCAATAAACAAAAGAAGAGCGTCAAATTTAAAAAAAAAAAACAATATTTTTTACTTTTTGCTATACTAAATATCCACAAAAAATATATAAAAAATTTTTTTTTTCCTCAGTTTAGGCCGATACGTATTCTTCTACATATTTTTGGTAAAAAAAAATCACAATTAGCGATTATTGATTAGTTTGGGCAAAAGTTATAGCATTTACAAAATAGGGGATAGTTTTATAGCATTTTTATTAATATTTTTTTTTTTTACTAGTAATGACGGTGATCAGCGATTTTTATTGTGACTGCGACATTATGGCAGACACATCGGACATTTTTGACACATTTTTGGCACCATTGTCATTTATACAGCAATCAATGCTATTTAAATGCATTCCTGTATAAATGACACTGGCAGTGTTAACCACTAGGGGGCGGGGAGGGGTTAATTATGTTCCCTGGGAGTGATTCTTACTGTGGGGGGAGGGGACTCACAAGGGGAGGAGACCGATCAGTGTTTCTCTGTACAGAGAACACACCATCGGCTCCTCTCCTCTGACAGGACCGTTGATCTGTGTGTTTACACACACAGATCCACGGTCCCGCTGTGTTACCGGGCAATCGCGGGTGCCCAGCGGACATCGCGGCCGCTGGGCACGCGCATCGGGTGCCCAGTGACACGGCGAGACCGCGCGCGCGCGCTCCCTGGAGTGCACAGAAGGGGAGGACGTCATATGACGCCCTCCCACGCTGAGAGCTGCGCCGCCTGGCCGTCATTTGACAGCCGGCGGTTGCAAGGAGGTTAAGGAGACCTGCCCCCTGCCAATCCAGGTTGGGGATTGGTCAGGGCTCCTTAGAACACCTCAGACAGCTCCACCTTTCTTCCCCACCTTCCTTCTAGAAGCCTCTAGAAGCAGAAGGGAGGTAACCGAAAGATGAAACTAGCTGTGAGTCACCAACCTACTCTAAGCCACTCTTAGCCCACAGATAAAAACAAACAGGCCTAGCTTTTGGCTAGGCCAGCTTAAATTTACCTGCACTACAAAAAAACTTACTCTAGCACCTATACTAGGTAGAGGGTGCTACACATTGATACAACAAACACAAGAGGGCACCTCCATCTAGGTGCAGACATTTATTAAAGAATAAAAGACAATTAAATTGCACTCGCTAGGTAAAAGTAGATCAATGCTTGTCGTAAACCCATATAGACCTCCATAGGACCACCATGAGGCTGCAGATCTCGGCAAGCAAACGGCTGCCTGAGAGTTCATCTAGGAAGCTGATAGTGGAAGTACAGCTGTCAGGCTTCAGGCTAGAACATAGACAGCAGCATCTTGCGAGTATAGCAAGATGGCTGCGGCTCTGGGAGCTCTGCAGCCTCATTATGATCCCAAGGTGATCCTATGGAATTCTATATGGGATTATGACAAGCCTTGGTCTAATTTTACCTAGTGAATGCATTTTTATTGTTTTTTTATTATTTTTAATAAATCTCTACACCTAGATGGAGATGCCCTCTTGTATTTGTTTTATATATGTGCATTAGGATCTCAAGACCTAATCTGGGAGGAGAGAAGATTTCAAGAGAGGAGCTGTCAACACAAGAAAAACAATTTAATGCAAGTACCGGCGTTTGTGCTGTTTTTTATAACTTAGGTTTTATCCATGTGTTTTTTAGATGCGTTTAATAGGTTTGGCATTTTATATATAGATATATAGCTTGCTCTTTCTTTAGGGTGCTATGCACCTTAGGAAATTACTACTCCTTTAGGGGCACCACTTACCTCGGGAAGTGGTTCTAAAGCCTCAAGGTTTTTTATCGTAATGCATTCTATGCTTTAAGGTAAAAAACCTTCTGTATCACAGACTCACCCCCTCTCCCCACCTTATACTTACCTAAACCCTGTTGGAATCCAGTGCTGTGCATGAAAGCTGCAGCTCTCCTGGCTTTGTCCCTCCTCCCTGGGCAGATCGATAGCAGCGGGAGCCATTGGCTCTTACTCCTGTCAATCAACTCCAGTGACGAGGGAGCGGGAGAGCAGGGCCAAGTCCTGCTGTCAGTGCCAATGTACGCAGTTGCGGGCCCATGGGAATTGGTTTCCTGTTGGGGTCACCAGTGAAAGAGGAGGAGCTAAGAGGGGCAGAGGACCAGATTCTGGGCGATCGGAGTCTCTCTGCAATTCTATTGCACACAGCAGGTAAGTATAGACATGTTTGTTATTTTTTTTTTTTTTAAATCCTTTAAAACCAATTTAAGAAGTTGGGAATTGTAAAAGTCACAAAATTTGTTTTTTTTCAGTTTTTTTTTTTTACATACCTCTGTGAAAAGTCTCAAAAAGAAGATTTGATTTCCAGATCAAATGCTAATCCTGGCACTGTGAAGCTGAGATTTTATGCCAGTCACAAGGAATAGTATGCAGGACACCAGGAATCAGGGAACTATAATGTTCCCTAAAGTAGGATGGATGATGTATTTATGAGAAAAATATCTGTGCAGTTTATAAAATGGTTTAGGTGTTTAGTGTCAGATATACGTGATACTAGTGTGCCTAAAGCTAGCAATTAACATTACAATCTGATTATGCAACCTCTGTTCATCCCAGTCTGGAAGCTATTTAATGCTTCCAGACTGCACAGGCGGTGTTATCAGCGGGAAACATTGATAGTTTAAAAAAACTATTAGATAAGCACCTGAACGACCACAACATACATGGATATACAATGTAATACTGACATATAATCACACACATAAGTTGGACTTGAGAGACTTGTGTCTTTTTTCAACCTCGCCTACTATTTAACTATGTAACTAAACACATTTTTTATTTATTTGTTCCAGAAAAGACAAGACCCGTAGGGCCAACATGAGAAAGAAAAATACAGAAAACTTAGTGTATCCTGACATACAGTACAATCATGTCATAACAGTAAACATGTCTTCATGGGTGAAGAGATCCGAGGATCACAAACATGTATAACCCCGTAGATCTCCCCCCAGCAGAACTGTCCTGGTTTCAACTTCCATCAGGCTTAGCACAACAATTGTTCCACCTTCCCATGGGAGCCCAGCCCTCTACATAACAATAGAGTTAGACTTTTTCCCACGGACCTCGCCTCTCCCAATTTTCTTTATATATATTAGTAGAGAGTGAGGGGAAAAAAATTGGACTATCTGTAGATTACAGATTATAGATGTTAGAGGGGATAAGAGTCAGAGGTGAAAGAGGGAGAAGGTAGAGAGGGGAGGGTGGGGGTGTGGGGTGAGGGGGGGGGTCATCAACATGGACCCCCAGAGTATCCAAGATTCCGCCTGGTAAAAAAATAGGTTCATTCCATTACATTAAAAAATCCATTACATTTTTTATCAAGCCAGGAAGATCCTTCCATGAAATAGCTGTTGGGAGGAATGTTATTTTCAGTCTGCTGTGCAGTTGCGCAATATTGACTGCCTCCTGTTCAATGTGCCTTTCCAATGTACATCCCTACCTTGGGACATGATCTGTTTGCTACACCTCACCTTGAGTGCCATATGTCTGCTATGTCTACCACACCTATAGTGTCCTGGAATGTTCGAGGAGTTAATGACCCACTGAAGCAAACTATGATTTCTTCATGTTTGTGCAAATATCACCTGGCTATTATCGGACTTCAGGAGTCTTACCTCACGAGGGACACTGTCGGGTTAATACAGTATTCCTAGGTAGGTAAAGCATATCACTCCACTCACTCTGCTTATTCTTGCGGAGTGAGTGTATTGATACATAAGGCATTGGCACATCAAGAGCTGGGTTCTCTTGTAGATGTCTCTGGACGATTTGTTTTCTTGTATTGTAAACTGTTTACCTTAACCTTGCTCCTGGCCTGTGTATCCCAAACCCCCCCCCCCCCCCCCGCCATTTTCACGGGATGCAGTTATTGTTGATGTACCTAGCAAATAAGCCTGACATTCCGGTGTTAATTATGGGTGACTTTAATTGCTATTTAGACCCCAGATTGGATAGACACCCCCTGTGTCCCCCCCCCCCCCCCAGTCGCCTGCTAGTTGAGGTGGGATGGACCGATATATGGCGCTTTCTCAATCCAGACAAAAAACAGTACACATGCTTTTCTAAGACCCCTGGCTCCCTGTCACATATAGATCTATGTGTGGGCACCCCTCACATGGTCAATTACACCTCTAAAGTGGATTATTTCCTGCAAGGAGCATCTGATCACTCCCCCCTAGCCTTATGGCTGCTTGCCCAGCCCTCCACTTCCTTATCCAGGGCCCCCTGGAAACTTAATGCCTTTTGGCTCAAACTGTGTACCTCACAGGAACGGATAGCTACCCAGATTGATAACTTTTTCCAGTCTCACTGTCACTATGACAATATTATACAGAAATGGAAGACCTTTAATGCATACCTTATGCGGCGTACCTTTGGTCAATCCCAGTCAATCCTTTGCAGATCCTGACAGCCCTCTGGACTGCAGCACCCGACTTCACTGCCAGTCACATCACAGTCTCTTTAGGTGGCTCTACATCCATCTCCGACTGCACACTCCCAGCCTGCTCCGGCATGCCTCTCCCAGCTCTTTCGAATGTGTCTGTCACTCAACGACACCTGATGGATCCCTTCTGGAGACTTGCCCAGCAGTATTCCCCACTGTCCTCTCCTGCTCCTGTTCAGGACACCCGGGACAGCGGGACTTGGCCCTGCTCTCCCGCTCCCTCGTCACTGGAGTTGATTGACAGGAGTGAGAGCCAATGGCTCCCGCTGCTATTGATCTGCCCAGGGAGGAGGGACAAAGCCAGGAGAGCTGCAGCTTTCATGCACAGCACTGAATTGCAACAGGGTTTAGGTAAGGTATACTAGGCCACGTACACACGAGCGGACTTTCCCGCGGGAATGTCCGCCGCACTGGAGTCCGCCGGACAATCCGCCCGTGTGTGGGTTTCCTCCCAAAAGTCCGGCGGACTAAGTTTTAAGTTCAGACTTAAAATTGTCCGCTGGACTCGGCAGTCCGGCGGACAATCCCGTCGTCTGTGTGCTAGTTGCGGGACTTTTGAAATGAACGGACTTGCCTCGCACACGGAGGAAAGTCCATTAATTTAGAACGTGACTCCAGGAATCCCGGAGGATGCTGGGACTGTGACATCATATGGGGGCGGGGGTCACCATGTGACATGAGCATGTGACCCCCCCCTTGTCCCTATATAAGTCACAACACCGCGTGTCTCTGTCATTCCGGCCAGAGAGAGCGACGAGTCAACATCAGAAGAAGAAGAAGAAGAAGAAGAGAAGAAGAAGACGGCGCAGAAGGTGGCGACAGCGGCAAGAACAGAAGAGACCCCCGAAGGCGGAACGAGACCCCCAGACGACGGCGGTGACGAAGAAGAAAGCCAGGCTCCTCCGCTCGTGAAAGAGCTAGGTAAAAGAGCAGAATAGAGCAGAGGAGTCCAGCGAGAAGACCCCCCAAGACGGAAGAAAACCCCCGGAGCTGTGCAATAAAATATTTGAAAAAATTGTGTGTTTTTTTTTTTTTTACACTTTTACACCTTAGGTGAATGGGTAGGGGTACATCGTACCCCATACTCATTCACATAGGGTGGGGGGCCGGGATCTGGGGGCCCCCTTATTAAAGGGGGCTCCCGGATTCCGATAAGCCCCCTGCCCGCAGACCCCGAAACCAACGGCCAGGGTTGTCGGAAGAGGCCCTTGTCCTCATCAACATGGGACAAGGTGCTTTGGGTGAGGGGGCCGCACGCTCGTCCCCACCCCCTTTCCTGGCCGGCCAGGCTGCGTGCTCGGATAAGGGTCTGAGATGGATTTGGGGGGGACCCCCACGCCGGATTCCCCTTTAAATCCATGCCAGGTGACAGGGCTAGCGCGGCGGCATTCACTGCCTTCGCTAGTCCAGTCTACCTGTAGTTATGTTCTAAATGAACGGACTTTCCGATCGTGTGTCGGCAAGTCCGTTCATTGCAAAAGTCCCGTGGACTTTTTCCCGCGGATTGTCCGCCGGAAAAGTCCGGGCGTGTGTGGGCAAGTCCACACACTCGGAAAGTCCGGCGGACCTCCGCTGGAAAGTCCGGCGGTTTTTCCGCTGGAAAGTCCGGCGGACAATCCGCCGGAAAGTCCGAGCGTGTGTACGCCGCATTAGAGGTGTTCATAACAGAAATACAAATAGTTAAGCAGAATTCTTCTGCTCTACTGGAACAGGGGGGTGACCAGGTACAACAACTGGAGCTGTCCTGTGTTATTGACCCGTCAGACTCTGCAAGGGAGGCATGGATGTCAGCTCAGGATTCATTGGACTGCCTGAGATCCTCCGCTACCAAGCGTAAAAGTTTTTTTTACAAAACTAGCATTTTATGAAGAGGGGGAAAAGATGGGTCATCTACTAGCCAAAATTGCTCAATCCCAGCAACAATCTCCAGCTATCGGGCCATGCACTCATCCGGTGGACAGATAGTCAATAATCCAGAACAAATTATCTCTATGTTGGCATCATTCTATATGGACCTTTATGGGTCACAAGATGCCTATGCAGATGATGACATAGACAAATGTCTTTTGGACATTTCCCTGCCCTCTTTATCTTGTACGGCTAAACAACAGCTAGATGCCCTGTAACACTGTATGAATTGCTAAGGGTGGCCTGTTCTTTTCCCACATGCAAAGCCCCTGGGGAGGATGGCCTCTCTATGGAAACGTATACCCAATATATTGAGCAGATATTGCTTAGGTTGCTGGAGGTATTCAGTGCCTCATTTGAAGAGGGTCGTCTTCCTGCTTCAATGGCCAGAGCGATTGTGATATTGTTACTCAAACCTGGGAAGGATCCGGTTGACTGAGGTCCCTTTAGACCTATTTCTCTCCTTCAGAGTGATGTTAAGATCCTGGCTAAGGATGGGCCCGGTGCTCGATGCGAACCCACGTTCGCATCGAGCACCGGGCGTTCGCTCGCTCGGCGAGCCCAGAACTATTTTGGCCGCTCGCATCACGTTCGTGTGTTGCGCGCGGCCCCGCAATGCATTGCGGCCGGCGCGGCCGACGCAGTGCATTGCTGGCTGATGATTGGCCAAGCATGCACTGTGACCCCGCATGCTTGGCCAATCACAGCCCCGGAAACTCGAAGAGCCATAATTGGCTACAGGCAGGACGCCTGTAGCCAATTACAGCTCAGGGGCTGTAGTACACGCCCCCCCCTATAAAACGCCGCCACGCCGTCTGCGCCGGTCACATGCTGTTCCGGCGCAGATTGAGCAGGCTGTTTCTGTGACACTCTGCTGCATTTAGATAGATAGAGAGATTCATTTGCAGAGATTGAGTTAGATAGATTCAGTTACAAAGATTGATTGACAAAGAGGGGCTTGTAGTGTGCTCGTGGCAGGCAGGCAGAGCTCCTATATTTTGTTACCAGAAGCACCTATAGGACTTGTAGTGTGTTCGTGGCAGGCAGGCAGAGCTCCTATATTTTGTTACCAGAAGCACCTATAGAACTTGTAGTGTGTTCGTGGCAGGCAGGCAGAGCTCCTATATTTTGTTACCAGAAGCACCTATAGGACTTGTAGTGTGTTCGTGGCAGGCAGGCAGAGCTCCTATATTTTGTTACCAGAAGCACCTATAGGACTTGTAGTGTGTTAGTGGCAGGCAGGCAGAGCTCCTATATTTTGTTACCAGAAGCACCTATAGGACTTGTAGTGTGTTCGTGGCAGGCAGGCAGAGCTCCTATATTTTGTTACCAGAAGCACCTATAGGACTTGTAGTGTGTTAGTGGCAGGCAGGCAGAGCTCCTATATTTTGTTACCAGAAGCACCTATAGGACTTGTAGTGTGTTCGTGGCAGGCAGGCAGAGCTCCTATATTTTGTTCCCAGAGGCACCTATAGGACTTGAAGTGTGTTAGTCCCATTACACACACAGAGCTATATTTTCTTCCCAGAAGCACCTATAGGACTTGAAGTGTGTTAGTCCCATTACACACACAGAGCTATATTTTCTTCCCAGAAGCACCTATAGGACTTGAAGTGTGTTAGTCCCATCACACACACAGAGCTATATTTTGTTCCCAGAAGCACCTATAGGACTTGAAGTGTGTTAGTCCCATTACACACACAGAGCTATATTTTGTTCCCAGAAGCACCTATAGGACTTGAAGTGTGTTAGTCCCATTACACACACAGAGCTATATTTTCTTCCCAGAAGCACCTATAGGACTTGAAGTGTGTTAGTCCCATCACACACAAAGAGCTATACTTTGTTCCCAGAAGCACCTATAGGACTTGAAGTGTGTTAGTCCCATCACACACACAGAGCTATATTTTGTTCCCAGAAGCACCTATAGGACTTGAAGTGTGTTAGTCCCATCACACACACAGAGCTATATTTTATTCCCAGAAGCACCTATAGGACTTGAAGTGTGTTAGTCCCATCACACACACAGAGCTATATTTTGTTCCCAGAAGCACCTATAGGACTTGAAGTGTGTTAGTCCCATTACACACACAGAGCTATATTTTGTTCCCAGAAGCACCTATAGGACTTGAAGTGTGTTAGTCCCATCACACACACAGAGCTATATTTTGTTCCCAGAAGCACCTATAGGACTTGAAGTGTGTTAGTCCCATTACACACACAGAGCTATATTTTCTTCCCAGAAGCACCTATAGGACTTGAAGTGTGTTAGTCCCATCACACACACACAGCTATATTTTCTTCCCAGGAGCACCTATAGGACTTGAAGTGTGTTAGTCCCATTACACACACAGAGCTATATTTTCTTCCCAGAAGCACCTATAGGACTTGAAGTGTGTTAGTCCCATCACACACAAAGAGCTATACTTTGTTCCCAGAAGCACCTATAGGACTTGAAGTGTGTTAGTCCCATCACACACACAGAGCTATATTTTGTTCCCAGAAGCACCTATAGGACTTGAAGTGTGTTAGTCCCATCACACACACAGAGCTATATTTTCTTCCCAGAAGCACCTATAGGACTTGAAGTGTGTTAGTCCCATCACACACACACAGAGCTATATTTTGTTCCCAGAAGCACCTATAGGACTTGAAGTGTGTTAGTCCCATCACACACAAAGAGCTATACTTTGTTCCCAGAAGCACCTATAGGACTTGAAGTGTGTTAGTCCCATCACACACACAGAGCTATATTTTGTTCCCAGAAGCACCTATAGGACTTGAAGTGTGTTAGTCCCATTACACACACAGAGCTATATTTTGTTCCCAGAAGCACCTATAGGACTTGAAGTGTGTTAGTCCCATTACACACACAGAGCTATATTTTCTTCCCAGAAGCACCTATAGGACTTGAAGTGTGTTAGTCCCATCACACACACAGAGCTATACTTTGTTCCCAGAAGCACCTATAGGACTTGAAGTGTGTTAGTCCCATCACACACACAGAGCTATATTTTGTTCCCAGAAGCACCTATAGGACTTGAAGTGTGTTAGTCCCATCACACACACAGAGCTATATTTTCTTCCCAGAAGCACCTATAGGACTTGAAGTGTGTTAGTCCCATCACACACACAGAGCTATATTTTCTTCCCAGAAGCACCTATAGGACTTGAAGTGTGTTAGTCCCATTACACACACAGAGCTATATTTTGTTCCCAGAAGCACCTATAGGACTTGAAGTGTGTTAGTCCCATCACACACACAGAGCTATATTTTGTTCCCAGAAGCACCTATAGGACTTGAAGTGTGTTAGTCCCATTACACACACAGAGCTATATTTTCTTCCCAGAAGTACCTATAGGACTTGAAGTGTGTTAGTCCCATCACACACACAGAGCTATATTTTCTTCCCAGAAGCACCTATAGGACTTGAAGTGTGTTAGTCCCATTACACACACAGAGCTATATTTTTCTTCCCAGAAGCACCTATAGGACTTGAAGTGTGTTAGTCCCATCACACACAAAGAGCTATACTTTGTTCCCAGAAGCACCTATAGGACTTGAAGTGTGTTAGTCCCATCACACAGAGCTCCTCTATTTTCTTTGCATAAGCACCCACAGGACTTCTAGTGTGTTAGTGGCATCACACAGAGCTCCTATATATTCTTCTCAGCAGCACCCACAGGACTTCTAGTGTGTTAGTGGCATCACACAGAGCTCCTCTATTTTCTTTGCAGAAGCACCCATAGGACTTCTAGTGTGTTAGTGGCATCACACAGAGCTCCTATATATTCTTCTCAGCAGCACCCACAGGACTTCTAGTGTGTTAGTGGCATCACACAGAGCTCCTCTATTTTCTTTGCAGAAGCACCCACAGGACTTCTAGTGTGTTAGTGGCATCACACAGAGCTCCTATATATTCTTCTCAGCAGCACCCACAGGACTTCTAGTGTGTTAGTGGCATCACACAGAGCTCCTCTATTTTCTTTGCATAAGCACCCACAGGACTTCTAGTGTGTTAGTGGCATCACACAGAGCTCCTCTATTTTCTTTGCAGAAGCACCCACAGGACTTCTAGTGTGTTAGTGGCATCACACAGAGCTCCTCTATTTTCTTTGCAGAAGCACCCACAGGACTTCTAGTGTGTTAGTGGCATCACACAGAGCTCCTATATATTCTTCTCAGCAGCACCCACAGGACTTCTAGTGTGTTAGTGGCATCACACAGAGCTCCTCTATTTTCTTTGCATAAGCACCCACAGGACTTCTAGTGTGTTAGTGGCATCACACAGAGCTCCTCTATTTTCTTTGCATAAGCACCCACAGGACTTCTAGTGTGTTAGTGGCATCACACAGAGCTCCTCTATTTTCTTTGCATAAGCACCCACAGGACTTCTAGTGTGTTAGTGGCATCACACAGAGCTCCTCTATTTTCTTTGCAGAAGCACCCATAGGACTTCTAGTGTGTTAGTGGCATCACACAGAGCTCCTATATATTCTTCTCAGCAGCACCCACAGGACTTCTAGTGTGTTAGTGGCATCACACAGAGCTCCTCTATTTTCTTTGCAGAAGCACCCATAGGACTTCTAGTGTGTTAGTGGCATCACACAGAGCTCCTATATATTCTTCTCAGCAGCACCCACAGGACTTCTAGTGTGTTAGTGGCATCACACAGAGCTCCTCTATTTTCTTTGCATAAGCACCCACAGGACTTCTAGTGTGTTAGTGGCATCACACAGAGCTCCTCTATTTTCTTTGCATAAGCACCCACAGGACTTCTAGTGTGTTAGTGGCATCACACAGAGCTCCTCTATTTTCTTTGCAGAAGCACCCATAGGACTTCTAGTGTGTTAGTGGCATCACACAGAGCTCCTATATATTCTTCTCAGCAGCACCCACAGGACTTCTAGTGTGTTAGTGGCATCACACAGAGCTCCTCTATTTTCTTTGCAGAAGCACCCATAGGACTTCTAGTGTGTTAGTGGCATCACACAGAGCTCCTATATATTCTTCTCAGCAGCACCCACAGGACTTCTAGTGTGTTAGTGGCATCACACAGAGCTCCTCTATTTTCTTTGCATAAGCACCCACAGGACTTCTAGTGTGTTAGTGGCATCACACAGAGCTCCTCTATTTTCTTTGCATAAGCACCCACAGGACTTCTAGTGTGTTAGTGGCATCACACAGAGCTCCTCTATTTTCTTTGCAGAAGCACCCATAGGACTTCTAGTGTGTTAGTGGCATCACACAGAGCTCCTATATATTCTTCTCAGCAGCACCCACAGGACTTCTAGTGTGTTAGTGGCATCACACAGAGCTCCTCTATTTTCTTTGCAGAAGCACCCATAGGACTTCTAGTGTGTTAGTGGCATCACACAGAGCTCCTATATTTTCTTCTCAGCAGCACCCACAGGACTACCGACTACAATGGCTGGAAGACCGCCAAGGGGAGGCAGAGCGTGCAGAGCCAAGAACACAGGGCAGGCAGGCTCTGTTTCTAGTGGACGTGGCCGTGGACGTGGACGTGGTCGTGCATCGTCATCAGCACGTGGCCATGGGACACGCGCGTCTTTGTTTTCGGCAGCTGGACATGTGGAGCCGCATCATGCTGAAGGCTTGGTAGAATGGATGACCAAGCCCTCCTCATCCTCCTCATCCTCTCTCACCCAGGCTCAGGGTACTGACAGAGCATCATCAGCCACCCCTTCCCTAGACCCACCATGTCCTCCTGAGGAGTCCCCCGAACTCTTTGAGCACAGTGTTGGGTACATGCTCCAGGAGGATGCCCAACGATTCGAAGGCTCGGATGACGATACCCAGCTTGAGGAATCTGGCAGTACAGTTCCACCAGCTGCAGCTTACTGCCAGGTTTGCTCTAGTGGTGAAGAGGGAGGGGATGATGAGGTCACTGACTCCACGTGGGTGCCTCAAGGGAGAGAGGATGAGGAGGAGGACGAGGAGGAGGAGGATGCGGCGTCACATGTCCAACGAGGCAGGATGCCCCCTGGAGGCCAGGTAGAGGCCAGCACAGCAACTGTACAACACCGCAGAGCTCCGCCTGTGCAGGGCGCTGCCTCTGCACGTTATCAGAAAAGTTCTTTGGTGTGGGCCTTTTTTGAGACGAGTGCAGCAGATCGCACCACTGCTATTTGCAATATTTGTCTCAAGCGTATCTCGCGTGGCCAAAACATCAGCCGCTTGGGCACGACAAGCATGACCAGACATATGGCGACCTGCCATGCAGCTCGTTGGCAGGCACACATAAAAGACCCACACCAAAGAACTAAGCGGACCTCTCCTTGCTCCTCCTCAGCTGGGATCTCCATCCCCACTACACCTTCAGTCCTCTCTGAAAGCTGCTCTGAGAGGACTGAAGGTGTAGAATTCGGTGTGTCACAACCAAGTACTTGCAGTACACCGACGTCCGAATGCAGCAGGCAAATTTCCCTGCCCCAGCTGCTGGACCGTAGAAAGAAGTACACTCCCAGCCATCCACATGCCCAGCGGTTGAATGCTAGCCTTGCTAAATTGCTAGCACTTCAACTGCTGCCTTTTCAGTTGGTAGACTCGGCCCCCTTCCGTGAGTTTGTTCAATGTGCGGTTCCTCAGTGGCAGGTTCCCAAACGCCACTTTTTCTCGCGGAAGGCGATTCCGTCTCTCTACCGGCATGTGGAGGGCAATGTCCATGCCTCGCTGGACAGGGCGGTCAGCGGTAAGGTGCATATTACCGCTGACTCATGGTCCAGCAGGCATGGACAGGGACGGTACCTTTCTTTCACGGCCCATTGGGTCACTCTATTGGCAGCTGGGAGGGATGCAGGACAAGGTGCAGTAGTGTTGGAGGTTGTTCCGCCACCACGCCTCCAAAACGCGACTACTGCTACTGGTTGTGACACACCTCTCTCCTCCACCCCCTCCTCTTCTTCTTCCTCCAGTGCTCTGTCCTTGGAACCAGCGGTGCTCCGTAGGCGTACAAGGGGTTACGCAAGTACGCAGGCAAAAAGATGCCATGCCGTGCTTGCGCTGGTGTGTTTGGGGGACAGGAGCCACACTGGGCCAGAGGTTCTGGCAGCTCTGCAGGGGCAGGCCGAGAGGTGGTTGACGCCACGTCAGCTTAAGCCAGGAATGGTCGTTTCTGACAATGGCACCAACCTCCTCTCCGCCCTGCGACAGGGGCAGCTCACCCATGTGCCCTGCATGGCTCACGTCCTCAACCTGGTGGTGCAGCGGTTCTTGGGCAGGTTCCCAGGCTTACAGGATGTCCTGAGGCAGGCCAGGAAAGTCTGTGTGCATTTCCGCCGATCTTATAATGCCAGTGCTCGGCTGACTGAGCTGCAAAAGGAGCTGAACCTGCCCAAGAACCGCCTAATATCTGACATGCCCACCAGGTGGAACTCAACGTTGGCCATGCTGCAGCGACTGCACACGCAGCAGAGGGCCATCAATGAGTACCTTTGCGACTACGGCACCAGGACAGGGTCAGGGGAGCTTGGTTTTTTTTCCCCACGTCAGTGGAGCATGATCAGGGATGCATGCACTGTCCTCTCACCATTTGAGGAGGCCACGAGGATGGTGAGCAGTGACAGTGCATGCATCAGTGACACTGTCCCTCTTGTCCACCTGTTGGAGCATACGCTGCGTGGGATAATGGACAGGGCACTTGAGGCAGAACAGAGGCAGGAAGAGGAGGACTTCCTTGCCTCTCAAGGCCCCCTTTATCCGGACAGTGTTCCTTCTGTCCCACCCATCACACAGGAAGAGGATGAGGAGGAGGAGGAGGAGGAGGAGGAGGAGGAGGATTGTGTGAGCATGGAGGTGGAGCATGGCACTCAGCATCAGCAGCAGCAGTCTTTTAGGGATGATGTACAGTCCCAACAAGCCAGTGGACTTGTACGTGGCTGGGAGGAGGTGGCTGGCGATCATGTCATCCTCAGTGACCCAGAAGACTCCGGACCGAATGCCTCAGCTAACCTACGCTGCATGGCCTCCCTGATCCTGCAAAGCCTGCGGAAGGATCCTCGTGTTCTTCGGATCAAGGAGAGGGACCATTACTGGCTGGCCACTCTCCTTGATCCGCGGTACAAGGGTAAGGTTGCGGACCTTATCTTGCCGTCGCAGAGGGAGCAGAGGATGAGACATCTCAGGGAGGCCTTGCAGAAAGGTCTGTGCAACGCGTTCCCAGAAACTGGGAGGCTACAAACTCCTGGTCCTGGGCGACGAGTTGCTGAGGCTTCGGTCAGTGGCAGAAGGAGCGGTGGGGAAGGTGGACGTCTGACCGATGCGTTCAGACAATTTTTTAGTCCGCAGCCCCAAGGTATGATCGGTTCCAGCAACCATCGCCAGCGTCTGATATACATGGTGCAGGAATACCTTGGGGCAAGGTCAGACTTGGACACCTTTCCCACCGAAAATCCTCTGGCTTACTGGGTCCTGAGGATGGATCACTGGCCAGAGCTTGCACAGTATGCAATTGAGCTACTGGCCTGTCCTGCCTCCAGCGTTCTTTCCGAACGCACATTCAGTGCTGCTGGAGGATTTGTGACTGATCATAGGGTGCGCCTGTCCACCGCCTCGGTTGATCGACTGACATTCATCAAAATGAATCAGTCTTGGATCACCACCAGCTACCAGGCACCTGAGGCGGATATAACCGAATAATTTTTAATGTCACATCCCTTCAAGACTGCCTATGCTGATGCTGAGTGACTGTCCTCTTATGTTCACTGACTATCCTCTTCCTCCTCCTCAATGATCCATGCCACAGCACCAGTGCCTAAGGCACAATTTTTCAGCCCCTGTTTAACAGGGGCGTGTACTTACAATTTTTAAAAAAAAATGCTTCGCAACACGTGTGACTGCTGTGCTCCAAGTACAGTCTCTGTGAGGGCCGTGTTGCAGTGTTGTGGCACCAGCACCAGTGCCTAAGGCACAATTTTTCAGCCCCTGTTTAACAGGGGCGTGTACTTACAATTTTTAAAAAAAAATGCTTCGCAACACGTGTGACTGCTGTGCTCCAAGTACAGTCTCTGTGAGGGCCGTGTTGCAGTGTTGTGGCACCAGCACCAGTGCCTAAGGCACAATTTTTCAGCCCCTGTTTAACAGGGGCGTGTACTTACAATTTTTTAAAAAAAATGCTTCGCAACACGTGTGACTGCTGTGCTCCAAGTACAGTCTCTGTGAGGGCCGTGTTGCAGTGTTGTGGCACCAGCACCAGTGCCTAAGGCACAATTTTTCAGCCCCTGTTTAACAGGGGCGTGTACTTACAATTTTTTAAAAAAATGCTTCGCAACACGTGTGACTGCTGTGCTCCAAGTACAGTCTCTGTGAGGGCCGTGTTGCAGTGTTGTGGCACCAGCACCAGTGCCTAAGGCACAATTTTTCAGCCCCTGTTTAACAGGGGCGTGTACTTACAATTTTTTAAAAAAATGCTTCGCAACACGTGTGACTGCTGTGCTCCAAGTACAGTATCTGTGAGGGCCGGGTTGCAGTGTTGTGGCACCAGCACCAGTGCCTAAGGCACAATTTTTCAGCCCCTGTTTAACAGGGGCGTGTACTTACAATTTTTTAAAAAAATGCTTCGCAACACGTGTGACTGCTGTGCTCCAAGTACAGTCTCTGTGAGGGGTTGCAGTGTTGTGGCACCAGCACCAGTGCCTAAGGCACAATTTTTCAGCCCCTGTTTAACAGGGGCGGGTAATTACAAATCTTGATCTAATAGTTCACAGCAGGGCCCATTCCTGCGCCCACCAAGAGTAACTATGAGGGCCTGCAGTCTTGTGGCAACACCGTCCACCACCACCGCCAAAGGCCCAATTTTTCTGCCCTGTTCATCAGGTGCTTGCAATTACAAATCTTGATCTAATAACTCACAGCAGGGCCCATTCCTGCGCCCACCAAGAGTAACTATGAGGGCCTACAGTCTTGTGGCAACACCGTCCACCACCACCGCCAAAGGCCCAATTTTTTCTGCCCTGTTCATCAGGTGCTTGCAATTACAAATCTTGATCTAATAACTCACAGCAGGGCCCATTCCTGCGCCCACCAAGAGTAACTGTGAGAGCTTACAGTCTTGTGGCAAAACCGTCCACCACCACCACCACCACCACCCCCAATTTTTCTGCCCTGTTCAACAGGTGCATGCAATTACAAATCTTGATCTATTAACTCACAGCAGGGCCCATTCCTGTGCCCACCAGTCTTGTGGCTACACCAACATCTAATAGGGCAAATTTCTGCAGAGTATATACGCCAGGCCCCTACTTTCAAACATCCAACTTACAAACGACTCCTACTTGCAAATGGAAAGAGAAAACAGGAAGTGAGAGGAAATCTACCCCTAGGAAGGGAAATTCTATCCTGTTAGATTTAATTTGGGAAAAAGGTATCTCCTCTCTACTGATACTTTATCACCAATCCTTGTTTCAATTAAAACCCCACTTTTCCAAAAACATTTGTCATTGGGACGGAAAGTGAGGTGACATGTTCTGAACAGATGTGCAAAGACAGCAAATGTTACAGGGGTGATAACCCCTCCTATGTTCTCCAAAAAGCTTAAAAATAGATTTTTTTGGGATGGAGCTACACTTCATAATGTACCTGTTCAGATTCTACTTAAGATCAAACCTAAAGCCGCAAGTGGTTTTAAATGGCTTCTTTTTTTCCTTTACAAATGTCATTTTGTGCAAGGACAGTTCTAAACACGGGAAACACATGCCACTTCACAGGCATACTTTGGACACCCCCCAGGTACCATATTTAAAGGAAAATGTCACTTTTTTTTTTTTCACTTTATGCATCATTAAAATGACTGCTCCCGAAAAAACGTTAGTTTTTAAAAGTTCTTTTTGCATTGATATATGTCCCCTGGGGCAGGACCCGGGTCCCCAAACCTGTTTTATGACATTAACATGCATATTGGCCGTTGTAATTAGCACTTTTGATTTCGAACGTTCGCGTCCATTATAACGTATAGGGTTCGAAAATTCGCGCGAACTTTCGGTCCGTTCGAAGGTTCTGGTTCGAACCGAACCCGGGGGTGTTCGGCTCATCCCTAATCCTGGCCAAGGTCTTGACGCTTCGGGTCAACGGGATCATCTCTTCCATCATACATCCAGACCAGGCTGGCTTTATGCCACAAAAATCCACAGCCACCAATCTTAGGCAGCTTTTTCTTAACATGCAGATACTGGCTAATAATGGGGGTCACAGGGCTTTTTTGTCCCTAGAAGCTACTTAAGCGTTCAATAGTGTTGGCTGACGCAATCTGTGGGTGGAACTATCCAAATTTGGCTTTGGGGCCTGATTCATAGCTTCAGTCAAATTGCTGTATGAATCCCCACAAGCAACCATTAGAATGTATGATAGGATGTTGCATGCTTTTGCTCTGGGCAGGAGAACTAGGCAGGGATGTCCACTGTCTCCCCTGCTCTTTGCTATTGCTAAAGAGCCATTCGTGGCTCTGGTGCGTGCCTGCCCACAGATCAATGGATTCAAGTTTGGTGACTTGCATGAGAAGATCATGTTATATGCTGATAACATGATGCTTTTCTTGGGAGTCATGTCCACAATTTCTGACTTTGGGCACTTTTCTGGCCTGACCATAAACTGGTCTAAGTCGGATTTGATGGTGCTAGATGAGGATCAAGGAGTGGAGATGCCTAATTCTTATCCCATTCCAGTAGTATCTTCTTTAGATATTTAGGTGTCCAGATATTGCCCAGGCTTGCGGATTTTTGCCAACTTAATGTTTATCCCTTATTGTCCCAATTTAGGGATAAGATTATAATATTCAGAGTGGTCAATACCCTTTTTAGACGCTTACTGTGGAATACTGCCCCCCCCCCCAAGGATTAAACTAGCATAACTGTAATACCCTAAAGATGGCAGAGGATTGGCAGTACCCAATCCTTGGCTTTACTATCTTGCAGCCCAAATGCAGCACCTGATTTGCACCATTTCCCATAATCCAGTAGGCTAGTCGACATGGAGCGGAAACTGTTCCGATGGGACTGAAAGAGCAGATTTTTCACAATTCTAATAAACAGAGGCCTATTCTTACGCAAATCCAAAAAATATGGAACAAGGGCAAACAGTTGCAGGGCGTGATATGATTCATTCAATATAGTCCGATTTGGGGCAACCACTCTTATGGCTAAGCTACAGCAGGGGCCTAGGCGGCACGCCTTTAGTGTGACTCTTCTGTCCCATATATTTTAAAATGGCAAGGTAATATTATTCCCCCGAACTACAAAACAGTTTTAAGCTACCCGCCACTATGCTCTATTCCTATCTTCAGCTATGCCACGCTGTTTGCGTGCAGGGTGATGCAGGAGAATCAGTTATGTCTTCTACTTCTATCTTCCACATGTTACAGTCTAGCACTAAAACTAAGGGGATTATATCCCAATGTTATCAAATGTTACTAATGGAACACTTAAGGGCACACCCCATTAAAGCGAATACCCTATGAGAGAGAGATCTGGGTCCACTCGTGGGAGATGAGTGGGAGGGAGCCCTTAAATCTATCTCTACTTGTTCATTAAATATAGCCAAAAAAGTATCTCAGTTTTATATTGTTCTTAGAGTATACTATACCCCGAAAAAGCTTCATAGGATGGGCAGACTGGCGGACCCCCTGTGTGGTAAATGCAGGCGAACCACTGAGGACCTTATCCATCTCCTATGGCGATGCCCGAAGCTCCATCGCTACTGGAGAACAGTAATTGGAATGCTCAATCGGGTGTTTCAGGCAAGTGTACCTTTAGATCCAATCTGCTGTGTATTGGGAGTTCTGGAGGAGATGATCCCTGGTTAGAATTGCATTCTCCTGGGCGCTATTCCAGGCTAGAAAGCTCATCTTGATGAGATGGAAATTGTCCTCCCTGCCCGCAGTCGCTTCTTGGATAACACACATGGGACATACTCTTATTATGGAGCGATACATTCATCAAACTAGTGAGAGCCAAGGTAGGTTTGAAAGGATATGGTCCCCATGGCTTGATACACCAGGACTATGCCCTAAGGACTTGGTAATGTCTAGAATTCTACAATGCCCTACAGGGTGATTTTGCTATGTTTGATATACTTAGTGTGAAGTGAATTGTACGACTGAGTAGGGGCCTGAGCAGTATGACTTCATGCAATGTGCCTATATTCTTTCATGTTGCAAAGGTAACTGCAGTATGTAACTGTCTACATCTGAAACTGAAATGTTTGTACATTGGAAGTTGTTTATTATGTTCAATAAAAAAAAAAAAAAAAACTCTGATTTAAAAAAAAATAGCTATTGGGAGATCTAAAGAAGATTGCATAACTTGATTGTAATAAGTATCATTGGCTTAAAGTAAGCGATTAGTGTCAATGTTTCCATTGTATTGGTGGTGAGTATCAAGGGCTATTTCATTGTTAGTTAGTGTAAATGTCCTATTAAATTGATGTTCTGTGTGAATGTCCTCTTTCTTTTGACATCTTTGGAAGTATTCATGCACCCTTACATTTATGGTCAGTGGGAGGAAGAATTCAAAGGGATTGTTCTATCCTTTCTAGGATAAGGGTCTGCTAAGGATTTTGAAGGGCACTCTATGTTTTGTTCTGTGAGACATGTAGCCTGGTTTTTTTCAAGAGGGTGAGCACCAAAAACACATGTAGTTCCTCAATAAATCCATACTAAATAACAAAGAACTCCCTGGATCTTCCCAGATCTTCACCTGGCAAGCTGTAGGAACCCTGTGTGTTTTAATGAACCCTGGTTCTCACCATGCTGATATTATAGACTGCTGTCTGTTGGGCTGGACCTTGTAGTGCATTTTACTGGACTGTTTTTTTAACCTAAACTCCATACCAGACTCCTGGGGTCTGGTATAGATTTGGAGAGGGACCCCGGGCAAAAAAACAACCAAACAAACAAAAAAAAGTAAGCTGGGGGTCCCCCCCAAATCTATACCAGTCACTCCCTATATTCAGCACAATTCAGCCAGGTGTTATGCACGCCACATTTTTCTTCTCCAAGTTGCCGATCTTTCCTAAAGTATTACTAAACCCAGTAATATGAAAATAGTTCATCCTCCTCCCCCCCACAGTGCCCACGGCTTATAAATCATCTTTTTACATTAAAATACTGCCACTATATACCTTTTTGGATGATCTGTATACCACGGTTACATGATAAACTGCAGTTTCTCCAGTGCTGAGAGTTCAGGAAGGTGGAGATTTCCACTGCAGCCTGTATACACTCCCACATGTGTGATGTCAATATCATATGACCTGGATAGCTCTGATCAACAAGTAAATGTTCTCTCCAGCATAAAAGACAAAACTGAGCATGTGTAGATCGGCTACTCTGCCTGTGTTAGCTGGCCTTCCCCAGATAGACAGTGCAGGAGGGGGAGGATCTATGCATACAGGATAAAACAGCCTTTTTACACAATGCAGAGGATTAACCCCTTAAGTGCCACAGTGGGTCTATCAAGCATGCTATGCTGCATATACAGACTGATTTTACTGTTGTGGGTTTAGTAACAATTTAAGTTCCAAAATTGGGAGGTATGGATTTATACTACCTAGTAACTTTAGTTAGTGAAATGTGGTTTTTCAGCAACAGGAATGGGTGATGTATTTTTGGGCAGGGGGCTCTTTTTGCTATAAACAAACTAAAAAAATACTTTCCTTAACCCTAAGGACTCTGTTTTCAGCTTCCCCCACAGCCCACCCCCTTATACTTACTTGAGCCCGATCTCATTCCAGCACTGTTCCAGAGAGTAGTGGCTCTCCCCGCTCTCTCCCTTAACACTGGACAAGGAGGCAGCAGCAGTAGCCATTGACTCGTACTGCCACCAATCACAGCCTGTGAGGAGCGGGTTTTGTGGTAGGGCAGAGGTGTGATGTGTGTCATTGACACACAGATTCTGGCTCAATATTGAGCTTGCATGAGTTCCCCCTTAGCTTTTGGCTTGCTATGGGGGCACTCTGAAGGAAGGTGGAGCCAGAAGAGCTGGCAGGGGACAATCACTTTAAGTGAGTGCTTAACACCTAATCAACAGGCCTAAATCCTAAACCTTTCTAACTCAATACCAAACGGTAAGCCATCAGTAAGTAAGTTTCTAACATTGAATCTCACTCAAAAATAGTCCTAATTAACACCTTCTTCTACTAATATTACTGTGCCTTGGGAGCCTTTGCTCTCACAATGTCTATGTCATGGTTCTAAAGTAAACTGTTTTGATCCAAAGAAAAATGGTTGAAACTACATCTGGCTATTGAGAAATCAGAAACAGAAGACAAAAGATAGGCTTGATTATGAAGCTGCAATATCACGTAATTGTTCATTTTTTCTGAATTCTGGGCAGGCAGAGTTACATCTGATACAGTTCCTTATGTTGTTAGCAACCTTTGGTTTGTCCACGTTGGCCTTTTCCATTTGTAGTTTGCTGCTGATTGAACTTGCATTGTCTTGCAAGACTTTCTATCCTCCTTCGTTTCAGGTGCCTTTTGTGTTCACCAACTGTATTCTTTTGTGCAATAAAGACCAGGTTAGCTGTGTATTTTAAATCCCCTGCAGTCTTGTACATCAACTTAGTGTCAACAATATGACATTAATACTGTAACTGTGCATTCAGTGTTTAGAGAAGTATGCACAAAATAAACGATATTACGTTATCCTCCGTTTTCAGTATCAGACTGCAATTCATTTGGGTGCCACCAGTGTTTGAATGTACAGAGCATCAAGCTGGCTTGAACATCTTTCAAATACATGACATTTTCTCATGTTTTGTCTGCTAGTACTGAAAAATATCCTGCCATAAATACTGTGAGCTTGCAATGCCCTGTGCATTCTGCTACCTCTACACTGAAATTTCAAGCAGTGTTGTCAGCCCAACCCAACCCAGCCTACCTCTGCCAACTACAAAACACCCTGACATTTGTTATGAGGGGTTGGTATTCTGTATTTCAAATCAAGTGTGATTTGTTGCACACAAAAAATAAAAAATAAAACACTAAAAAAATAAAAACGAATGTGGCCACCATTTCTAAGCACTAGAAAGCTGCAATGTATTACATTTTTGTTCTTGGGTTTAGTTACACAATATTTAGATTAAAGCCTTTTACCAGGCAAAAGCTAAAGCAAACTGACCACCCCGGCTTCCACCATTCTGCATGTTTTTTTTCTTTCAAAAACCTATGTTCAAATAATCCACCACCACATCTCTACAGGGAGTGGAGACCAGTGATGAAGTCTAGGCATTTCCCCCTCTTTATAATGATATCACCTTATCACTGGAGTTTTTAGGAACATGCAAGAACCCCACCAATGGACAGCGAATGGGAAGTGTCCACATCACCGGGCAGCCATGGGGGCGCCCAAACAATAAAACTCTCACTCTGCAGTCCAAAAGAAAGAAGATTTGGATTTGTCACTTCAAAAGGCCGTGCATTTCAATAAGTATATGGGACATTTGGCTTAATTTATGAAGAAAGAGGGTTGGGGTGTTGTTTGTGGAAGGATAATTCCCTGGTCCAACCTTATCTATAAGCAATTTCAGCATTGTATTTCTAGTGCCAGTAGTAAAATAGTAGTAGTAAATCAATTGTTCTCCATATTTTGACACGTTGCCCCATAAACTGGAGACTGTAGTAGTGTATGCATTTGTCCACATTGAAGTCACTCACATCTATTTTACTGGAGCTTCTGTACTTTAATTGAATCTATAAGCAACACGGCACATGGAGATAATACATTACTAGTATTATATAGTTCTAATCTTCACCTATAAAATATAATAGAATTGCTATTTTCTGGTCAAATGGATGCTTGTGTTTTATAAGAAAAAAGTTTATCTTTTTCAGCTTACTTTACTTCATTCTTGCAGAATTGTGGATATAGATGTAATACTATTCTCAACACTATGGGGTTGATTTACTAAAGCCAAATAGACTATGCACTTTGCAAAGTTCAGTTGCTCCAGAGCTTTAGTAAAATAGGTAAAGCTTCACTTAGAAAAGCATACCCAATCACATGCAAGGAAAATTAAAAAAAAAAGTATTTTTGCTTGCACTTGATTGAGTGATGGAAGTCAGCAGAGCTTCTGCTCAATTAATAAGCTCTAAGGCAACTGCACTTGCAGAGTGCAACTGCACATTGCAAAGTGCACAGTCTATTTGCCTTTAGTAACTCAACCCCTATTTTCTCATGCTATATATGTCTTTCTCTATTGAACCTTTTTAACACCCCATGTAAAGTGTATATCATGTTTTAGTATTGGTTAGAGTGGTGAGGGGTTAGAATTCCAGTCAGGTTTTTAATGATAATAAATGCAACAATATATAGAGAGCTTCACGTGTCCTCCAAGATACACTAAATAAGTAAAGAAAAACTGAAAATAATATAAATATATAAAAAATACCTTTATTCTAATGACTTTACCCCAGAAGAGTAATCCAAAGATTAAAACCAATCAATCAGTGCATGGTCGAATAAACTCAGTAATGAATGAATGGGCAAAATATCTTCAAAATAAATAGTCTAAATGTATGCATCACTTATAGTCTGTAAAGTAAGCACTCAACATTGCAACCAGTGGCTAAGCAGTTAGCACTTCTGTCTTGCACCATTCAGGTTGTTGGTTTGAATCCCACCCATGGCATGACCTGCTTGGAGTCTGCATGCCTGCATCATGCTCTGATTTTCTCCCACACTCCAAAGACACGTTGGTAGGTGAATTGGCTCCTGTCTAAATTGGCCCTGGTATGTTTATGTATGAATGTGAGTTAGGGACCTTAGATTGTAAGCTCCTTGAGCGCAGGGACTGATGTGAATGTATAATATATATATGTAAAGCGCTGTGTAAATTGTTGGTGTTATATAAGTACCTGAATTAATAAACAAACCTATGCTGAGCAAGGTTACTTAATGAAATTATCAAAATGAATGACAAAGCAACATCTTGTTGGTTTCTGTCCAGGTAGAATAGAAAACAACACCACTTCAATGCAAATAGAGAGGTATGGATACAATGAGAGCATAAGCAAACAGGTTAAAACTCCAATACTCTAGTAGATACAGGGCACAAATCTATGCTCAATTATACTATGTAGCGGGATCACCCAGGGTAAATAACATGCCAGCAAACTTCAAATTTAGTTGGCACACACTGGCATGTTTAATCGAGGCCAGTTCCAAGGGTAACTTTCCTATTGTCACATTGTGCAATTTGCTTTGTATAGTGTCTCATGCACACTTCAAAAATGCCCAGTGGGTGTACTGCAAAAAACACCCAGTAGGTGCACACAATAGCAGGCCTCTGGATGGAGTATTGCTCCCTCCTTATGCTGAATATCCATATTGGTCTGTTGAAGCCATATGGGTCAGCATGGTTGAAGCCTTCTCAATTGATTAGAATTACACACGGTAGCAAGCAACAGTCAGGCCTTTTGCAACAAGGCTATAATAAAACAGATAATATCTCACTGAAACTGCAGTAGGAAATAGTTTGGTTCAAATAGCCTGCACTAGAAAAGCCACATGGTGCAATCATGACACTGTACAAAACATCCAGTTGTACAGAATTATTGTCCATAAAGCTCATAAAATGAAAAGTATAGTTAACATATACCACAAAAGATCAGCTGAGTATACTTCACATCACCAATAAAGGTTTGTACCTGGGAATTCCACTGATATTTTCACATGTCTGCTAGTTAGCAAAAGGTTGGATTCACCGAATATGCCTCAGGAAATGTGGCTAGGGCAAGCAGCACCAGAGTGGTGACATTTTTTGGCTGAAGGCTAAAAACACCAAAAAATACTTGTGGGCAAAGTGGCACCAAGTGTATGACGTAGTGATGACTGACCTTCTTTACTGTATATAGCGGGTTTCAAAAAATTGCAGTTCTGGCAATTAAACATGTCACGGATTACTGGCACTATCTGCCCTAGCCATATCTCCTGAGGCATATTTGCTGGATCCAACCATACCTCCCTATCGGCATTATACCTGGACAGGAACCAATGAGTGGCCGCTTTATGGCATTCATTTTAATAATTTGATTGAACATAATGTTGCTCAGCGTATATTATACAGTACTGATTGCTTACTTTACAGACTAGATGTAATGCATTCATTTAGACTGCTTGAATTGGTTTGTATTCTTAGATTGTAAGTTCTAATGAGCAAGGTTCTCTGATTCCTACTGTATTACATTGTATTGTAATTGTACTGTTTACCCTCATGTTGTAAAGCGCTGCGTAAACTGTCGGCCCCATCTAAGTCCTGTATTTTAGTAATAATAATGATAATAATCTTTGGGTTAGGGTTATGGGGTACAGTCTACCTATAAAGGTATTTTTTTATTATTTAATTTTTTTATATATTTATTTAGTGGATCTTGGAGGACAACTGAAGTTCTCTATATATTGTTGTATTTATTAATTGCCTTGGAGTCAGGGTGCCCTCCCCTTCCCCACATTATCACTTGTGAGGTTTTTTTGTTTTTTCATTTTTTTATTTATAGTTTGGATTGGATTTTCCCATAGAACTATTTACTGACCCATTTATAGGTTTTTATTGCCATCTTTGTCCTAGTGGGGAGATTCCTAGTATCCATTTTCCCTGGTAACCATTTTCACTAAGACTAAGTTCACATATGTGCGAATTGGATGTGGATTTCCTAGCATTCAATTTGCATGACATACGAGTGTGACCGGCTCTCAATGGGGCCGGCTCACACAGGTCCGGGGCGTCCGCGGAGCAGATTGCAAAAGGGTCCTGTGCATGCTTGGGTCCGATTCAGGTGCAAATTCAGGCAAATATTCGGACCTTAATTGCACCTGCACCGGTGAACAGACAAGGACCGGACCCCGGGCACAAACCCACGGCCACACATATGTGAACCCAGCCTTAGAGTGAAAGGAATAGGAAAATCCAAAATTTTGTTTTTTCACCGAAACAGAAATAGATGGGAGATCATCCACTGGGGATATTTTTTCCGGTGACAACTGTCTAAGAAGGCATTTTACTTTGTTTGGGAAAATTTCCACTCACGTCCTGTTGTGTCTACAGTACAGGAAGTAAAGGGAAATCACAGGGAGACATAGATGGCAAAAAAAACCTGATGGTGCTTTAGCTATTCCATCTTCCAATAAAAAAAATCCATAGTATAGACTTAAAAAATATAAATAAGCAGCTCAATTATCCTAACAATCATTCAGCTGATCACCATTTGACCTTGTTTAGGATTTATAGTAATTGTACAATATAATACAACAAAAAATAATGTTACAAATACATTCTTTCCCTATTAAACAGTTTCAAATTAAGGCATTTATTAAATGGGGGTTATTCCACTGTTTCCAAAATACAGAGAAGCCAAAACATCATGAAACATTTGTTCAATATGTAGCTCCCTCTACTTAGGTAGGTGCTAGAGTTAGGCTTTTTGTGACAGCAGATACATTTAAGCAGGCCTAGCTAAAAGCTAGGCCTGTTTGTTTTGATCTGTGTGGGCTGGAAATGGCCTAGAGCAGCAGCTATCACCTCGCTTTCACCTCGCTATCACCTCGCTCTTGCTTCTAGAGGATTCTAGAAAAAGAGGAGGGGAAGTGGGGAGGAGCAGTCTTGGGGAGCCCTGACCAATCCCCAACTAGGATTGCCAGGGGGCAGGCCTCCTTGAAATACCCAGGGTCAGCCCAGCTGGGGAGGAGCTGTCAGGTGGAAGAACTGAGGATGGAGAACTGAGGATGGAGTACTAGGCTGTCTGGGCCTTTGAGGGAGCTCCCCACTCTGGGGGGGGGGGGGGTGACCTTGGGCCTTGGACTCTGGTGCAGGGCGGATTCCTTTAAGAACGCATGGAGGATCTGAACAGGAAGTACGGAGAGGAGTCAGAGAGGACAGCAGGAGCTAGTTCTGCCGAGCAAGTCTTCAGGAGGGAACCACCGGTTTGCAACCAGGAGGGCTGATGTGTGACATGGGCAGTTTGGAGGACTGAAGAGACATGCCAGAGAGGACTGAGAGTAAACAGTCAGAGCTGGGTGTGGAGCCAGTGAGGATTGCTATGTCTGGCAGCTGCAACCAGGAGGGCTGGCAGGACCTGAGGAGGGCTTACTGGGAGCAGTAGTACAGTAGTAGTAGAACAGCTAGCACTAAAGACTTCCTATTCTATTTTTGCTACACTAAAAAGGTACCCGCTGTCCCTGCCTGCAAAAGGCAGTTGCTGAGGCCTGACCGAGTCATGGAAGGGCCTAATCACGTGCTAGCAGCGCCTGGATTAAGTGATGTGCTGGAGAGAGTTAGAAAGAGAGTAACAGTCTGCAAGCAAGTGATTATGTGCTGGAGGAGGCTGGAGTAAGCTAAGTGTATATAGTTGTCCCAACTGATTGATATACTATCAACCAATTACTTGTTCTACTGGGCATCCCATATATTCCTATCCCTATCCAAGTTCAAATCCCTCAATAAAAATAAATCACATGGACTGTTCATTGTCTCAAAAGTGCCTGGGAAGTCAATGCCGGGCTGGGCAGGGTGACAGGTGGGCTACATCACTTAGCAGCCCCTACAGAGGTACCGCTACATATAAAAAAAAATGCATATTTAAAAAAAAACTGATTCAAGAAGATAACTACATATTAATTATTGAACTAAACTTTATCTTAGGAATTGTCCTGAATATAGAAAAATCCCTTCTAGAAATATTTTTTTTTAGATTCTCAAATGTTTTGCATACAAATAAATGTTTTTCTGTTGATAGAAGCCAGTTTTGTATTTTATTGTCAAAATTGCCTTACCTATTAATATATAATGTATATAAAAATGTTGTACTATCTCTAAATTCATGGTAATAATGAAAACAATGGATTTCTTGTTTACATTTCTAGAGGATGTTTGCATGGGCGTCCGCAGAACTTTTTTCGGGGGGGGGGGGGGGGGGGTCGTGCATCATTTTAGGGTCACCCATGCACCGCCCCTTTTCGACAATGCCATTATCACATTGTCATGGTCAGAGACTGCAGACGTAGTACAGTCCCTAGGATAAGTAATGGATAATGGCCAACAGGCCCTCTTACCAGACCCAGTGAAACTACAGCAGTGATCCCTCCGGCTGGACGATCGCTCACTCTGGGTTCCCCGGGGGGCGACTCTGGTCAGTAGTCTAGCATGTCTGTACCCTGGTAGTGACTCAGTCTTTCTCTGGTGGTGTTGGGCAGCATGGCTCTCTCTGGTGGTGCTGGGCAGCTTGTCTATCTCTCTAGTGGTGCTGGGCAGCGTGGCTCTCTTTCTCTGGTGGCGCTGGGCAGCTTGTCTCTCTCTCTGGTGGCGCTGGGCAGCGTGGCTCTCTCTCTGGCGTTCTGCCTAGCACAGTCCTCATTCTCTGTCCTGTAGCGCTCTCTCCCTCAGATTTTTTCCAGGCTGCAGTCTCTCAATCTCTCTCTTGATCGAGCTGTAGCCTCCTCCCTGTGGAAAATGGGGCCACCAATCTTTGGGACTTCATGTCCCATGATGCTCTCCTCTCCTAGTCTCCTTTGATTGGCCCTCAGTTATGGCCAATAGGGAAGGAACGGAGCGGGCTGGAAGCTGGGCGGGGAACCTGGTGAGAGCCACCGTCTCTTCTCCCTAACAGGAAAAAGGGGGGCGAGCGGGGGAAACCTCTGACAGCCCGCAGCTCGCCTTTCTCAGCACCACCGAGTTCTCTGCTGGACTGAGCAGGGAAAAGAGCCAAAGTCACACTACACTGATTGGGGGCTTGACAGCACCTTGATGGTGTCACCCCACTGGCGGGTGGCACCTGGGTGCGGGCTGCCCGCACCCCGATAGCGAAGCAACTGTGCTGAATTTAAGATCTGATCCCTGATTCCAGGGGGGGGGCACTTGACCCCCCCTTGCCCCTACCTGTGGACGCCCATGGATGTTTGTTAATTAACTAATAATTAGTGGATGCAAAAATAAACGGCATGGGCAAACACTGGCAGACTTTAAAAAAGTTTGAGTTGCTACAGTTCTCCTTCTCTCTTTTTTCTTGGCTACAAAAAATGCTTACAACCCCAGATAAGGTGCGTGGGTTTCAGTGCATACTATAAATACCACCACTCCCTTTCCTTTTCACTTGTCTTGTACAAAACAAACCTGATCAATGTCCAACATAACACATGTTTCTGAGATACATGAACAGGTATGCTGAATGATGAGTTTTAAAATGAGAACTGCCAAACGAAATACACTTTATTATCAAGCTTGTTTAAACATTAGAACAGCTGCTATTTGAAACAGATTGGTCCCCAAAGTATACAAAACAGAACAAAGTAATATACTAAATAACATGGTCAATAAAAAACTAAATTAATAATGGATATACTCTGAACGTATAAAGGGGTTCTAATCTTTGCTTCCAGTGGCCAGATGGAGTGTGACAAGTGGTGGGAGTTTTAGTTTTCTACATAACTGGGAAACATTATTAGTATTAAAAAGAACCCTTTAAAGTGGTTGTTAAGCCACTATAGTATAAGCATGCCATCCCCTCTGTTAAAGCGGAACTTCAGTCATTTTTTCATCTTTACATCTATTAAATCTTCTGCCCTTGTTGTTTTAACTTTGGATAGTAAAAAAATTTTTTTTCTACCAGTAAATACCTTATATTGTTTCTTGTCTGGAAAAAAGCCTAAGCTTATGACATCATGCACAGCTCTCTCTCTCTCACTCTCATGAGAGTTTGCCGGAAAGGGAGGGCGATGAGTCCTAAGAGGGCCAATGAGAGCTGCAGAGCTGGAGCTGTGCCTCTGTGTAAATCCAGGAAGTGAACAGGCAGCAGCTTCAGCTGCCCACAGTTAAAATGATTGCAGCCAGACTCAGTGAAGGGAACATTTCTGCAGCACATTTGGCAAATACAGAATCACAGTATATATAAAATAATATGCAAAGTGGTTGGAGGGAAGCTTCAGAATGGCAAAGATGTTTTTATTACAACATATGTGAGCAGACTGCAGTTCCTCTTTAAATAACATTATGTGTCCCTGTGCCTGTGCTGTATAAAAAAAGGTGCCGATTTGTACCTGTATTAGAATGTCTGCCGGCGCTCACCTGACTCCTCGCCTCTCTCCTCTCCTCGGCAGACAGCTATAGTGGGTGGGGCCAAGAACTCCCTCTGACGCCAGCCAGGGAGGAGGGGAGGAAAGAGGAGAGAGAGCCAAGGAGTCACGTGAGCACTGGGAGACGCTGTGATATAGGTACAAATCAGCATCTTTTTTTTACAGCACAGGCACAGGGACACAATGTAATTCAACAGAGGGGATGGCATGCTTATAGTATAGATATCATAGCAGCAGGAGGGGAGGATCGTGGCATGGATGGAGCTGACAGACAGAGAGGGGAGGGGGAGGACTATACATGAGAGCAGAGAGGAGAGCTGCGGATGATGGAGGCAGGTTGACCACAGTGTCAGGGCTCAGCAGCCATGATATACCATGGTCAGTTTACAAAGGGGAGGGCAGAATCAGCAGGATCAGCCAGGTATTTCAGGTGATACAGGGGGCCAAATTACACAGCACATGCACTGTGCTGTTATTCATGCTTTAGGGTAACAAACACTTTAAAGGAGAAGTCCAGCCAAAGCTCTCCTATGTGTCACAGGAGTACAATTCTGCACTCCTGAGACCCTCCTGCTGACATCACAGAAATCAGTCCAGGCACCTCATCATCTCGACGATGAAAGTCTGGACTGACACGCTGAGAGCCTGAGATGCCCACTTCCGCCCCTCCACAGCCCAGCATTCCAGTAAGCAAGGAGGAGCAGAGTGGAGAGCTGCTGATTGACAGTCTACAGCTCTCTGCTCGGGGAGCTTTGAGAACCGAGCCATCGGCAGTGTTCGGTCGTTCGGTTCTCAGTGTAGAGGTGGCGGGGGACAGATGCAGCATGGGACCGATGCTGCATCCACCTAGGTAAGTATGATACTGAAAAAAAAATCCCTTACTTCTCTTTTAGTACTATAAATGGGAAAGGACACGGTGGAACTTCTTGTTTCCCTGAGCTGAAAAATGCTATTGTTATTTTTTTAACATGATTCCTCAGTCTAAAGCAGGGGTCTCCAAACTTTTTAAACAAAGGGCCACTTTATTGTCCTTCAGACTTTAGGAGGGCCGGATTGTGGGCAGTAGGGGCAGAAAATGTCACGGCCCAGCATCAGTGAGAATAAATATGGCCTCAGGGTTGGTGGTCAATAGAAGGAGGAATATTCCCCCTATTAGTAGGAAGGAATAGTATCCCATCATTGGTATCGGTGGACGATATAGTGCCCCATTGTTGGTGACAGTGGGAGGAATAGTGCTTCTTATCAGTGGGAGGAATTGTGCCCCAAGGGCCAGCTAAAGGGTAGCAAAGGGCCACATCTGGCCCTCAGGCCGCAGTTTGGAGACACCTGGTCTAAAGTAACCTTTCTCAAGCAGATTTCCGTTGAAACCCTAGTGCCCTAGGGTTCCTTCAGAGGTTGCTACGGATTCCCTGAGCAATTTCTGGCACCCAGATAAGTTGCCACTGAAATCAATGATCTTTTTAGCTATGTGTAAGAGGGGAATTATCCAAACTGATCACAAATGTAAGGTGCATTCTTCTCCTTGACCATCACACTCATGTGAAATGTAGATGAAGTCATTTTTAGCAGGACTTCCCTAAGACCGTAACATTTCCAGAGTTTGTCCGCATTATTAAGGTTGAGAAAGACTGCTTTAAAGTCATATATAAAGTCAGCATAAAGGTCACAAGCCTTGCTGGAACTAGAAACTCATACAATGCATAAAGCAGGATAGCACACTCTATGACTAATACTATATTCTAGTGTACATGTTTCTAGGCATACAACACCACCATGAAGGAAATGTACAAAAATCACTCTACATTGTCTACTGTCTGCTTCTGTCTGTGAGTGAGTTGCCAGCGATGACAATGGGAGAACATGCCAAGATCCAATCCTATCTGTATCAGCACCATCTTTGTTTAAAGCTGAACTTTAGTCAAATATAAAAATAACAATAATTAACACTGTTAATGAACACTGTTAATTCACTAAAAATCAGTAAATGTATTTTAAAATGCAATTTCTCTACTCTACTCTTTTACCAGAGTCTATTTTGCTATCAGTCTCTTGTAGTTTTCTTTACAGCAGAACTCAGTCTGGGAGAATGAAGGGCATTACTAGGAGAGGATCAGGTGTGTTGTATGCAAATATACTAACAAGGAATATGTTAACAATGAGACACTGGACAGTTCATCAGTAGGAATGAGCTCAGGCATGTTCAGTATTAGTCTGAACCTGCCTTAGCTATCTTACCAGGAAATTGTCACTGCAGACGGCCAATACTAAGTGACAGATGCATTCACTGCCCTGCAGCAGCATGTATACAAGGGGTGTGTATACGGGCAGCTGCAGGGTGGAGGATGTTTTGGCTATGATTGGCAATCCGCAGTGACAGCTTCCTGGTGGGATAGCTCTGGCAGGTTCAGATTAGTATCTAAACATGCCTGAGCTCCTCTCTGCTCATCATTATTGTGCTGCTCATTTACTGTCCAAACACAAGCTGGAGTCAGGGAGGTGACCAGGCTGTATTTCTTAAAAGAGATTATATAGTCCCAGCTAAGGATGGGCCCGGTGCTCGATGCGAACCCACGTTCGCATCGAGCACCGGGCGTTCGCTCGCTCGGCGAGCCCAGAACTATTTTGGCCGCTCGCATCACGTTCGTGTGATGCGCGCGGCCCCGCAATGCATTGCGGCCGGCGCGGCCGACGCAGTGCATTGCTGGCTGATGATTGGCCAAGCATGCACTGTGACCCCGCATGCTTGGCCAATCACAGCCCCGGAAACTCGAAGAGCCATAATTGGCTACAGGCAGGACGCCTGTAGCCAATTACAGCTCAGGGGCTGTAGTACACGCCCCCCCCTATAAAACGCCGCCACGCCGTCTGCGCCGGTCACATGCTGTTCCGGCGCAGATTGAGCAGGCTGTTTCTGTGACACTCTGCTCGATTTAGTTAGGTAGAGAGAGAGATTCACTTGCAGAGATTGAGTTAGATAGATTCAGTTACAAAGATTGATTGACAAAGAGGGGCTTGTAGTGTGCTCGTGGCAGGCAGGCAGAGCTCCTATATTTTGTTACCAGAAGCACCTATAGGACTTGTAGTGTGTTCGTGGCAGGCAGGCAGAGCTCCTATATTTTGTTACCAGAAGCACCTATAGGACTTGTAGTGTGTTAGTGACAGGCAGGCAGAGCTCCTATATTTTGTTACCAGAAGCACCTATAGGACTTGTAGTGTGTTAGTGACAGGCAGGCAGAGCTCCTATATTTTGTTACCAGAAGCACC
The DNA here is from genome assembly GCA_028564925.1 of Lithobates sylvaticus. NCBI lineage: Eukaryota > Metazoa > Chordata > Amphibia > Anura > Ranidae > Lithobates > Lithobates sylvaticus. Next base: position 226,507,832 of record CM053028.1, read on the forward strand.
TATAGGACTTGTAGTGTGTTAGTGGCAGGCAGGCAGAGCTCCTATATTTTGTTACCAGAAGCACCTATAGGACTTGTAGTGTGTTAGTGACAGGCAGGCAGAGCTCCTATATTTTGTTACCAGAAGCACCTATAGGACTTGTAGTGTGTTAGTGGCAGGCAGGCAGAGCTCCTATATTTTGTTACCAGAAGCACCTATAGGACTTGTAGTGTGTTAGTGACAGGCAGGCAGAGCTCCTATATTTTGTTACCAGAAGCACCTATAGGACTTGTAGTGTGTTAGTGGCAGGCAGGCAGAGCTCCTATATTTTGTTACCAGAAGCACCTATAGGACTTGTAGTGTGTTCGTGGCAGGCAGGCAGAGCTCCTATATTTTGTTCCCAGAGGCACCTATAGGACTTGAAGTGTGTTAGTCCCATTACACACACAGAGCTATATTTTGTTCCCAGAAGCACCTATAGGACTTGAAGTGTGTTAGTCCCATCACACACACAGAGCTATATTTTCTTCCCAGAAGCACCTATAGGACTTGAAGTGTGTTAGTCCCATTACACACACAGAGCTATATTTTCTTCCCAGAAGCACCTATAGGACTTGAAGTGTGTTAGTCCCATTACACACACAGAGCTATATTTTCTTCCCAGAAGCACCTATAGGACTTGAAGTGTGTTAGTCCCATTACACACACAGAGCTATATTTTCTTCCCAGAAGCACCTATAGGACTTGAAGTGTGTTAGTCCCATTACACACACAGAGCTATATTTTCTTCCCAGAAGCACCTATAGGACTTGAAGTGTGTTAGTCCCATCACACACACAGAGCAATATTTTCTTCCCAGAAGCACCTATAGGACTTGAAGTGTGTTAGTCCCATCACACACACAGAGCTATATTTTCTTCCCAGAAGCACCTATAGGACTTGAAGTGTGTTAGTCCCATCACACACACAGAGCTATATTTTCTTCCCAGAAGCACCTATAGGACTTGAAGTGTGTTAGTCCCATTACACACAAAGAGCTATACTTTGTTCCCAGAAGCACCTATAGGACTTGAAGTGTGTTAGTCCCATCACACACACAGAGCTATATTTTCTTCCCAGAAGCACCTATAGGACTTGAAGTGTGTTAGTCCCATCACACACACAGAGCTATATTTTCTTCCCAGAAGCACCTATAGGACTTGAAGTGTGTTAGTCCCATTACACACAAAGAGCTATACTTTGTTCCCAGAAGCACCTATAGGACTTGAAGTGTGTTAGTCCCATTACACACACAGAGCTATATTTTCTTCCCAGAAGCACCTATAGGACTTGTAGTGTGTTAGTGGCAGGCAGGCAGAGCTCCTATATTTTGTTACCAGAAGCACCTATAGGACTTGTAGTGTGTTCGTGGCAGGCAGGCAGAGCTCCTATATTTTGTTCCCAGAAGCACCTATAGGACTTGAAGTGTGTTAGTCCCATTACACACACAGAGCTATATTTTCTTCCCAGAAGCACCTATAGGACTTGTAGTGTGTTAGTGGCAGGCAGGCAGAGCTCCTATATTTTGTTACCAGAAGCACCTATAGGACTTGTAGTGTGTTCGTGGCAGGCAGGCAGAGCTCCTATATTTTGTTCCCAGAGGCACCTATAGGACTTGAAGTGTGTTAGTCCCATTACACACACAGAGCTATATTTTGTTCCCAGAAGCACCTATAGGACTTGAAGTGTGTTAGTCCCATTACACACACAGAGCTATATTTTCTTCCCAGAAGCACCTATAGGACTTGAAGTGTGTTAGTCCCATTACACACACAGAGCTATATTTTCTTCCCAGAAGCACCTATAGGACTTGAAGTGTGTTAGTCCCATTACACACACAGAGCTATATTTTCTTCCCAGAAGCACCTATAGGACTTGAAGTGTGTTAGTCCCATTACACACACAGAGCTATATTTTCTTCCCAGAAGCACCTATAGGACTTGAAGTGTGTTAGTCCCATTACACACACAGAGCTATATTTTCTTCCCAGAAGCACCTATAGGACTTGAAGTGTGTTAGTCCCATTACACACACAGAGCTATATTTTCTTCCCAGAAGCACCTATAGGACTTGAAGTGTGTTAGTCCCATCACACACACAGAGCTATATTTTCTTCCCAGAAGCACCTATAGGACTTGAAGTGTGTTAGTCCCATCACACACACAGAGCAATATTTTCTTCCCAGAAGCACCTATAGGACTTGAAGTGTGTTAGTCCCATCACACACACAGAGCTATATTTTCTTCCCAGAAGCACCTATAGGACTTGAAGTGTGTTAGTCCCATCACACAGAGCTCCTCTATTTTCTTTGCATAAGCACCCACAGGACTTCTAGTGTGTTAGTGGCATCACACAGAGCTCCTATATATTCTTCTCAGCAGCACCCACAGGACTTCTAGTGTGTTAGTGGCATCACACAGAGCTCCTCTATTTTCTTTGCAGAAGCACCCACAGGACTTCTAGTGTGTTAGTGGCATCACACAGAGCTCCTCTATTTTCTTTGCAGAAGCACCCACAGGACTTCTAGTGTGTTAGTGGCATCACACAGAGCTCCTCTATTTTCTTTGCAGAAGCACCCATAGGACTTCTAGTGTGTTAGTGGCATCACACAGAGCTCCTATATATTCTTCTCAGAAGCACCCACAGGACTTCTAGTGTGTTAGTGGCATCACACAGAGCTCCTCTATTTTCTTTGCAGAAGCACCCACAGGACTTCTAGTGTGTTAGTGGCATCACACAGAGCTCCTCTATTTTCTTTGCAGAAGCACCCATAGGACTTCAAGTGTGTTAGTGGCATCACACAGAGCTCCTATATTTTCTTCTCAGCAGCACCCACAGGACTTCTAGTGTGTTAGTGGCATCACACAGAGCTCCTATTTTTTCTTTGCAGAAGCACCCATAGGACTTCTAGTGTGTTAGTGGCATCACACAGAGCTCCTATATTTTCTTCTCAGCAGCACCCACAGGACTTCTAGTGTGTTAGTGGCATCACACAGAGCTCCTATTTTTTCTTTGCAGAAGCACCCATAGGACTTCTAGTGTGTTAGTGGCATCACACAGAGCTCCTATATTTTCTTCTCAGCAGCACCCACAGGACTTCTAGTGTGTTAGTGGCATCACACAGAGCTCCTATTTTTTCTTTGCAGAAGCACCCATAGGACTTCTAGTGTGTTAGTGGCATCACACAGAGCTCCTATATTTTCTTCTCAGCAGCACCCACAGGACTTCTAGTGTGTTAGTGGCATCACACAGAGCTCCTATTTTTTCTTTGCAGAAGCACCCATAGGACTTCTAGTGTGTTAGTGGCATCACACAGAGCTCCTATATTTTCTTCTCAGCAGCACCCACAGGACTTCTAGTGTGTTAGTGGCATCACACAGAGCTCCTATTTTTTTCTTTGCAGAAGCACCCATAGGACTTCTAGTGTGTTAGTGGCATCACACAGAGCTCCTATATTTTCTTCTCAGCAGCACCCACAGGACTTCTAGTGTGTTAGTGGCATCACACAGAGCTCCTATTTTTTCTTTGCAGAAGCACCCATAGGACTTCTAGTGTGTTAGTGGCATCACACAGAGCTCCTATATTTTCTTCTCAGCAGCACCCACAGGACTTCTAGTGTGTTAGTGGCATCACACAGAGCTCCTCTATTTTCTTTGCAGAAGCACCCACAGGACTTCTAGTGTGTTAGTGGCATCACACAGAGCTCCTCTATTTTCTTTGCAGAAGCACCTATAGGACTTCTAGTGTGTTAGTGGCATCACACAGAGCTCCTATTTTTTCTTTGCAGAAGCACCCATAGGACTTCTAGTGTGTTAGTGGCATCACACAGAGCTCCTATATTTTCTTCTCAGCAGCACCCACAGGACTTCTAGTGTGTTAGTGGCATCACACAGAGCTCCTATATTTTCTTTGCAGAAGCACCTATAGGACTTCTAGTGTGTTAGTGGCATCACACAGAGCTCCTATATTTTCTTCTCAGCAGCACCCACAGGACTACCGACTACAATGGCTGGAAGACCGCCAAGGGGAGGCAGAGCGTGCAGAGCCAAGAACACAGGGCAGGCAGGCTCTGTTTCTAGTGGACGTGGCCGTGGACGTGGACGTGGTCGTGCATCGTCATCAGCACGTGGCCATGGGACACGCGCGTCTTTGTTTTCGGCAGCTGGACATGTGGAGCCGCATCATGCTGAAGGCTTGGTAGAATGGATGACCAAGCCCTCCTCATCCTCCTCATCCTCTCTCACCCAGGCTCAGGGTACTGACAGAGCATCATCAGCCACCCCTTCCCTAGACCCACCATGTCCTCCTGAGGAGTCCCCCGAACTCTTTGAGCACAGTGTTGGGTACATGCTCCAGGAGGATGCCCAACGATTCGAAGGCTCGGATGACGATACCCAGCTTGAGGAATCTGGCAGTACAGTTCCACCAGCTGCAGCTTACTGCCAGGTTTGCTCTAGTGGTGAAGAGGGAGGGGATGATGAGGTCACTGACTCCACGTGGGTGCCTCAAGGGAGAGAGGATGAGGAGGAGGACGAGGAGGAGGAGGATGCGGCGTCACATGTCCAACGAGGCAGGATGCCCCCTGGAGGCCAGGTAGAGGCCAGCACAGCAACTGTACAACACCGCAGAGCTCCGCCTGTGCAGGGCGCTGCCTCTGCACGTTATCAGAAAAGTTCTTTGGTGTGGGCCTTTTTTGAGACGAGTGCAGCAGATCGCACCACTGCTATTTGCAATATTTGTCTCAAGCGTATCTCGCGTGGCCAAAACATCAGCCGCTTGGGCACGACAAGCATGACCAGACATATGGCGACCTGCCATGCAGCTCGTTGGCAGGCACACATAAAAGACCCACACCAAAGAACTAAGCGGACCTCTACTTGCTCCTCCTCAGCTGGGATCTCCATCCCCACTACACCTTCAGTCCTCTCTGAAAGCTGCTCTGAGAGGACTGAAGGTGTAGAATTCGGTGTGTCACAACCAAGTACTTGCAGTACACCGACGTCCGAATGCAGCAGGCAAATTTCCCTGCCCCAGCTGCTGGACCGTAGAAAGAAGTACACTCCCAGCCATCCACATGCCCAGCGGTTGAATGCTAGCCTTGCTAAATTGCTAGCACTTCAACTGCTGCCTTTTCAGTTGGTAGACTCGGCCCCCTTCCGTGAGTTTGTTCAATGTGCGGTTCCTCAGTGGCAGGTTCCCAAACGCCACTTTTTCTCGCGGAAGGCGATTCCGTCTCTCTACCGGCATGTGGAGGGCAATGTCCATGCCTCGCTGGACAGGGCGGTCAGCGGTAAGGTGCATATTACCGCTGACTCATGGTCCAGCAGGCATGGACAGGGACGGTACCTTTCTTTCACGGCCCATTGGGTCACTCTATTGGCAGCTGGGAGGGATGCAGGACAAGGTGCAGTAGTGTTGGAGGTTGTTCCGCCACCACGCCTCCAAAACGCGACTACTGCTACTGGTTGTGACACACCTCTCTCCTCCACCCCCTCCTCTTCTTCTTCCTCCAGTGCTCTGTCCTTGGAACCAGCGGTGCTCCGTAGGCGTACAAGGGGCTACGCAAGTACGCAGGCAAAAAGATGCCATGCCGTGCTTGCGCTGGTGTGTTTGGGGGACAGGAGCCACACTGGGCCAGAGGTTCTGGCAGCTCTGCAGGGGCAGGCCGAGAGGTGGTTGACGCCACGTCAGCTTAAGCCAGGAATGGTCGTTTCTGACAATGGCACCAACCTCCTCTCCGCCCTGCGACAGGGGCAGCTCACCCATGTGCCCTGCATGGCTCACGTCCTCAACCTGGTGGTGCAGCGGTTCTTGGGCAGGTTCCCAGGCTTACAGGATGTCCTGAGGCAGGCCAGGAAAGTCTGTGTGCATTTCCGCCGATCTTATAATGCCAGTGCTCGGCTGACTGAGCTGCAAAAGGAGCTGAACCTGCCCAAGAACCGCCTAATATCTGACATGCCCACCAGGTGGAACTCAACGTTGGCCATGCTGCAGCGACTGCACACGCAGCAGAGGGCCATCAATGAGTACCTTTGCGACTACGGCACCAGGACAGGGTCAGGGGAGCTTGGTTTTTTTTCCCCACGTCAGTGGAGCATGATCAGGGATGCATGCACTGTCCTCTCACCATTTGAGGAGGCCACGAGGATGGTGAGCAGTGACAGTGCATGCATCAGTGACACTGTCCCTCTTGTCCACCTGTTGGAGCATACGCTGCGTGGGATAATGGACAGGGCACTTGAGGCAGAACAGAGGCAGGAAGAGGAGGACTTCCTTGCCTCTCAAGGCCCCCTTTATCCGGACAGTGTTCCTTCTGTCCCACCCATCACACAGGAAGAGGATGAGGAGGAGGAGGAGGAGGAGGAGGAGGAGGATTGTGTGAGCATGGAGGTGGAGCCTGGCACTCAGCATCAGCAGCAGCAGTCTTTTAGGGATGATGTACAGTCCCAACAAGCCAGTGGACTTGTACGTGGCTGGGAGGAGGTGGCTGGCGATCATGTCATCCTCAGTGACCCAGAAGACTCCGGACCGAATGCCTCAGCTAACCTACGCTGCATGGCCTCCCTGATCCTGCAAAGCCTGCGGAAGGATCCTCGTGTTCTTCGGATCAAGGAGAGGGACCATTACTGGCTGGCCACTCTCCTTGATCCGCGGTACAAGGGTAAGGTTGCGGACCTTATCTTGCCGTCGCAGAGGGAGCAGAGGATGAGACATCTCAGGGAGGCCTTGCAGAAAGGTCTGTGCAACGCGTTCCCAGAAACTGGGAGGCTACAAACTCCTGGTCCTGGGCGACGAGTTGCTGAGGCTTCGGTCAGTGGCAGAAGGAGCGGTGGGGAAGGTGGACGTCTGACCGATGCGTTCAGACAATTTTTTAGTCCGCAGCCCCAAGGTATGATCGGTTCCAGCAACCATCGCCAGCGTCTGATATACATGGTGCAGGAATACCTTGGGGCAAGGTCAGACTTGGACACCTTTCCCACCGAAAATCCTCTGGCTTACTGGGTCCTGAGGATGGATCACTGGCCAGAGCTTGCACAGTATGCAATTGAGCTACTGGCCTGTCCTGCCTCCAGCGTTCTTTCCGAACGCACATTCAGTGCTGCTGGAGGATTTGTGACTGATCATAGGGTGCGCCTGTCCACCGCCTCGGTTGATCGACTGACATTCATCAAAATGAATCAGTCTTGGATCACCACCAGCTACCAGGCACCTGAGGCGGATATAACCGAATAATTTTTAATGTCACATCCCTTCAAGACTGCCTATGCTGATGCTGAGTGACTGTCCTCTTATGTTCACTGACTATCCTCTTCCTCCTCCTCAATGATCCATGCCACAGCACCAGTGCCTAAGGCACAATTTTTCAGCCCCTGTTTAACAGGGGCGTGTACTTACAATTTTTTAAAAAAATGCTTCGCAACACGTGTGACTGCTGTGCTCCAAGTACAGTCTCTGTGAGGGCCGTGTTGCAGTGTTGTGGCACCAGCACCAGTGCCTAAGGCACAATTTTTCAGCCCCTGTTTAACAGGGGCGTGTACTTACAATTTTTAAAAAAAATGCTTCGCAACACGTGTGACTGCTGTGCTCCAAGTACAGTCTCTGTGAGGGCCGTGTTGCAGTGTTGTGGCACCAGCACCAGTGCCTAAGGCACAATTTTTCAGCCCCTGTTTAACAGGGGCGTGTACTTACAATTTTTAAAAAAAATGCTTCGCAACACGTGTGACTGCTGTGCTCCAAGTACAGTCTCTGTGAGGGCCGTGTTGCAGTGTTGTGGCACCAGCACCAGTGCCTAAGGCACAATTTTTCAGCCCCTGTTTAACAGGGGCGTGTACTTACAATTTTTTTTTAAAAAAAATGCTTCGCAACACGTGTGACTGCTGTGCTCCAAGTACAGTATCTGTGAGGGCCGGGTTGCAGTGTTGTGGCACCAGCACCAGTGCCTAAGGCACAATTTTTCAGCCCCTGTTTAACAGGGGCGTGTACTTACAATTTTTTAAAAAAATGCTTCGCAACACGTGTGACTGCTGTGCTCCAAGTACAGTCTCTGTGAGGGGTTGCAGTGTTGTGGCACCAGCACCAGTGCCTAAGGCACAATTTTTCAGCCCCTGTTTAACAGGGGCGGGTAATTACAAATCTTGATCTAATAGTTCACAGCAGGGCCCATTCCTGCGCCCACCAAGAGTAACTATGAGGGCCTGCAGTCTTGTGGCAACACCGTCCACCACCACCGCCAAAGGCCCAATTTTTCTGCCCTGTTCATCAGGTGCTTGCAATTACAAATCTTGATCTAATAACTCACAGCAGGGCCCATTCCTGCGCCCACCAAGAGTAACTATGAGGGCCTACAGTCTTGTGGCAACACCGTCCACCACCACCGCCAAAGGCCCAATTTTTCTGCCCTGTTCATCAGGTGCTTGCAATTACAAATCTTGATCTAATAACTCACAGCAGGGCCCATTCCTGCGCCCACCAAGAGTAACTGTGAGAGCTTACAGTCTTGTGGCAAAACCGTCCACCACCACCACCACCACCACCCCCAATTTTTCTGCCCTGTTCAACAGGTGCATGCAATTACAAATCTTGATCTATTAACTCACAGCAGGGCCCATTCCTGTGCCCACCAGTCTTGTGGCTACACCAACATCTAATAGGGCAAATTTCTGCAGAGTATATACGCCAGGCCCCTACTTTCAAACATCCAACTTACAAACGACTCCTACTTGCAAATGGAAAGAGAAAACAGGAAGTGAGAGGAAATCTACCCCTAGGAAGGGAAATTCTATCCTGTTAGATTTAATTTGGGAAAAAGGTATCTCCTCTCTACTGATACTTTATCACCAATCCTTGTTTCAATTAAAACCCCACTTTTCCAAAAACATTTGTCATTGGGACGGAAAGTGAGGTGACATGTTCTGAACAGATGTGCAAAGACAGCAAATGTTACAGGGGTGATAACCCCTCCCTATGTTCTCCAAAAAGCTTAAAAATAGATTTTTTTGGGATGGAGCTACACTTCATAATGTACCTGTTCAGATTCTACTTAAGATCAAACCTAAAGCCGCAAGTGGTTTTAAATGGCTTCTTTTTTTCCTTTACAAATGTCATTTTGTGCAAGGACAGTTCTAAACACGGGAAACACATGCCACTTCACAGGCATACTTTGGACACCCCCCAGGTACCATATTTAAAGGAAAATGTCACTTTTTTTTTTTTCACTTTATGCATCATTAAAATGACTGCTCCCGAAAAAACGTTAGTTTTTAAAAGTTCTTTTTGCATTGATATATGTCCCCTGGGGCAGGACCCGGGTCCCCAAACCTGTTTTATGACATTAACATGCATATTGGCCGTTGTAATTAGCACTTTTGATTTCGAACGTTCGCGTCCATTATAACGTATAGGGTTCGAAAATTCGCGCGAACTTTCAGTCCGTTCGAAGGTTCTGGTTCGAACCGAACCCGGGGGTGTTCGGCTCATCCCTAGTCCCAGCATACACTTTCATTTAATAACATCAACATTGTAATTAGTCAACTTGTGCACAACAGAAAATTTTGTTTAGTTTAAGTTCGTTGTCATTTGTAAAATACATAATTTTGTTCTGTTATATTCGTTATGTTACATTAATTTGTTTTTGGATAATTCGCTATTTCTGTAGAGTGTCGATATTCGTTATACTGAATCTCGAATCATGTCGAATTCATTCGTTATATCCACTATAATTTCTTTCGTATTAGTTGAAATTCAATATTTATGTATGTATATATATATTAGTAATAGTGATTTGTAGTTTGTAAAGTCGTTTGTTTATTGAACACCACTAACACACACAATGACAATATCTCTTCTCCTCTGCTCAAATACAATACAACACCCTTCTCACTCAGTTCTCAGGAATGCACTTTGCCAGTAATCCAATCTCCAGCACAAAATAAATCAGCTGATTGAACTGTAAAGCCTCATACACACGATCGGACCTTGGACCAACTTTCCTGTGGATTTTTGTCCAAAGGGCGTTGGCCCCAAGTTGGTATTGCATACACACGATCTGACTTTTTAGGCAACAAACATGAACGTAGTGACGTTTCAACGTACTGACGACACTTCAAAAGAGGACGTTCGAATACTCCAGAGCCACCTTTGGTCAACTTCTATATTGTTGTCTGATCTTTTGCATTGGTTCTGAGCATGCGTGTTTGTACTTTGTACAAAAGTCCATTGGTTTTGTGTACACACGGTCGGACTTTGGTCCATCGGACTTTTGTTGGCAGAAAGTTGGTCCGTTCGCACAGCCAACAAAAGTCCGATGAAACCTGGAAAAAGTTGGTCCGATGGAGCGTACACATGGTCGGATGTTGGTCCAAAACAGCAAATTTGCATGTTGGTTGTCAAAAAGTCCGATTGTGTGTACGGGCCTTAAGATTTACTTTGAGTTGACCTTTTGTTTCATTAGATCTTTAACAAACTACCGAATCATGTCAAATTCATTCGTTATATCCGCTATAATTTCTTCGTATTAGTTGAAATTCGATATTTATGTATGTATATTGATTCGTGATAATGATTCGTGGTTGGAAAGTCGTTTGTTTATTGAATCTATTAACACATACAATGGCAATGGGGGTTATTTACTAAAGGCAAATCCACTTTGCACTACAAGTGCAAACTACAAGTGCAAAGTGCACTTGAAATTGCACTGAAAGTGCACTTGGAAGTGCATTCATGGTAGATCCGAGGGGGACACGCAAGGAAAATAAAAAACAGCATTTTACCTTGCACATGATTGGATAATAAAATCAGCAGAGCTTCCCCTCATTTTCAGATCTACCCCTCAGATTTACAGCGACTGCACCTCCAAGTGCAATTTCAAGTGCACTTTGCATTTGTAGTGTGTACTTGTAGTGCAAAGTGGATTTCCCTTTCGTAAATAACCCCCAATATCTCTTCTTACTCAGTTCTCAGGAATGCACTTTGCCAGTAATCCAACCTCCAGCACAAAATGAATCAGCTGATTGGACAGTAAGGACTGCGGGATAACATCACTTTATGCTGGCCCGGGGGGATAAGTTATACATACCTGTAGGCATAGGACACACCCCATAAAGGAGATTTCAACAAAAAAAGATTAGATAAACCCACAAATGCTGTTTTTTTTTACCACTACTATTCTTTTTTACTGACTTTTGAAAATTACAAATGCAGCAATGTAGAAATTAAATGAAAGGTTTAGCACTGGGAAAACACTTTTTGAAAGATAAATAGTGCATTTTATCAACAACCTTATAGATCAGACCAAAATGAGGGACAAGTGAGGAGGAAAGAGGGACAGAGAGACTATATTTTAAATTAGGCACAAGCCCTCGAATTCAAGGACAGTTGGGAGCTATGGATATACATTTATGGGAAGTAAAGCTTGCGTAATTGGTACATACGGATTTATAGGATTTTTATATATTTTTTATATTTTTTCTTTTTTTGGTTTGTAGCGCCTTTTTTTTTTATTCGTTAAACAGGAAGTAAACTTCCTTTACTGACTTTTACCTAAGGTAATGTAAATATCTCCTAAACGTGCAGCGTTTAGGAGATATTTACATTAAATGCAGCCAGTGACATCACTGACACATGAGCTCTAAAGGAACGGCCGTTTCTTCAGAGCCCTTTGCTGTGAACAGCGGCTCCCGCATGGGAGATGCGATGCATACTAGCACAATATGCCTTTACCATACAGGAAAAAAAAAAAAAACTTTATACAATGGTATACATCGGTATACAACCGCTTTAATAAAAGTATCTTAGTTGTGGTGTTAGCTGTTTGTCTGAAGTTACATTTCTTCAATTTTTTTTTTTTTGCTTCTTTTTGGAATGCTTGAATGTTACCAGTGATTCAGATATTTACACATTAATGTGTTACAATTTTTCTTTATACTCATTCTTTACAGACTGACAGTATACCTTTGTTCTAGATCAGTGGTCTTCAAACTGAATGTGGCCACTTTGCATGCTGTTATTCCGCCTATGGGGCACTTTTCTTTCCACTGATGCAAGACACTAATGCTGCGTGTGCATTATACTTCCACTGATACCAACAATGGGCATAATTCTCACACCAACGTTTGGGCACTATTCCCCCTCCTCACAATCCTTAACAATGGAGCATAATTCCTTTGACTGATATAAATGATGGAACACTATTCCTCCTACTGATACCAATGTTGGGGCACTATTTCTCCCACTGACACCAACAATGGGTCATTATTCCTTCCACTAAAACCGATGGGGAGCTACTCCCCCCACTGACACCAATCATGGGGCACTATACCTCCTTCTAATGCCAAAGATGCACTGTTTACTCCCACTGACACAGGACAATTTCTACTCCCAATGACCACAGTCCTGCCCCACTAAAGTCTGAAGGAAAGTAACCTGGTCCTTTGTTTAGAAAGTTTGGAGACCCCTGTTCTAGATTCTAGTATAATTATTTACAGACAGAATATATCAAAATGTTGCTACACAATGTGTATATGGGTGTCTTAGAAAAACCAGTGTAAAAAAAAAAAAAAACAACACATAAAAAAAACAGAGGTAAATAGAATGTGGATATATTTTCTGTAACCGCAGTCTTCACCACATGGTTATAGTATGTGTTTGCACACATCCTGTTTCAGTGGTTTAACAAGTATTACAGGAAACCTATTTTTTGAAGATAGTATTTATGTAGGTAAAGAGGATCCCACAATATCAAAACATATAGCAATGACGTTGCCAGTGGCAGTTTAAAGTTTGCTATAGCATTCCCATTTGAAAATAAGTAACAGGCTTGGTGTTCAAACGAAAAAAGATGCAGTCTTACACGAAATATCAGGAATTCCTATAGAATCCCTGTACAGACTCCACAACTGATATTTATTATTATTTGAGGATTGCACCTAGGAGAAAATGGTTGTATAGGGCAAATTATTTTCCTACCCTAAGCAATATAGAGATTGCAATGAAAAATAGGATTTGGGGTTAATGTTTTTAAGTGTATACATTTTAAAATGTCATTTAATATCTATTTTTATGATAAATACAATTTTCAATTTCCAAATAAACATTTAATAAATGACAAAGTTGTCCCAGAGCACTATGAGTTAGCTAAAGAGGACATCTCAGCAGATGTTACCTGCCTTGGACCCAATTTATCTTACTGACAATTTTGTTTTTTACTATAATAGGAAATTCTGTAAACACTTTAAATTAATTTTATAGAATTATTGTAACCTTTCCAGTGCCTGTGTAGAGAAAACTTCTCCCAACCACCACTTGCCTTACCCTCTACTTAGCTAAAACCTACATGTGGCACTATTCAGGTAGTTTCACTCATTTTCAGATAGATTTGAATTGTAACAATGACTAAATGGACCAAAACAACCTCCTGTCAATGGTTTCTATGAAACCTGTGAAACAATTAAAATTGTTGGTGGTTGGTTGCCTACACAGGGCAACAAAAGGACAAATGAATCACAAATGAACCTGTTGGTTTAGCCTGCATATGCAAAGTGCAGACCCAATAAAAAAAAATCAATGCAGTTAGTTTCTAAATCAAGTACATTTATTTTTTAATTATTCTTTTTTTTTTTTTTTTTTTAGAGACTATGGTTAATATAATGCTATGCAGAGATATTGCATTCCCACATTATTTACATTTTCTCTTTGTTTTTTTTTTCTAGGAAAAAGTGGGTCCAGGAACAAAAGTAAGTCTTACAAAATTATGTTGAAGTGGGTTTCCAAAAGTTCACATTATCAAAATATATACAGTACATTTTTAGACCATTTTTAAAAATATCTTTATAAATTAAAATTGTCTGATATATCATATAGATATCGTATAGATGGACACGCCCAAACTGCATTTCACATTTTTTACCTTCTTGCACATCTACAGCTTACCTAGTCCATCAAAAAAAGTTCTGTGCTTGCTCATTTGTTACTAACTCACCAGTGCAACTTGTCATGCGACTTGACAGTTCAAAGTTGCATGCCAAGTTGCGCCCCATTTGCAGCAATGGAACCGTTGCAGCGGCTTTGAAGGTTCCTGCACTATTTCTGTGCAATTTCAGTGCAGGCATTGACATCTGTTAAATGAAGTTGCACAGATATCAGCAAGCCACACATGAAATCGCACTGATAGTCGGCTTTGAAGTCACGCTGAAGTAGTGTGACTTCAAAGCAGCTTTGGTGTGAACCAGGCCTTAGGAGTTAATTTACTAATACTGGAAAATGGAATATCTGGTGAAGCTCTGCATCAAAACCAATCAGCTTCCGAGTTTTTTTTTTTTTTTAATTGAACAAGCTGAAGTTAGAAGCGGATTCACTACCATGCACATCTGCAGCAGATTTTGATTTCTCCAGTCATACTAAATCAACCCATGTGTGTGTCCATTTACCCTTGGATGGAAACACACCTGCAAAATGTGTTGTGCGCTGATGAACCGTTTAATGTGAATGCCACCCCAATACATTGTACAGTAGAGCCCAACACATTACAGAGCATTACAACACATATATCATGCATTGTGGTACACTGTGTTGTTATAAAAGGGTCATGTACGTTTTTTTTTTTTTTTTATCCATTGTGGTGTGTTAGCAGCTCATTCATAATGAACAGGCTGACATAATTCTGTCATAATGTGCATTAATGTGTGTGCATTAATGCACCACAACCGAATGCTTAAGTGTGAATGGGCCTTCCTTTTCTGCATCATTGTATATAAAAAACAAAGCACATAAAATTTTACTGAGATAGTTATATATAAGAATAATCAATTCATACCTGTCCTTTCTGTCCTAAGAACTACTAGTGAAAGCATAGGAGAATAAATGAATAATAAATAATAACCAACAAATAAATAGAAAAACATAAAGGTACATTTATAAAGCAGTAAATGTGACGTTTACCAAACATTTACTGCAGGTGTAGCTTCCTGCTGCATGTGTTTAAGCCCCGTTCACATCAATGTGATTTGACATGGCAAATCGCATGCCAAATTGCAGCCTATTGCCGGCGACATGGCACTGTCCCAATTGGTGCGACGCTGACTTTGTGGCGACGCACCGATTTCCAAAAGCAGTTCCTGCACTACTTTTGCCAACTTCGGGGGCAATTTCAATAGAATATCTGTGCATGAACCCACACAGATGTCTTTCAAATCGCACCTGAATTCGCACTGAAATGCGGGTTTGAAAATGTGTGAGTTCTTCTGATATGGTTCTTCTCCCCATCACAGCTGCGACCTAAAGGAACCACCTCCTTTTTTTTGTAATTCCTTTATTTTATATAAAGCCATTGAAAGTACAAATATCAACAAGATACATATGATTATAGCATCAATACAATCTCCAGCATTAAAAGACTAACAGAGACCACTAATGCCCTGTACACACAATAGGATTTTCCGATGGAAAATGTGTGATAGGACCTTGTTGTTGGAAATTCCGACCGTGTGTAGGCTCCATCACACATTTTCCATAGGAATTTCCATCACCCAAAATTTGAGATCTGGTTCTCAAATTTTCAGACAAAATCCGTTGTCGGAAATTCCGATCATGTGTACAAAATTCCGACGCACAAAGTGCCACGCATGCTCGGAATCAAGCAGAAGAGCAGCACTGGCTATTGAACTTAATTTTTCTCGGCTCGTCGTACGTGTTGTACGTCACCGCGTACTTGACATTCGGAATTTCCGACCAACTTTGTGTGACCGTGTGTATGCAAGATGAGGTGCCATGTTGAACTTCCAGTGACCAGTAGGAGAGAGTGAGAGCGATAACACCAAATTAACACCAAATAACACCAAATTTAACACACCTGCTCCCCATTCACACCTGAGACCCTGTAACACTAACAAGTCACATGACACCGGGGAGGGAAAATGGTTAAATTTGGACATTTTCACTTAGGGGTGTACATACTTTTGTTGCCAGTGGTTTAGACATTAATGGCTGTGTGTTGAGTTATTTTGTGGGGACAGCAAATTTACACTGTTATACACTGTTGTAGCAAAGTGTAATTTTTTCAGTGTTGTCACATGAAAATATATAATAAAATATTTACAAAAATGCGAGGGGTGTACTCCCTTTTGTGAGATACTGTATCTATCTATCTATCTATCTATCTATCTATCTATCTATCTATCTATCTATCTATCTATCTATGTCAGTGTTTCTCAACATTTTTTCAGTTAACGCACCCTTTAAAATTATGGACAGTCGCCAGGCACCCAATTCTAAACTGTAAAAAACATTTCTAATAGCTTTACATAATGCAGCAACATTCTCATGTAGGACACACAGGCTTTGTGTAACTAAAAGCAGGCTTGATTCACCAGCTGGCTTGTATACAATTTTTGATAAATTTTTAGGCATTATGCCAAGGTACCCCTGAAGAAATCTCAAGGCACCCCAGGGTGCCTGGGCTCCCTGGTTGAAAAAGACTGATATATCTATCTATGTATCTATCTAGGCAAAACTATCTATACAATTTTATATAAACAGATAAATGTCTGTGATCACAGATAAACAAAGTACAGATGTATAGGAAAATCTACTTAATGATTATATACTTAACAGATCCTGCATAACATAATTGTGTATTTTTATATCCGCGCTATAGCTGAATGATGGCTACAGTGTGGACCTACTTTGCCATTGTGATCAGCGAGCCTATGAGACTCGCTGGATCACAGATTGGAGTATCCCGACCCCTTACCAGGTGATCAGCTGTCAGCCAATGACAGCTGATCATGTGATGTAGACAGAGCCGGTAATCGGCTATTTTCTCTCCTCACGCTAATAGCCGATCGCTGGCGGCTGTCAGAGGGACATTAGTCCCGATCAAAGAGAGCAGCCTCCAGCTCATCTGTGCCCACATGTGCCACCTACCAGTGCCCACCAGTGCCACCTACCAGTGCCCACAGTGCTACCCATCAGTACCCACAGTTCAACCTATCAGTGCCCACAGCGCCATCTATCAATGTCACCAATCAGTGCCTCATCAACAGTGCTTCCCATCAGTGTCCCCTACCAGTGCCCATCAGTGTCACCTATCAGTGCCACCTATCAGTGCCACCCATCAGTTACACCTATCAGTGCCCTTCAGTGCCATCCATCAGTGCCATCTTATCAGTGACCATCAGTGCCGCCTTATCTGTCCCCATTTATCTGTCCCCATCAGTGCCGCCTTATCTGTGCATATCAGTGTTGCCTTATCTGTGCCTATCAGTGCCCATCAGTGCAGCCTATCAGTGCCCACCAGTGCAGCCCACCAGTGCCCATCAGGGCCGTAGTATCAAACTATGAAACATGATTTTTTTTTTTTTTTCATGTTTTTTGTTTGTTTAGCAAAAAAAAAAAAAAAAACCCCAGTGGTGATTAAATACCACCAAAAGAAAGCTCTATTTGTGTGAAAAAAATTATAAAAATGTAATTTGGGTACAGTGTTGCATGACCACACAATTGTCATTCAAAGAGTGACAGTGCTGAAAGCTGAAAATTTGGTCTGGGCAGGAAGGGGGTTTATGTGCCCAGTAAGCAAGTGGTTAAAAAGCATGTTTGTCAATTTGGCATTTGCTCACAATCTGCTCCCACACTTAGATAATGTGGTTGAATTACTAAAATTGGGGAATGTAATATCTAGTGCAGCTCGGCAAAGAAACAAATCAGCTTCGAGGTTTTATTGTCAAAGCTGAAAGTGAAATTAACATTTTTTTTGTTTAAAAATAACAAATATCTTATACTTACCTGCTCTGTGCAGTGGTTTTGCACAGAGCAGCACAGATCCTTCTCTTCTCGGGTCCCAGGCCGGCACTTCTGGTCCCTCCCTCCTGCCAAGTGCTCCCAAAGCAAGCAGCTTGCTATGGAGGCACCTGAGCTGAGCCACTGCTCTGTGTGTCCATTCAGACATGGAGCAGTGGCATGGCCCCGCCCCCTCTCTCCCCTTATTGGCCCACTGACTTTTCACAGCAGTGGGAGCCCATGGTGCCTGCTGCTGTCTCAGCCAATGAGGGAGTGACCCCGGACAGCCGAGGCTCTTGTGTAACAACGCTGGATCGAGATGGAGCTCAGGTAATTATTATAAGGGCTGAGGCGGGCTGCTGTACACAGAAGGTTTTTTTTTATCTTAATGCATAAAATGAATTAAGATTAAAAAAACTTTCTGCCTTTAGAACCACTTTAATTGAACAATCTGAAGTTAGAAGCTGATTGGCTACCATACACAGCTGCACCAGACTTTTGTGCTCTCCAGTTTATCAACCTTAACGTGTCTGATTGTGAGTGTCTGTCAGTAAGCATGAGCAAACATAGCATGTCCTTCATAAGAAGAAATTATTAAACCATTTCTTAAAGCAATTCTCCATTTTCAAGCAGCAAATGTATGGTAAAGGATTGTGCAGCTATAGAATTGACCATATTACAAGAATAAATGATAGGAAATCTAGATGTGCAACAAATAGTAGAAAATGCAACCATATTCAGCAAACTCGATTGAGCATTATAAGTACATGACCCAGTGGAAAATGTTTTGTGAAATGGTGAATGACTGACAAACCAACCATTGGGCACATTATAAATAAATAATATAAAGGGCCATGAAGCATATTATGTATTTGCATTATATTGAATATTTTATTTGGACTGAACAGTATAACAATTTTACATCACATGTCTGCAAAACTGAGATGGTGTATTTACTGTATTTATGTGACAATATATATCTGCTTTCTATTGATTTGTTTTCCTCTCCATTGCAGCAAAGTCAGCTTGTGATTTCCAAGGGCAAATACATGCCAGTTTCTCATCTTATAACTTTAACAATATTCTTACCTGGAAACCTCCAGAGAATTCAACAGGGCTACAGTATACAGTGAGATACAAAAAGTAAGTCAAATCAAGTTCAATTTATTAATGTGTCAGATGTTTGGGGATTCTTTGGAGATGGGGAAAAAAGCTGAAATATATATATATATATATATATATATATATATATATATATATATATATATATATATATATATTTTTTATTGCTCTTACTAAAAAAAGCTTTTTCCTGTGTCCTCCCAATTCAGTGGTCACTGATCTGAATGGGCGTACATTTTCGCCAGCACACCATGGATCGACAATTTTGCAGACGAAGGGGTCCTGCGCGGCTCCAAAACACTGCACTTTCTTTTGTGATGTGATTCTTTCCATTAAACCTTTTGGACGAAAAATTGTCGATCCATGGTGTGCTGGTGAATATGTACGCTCGTTTATGAGCCACAAATACCAGGAACGTGTGCGATAGGAATATCGATTTGACTGATCAGAATGGAACATGTGTACAGAGAAGGAGTTCTGACTTGACTTGATGCTTTATTCCCTATAAAGTTGTTGATGAAAGAAGCATAAGTACAGTAGGTTTATTTATGAATAAGTGAAGTGATGCCTAGATAACCAATCATTGGGTCCTGAATTTTCCTTGTGCGGGTCAGAGAATAAAAGAAAACTATTTTATGGTTTCTGCTAGCAACACTTCCTTTTCGATTTACTTTTAAAAGTAGATATTAATGTGCCATTATTTAATTCAGTAGAACTGTGACCTCAGTGGTTTAGTGGTAAGAAGGATGTCCTACTTTTTTTAAAGTGATAATAAAGCTTTGTTTTCTGTTTTTTAATAACAAAATAAATCATACTTACCTGCTCTGTGCAGTGGCTTTGCACAGAGCAGCCCTGATCCTTTTCTTCTCTGTTCCCCCCGCCGGCACCCTTGGCTCTTTCCTTGACCAGTGCCCCAATAGCAAACATGCTCGCTCCCGAGCCCAGCAATGCTTCCATGCTCTCTCCTCATTGGCTCGCTGGCTTTAAATGACAGCAGTGGGAGCCAATGGATGTGTCTCAGCCAATGAGAGAGAGGCCTGGGACAGACGAGGCTCTCCTGCACATCGCTGGATTGAGAGGGGGTTTAGGCGAGAATGAATGAAGCACATTGAGGTAAAAGACCTTGGGGGTTATTTACAAAAGGCAAATCCACTTTGCACTGCAAGTGCACTTGGAAGTGCAGTCGCTCTAAATATAAGGGGTAGATCTGAAATGAGGGGAAGCTCTGCTGATTTTATCATCCAATCATGTGCAAGCTAAAATGCTGTTTTTTATTTTCCTTGCACATCCCCCTCGGATCTACAGTGACTTTACTTCCAAGTGCACTTGCAGTGCAAAGTGGATTTTCCTTTAGTAAATAACCCCCTTTGAGTCTTTACAACCACTTTAAAGTGTACAAAACCCAAAATTAATGGATTGGTAAAATCCCTCCAGTTTTTTTAGCTGTCTATGTCCCATTCTGAAGGCTTCGCTTCATTCCAGAGACACGGCAGGAAGTAATTGGAAAATATTTAACCTCTTCTGCCCATTATGACCAGGAAATTTTGGGGGCGAAATACGGCACTGAGATATTTTAACTGACAATTGTGCTGTTGTGAGACGCTGTACTCATATAATATTGATGTCCTTTTTCCCCCTCAAATAGAGCTTTATTTTGGTGGTATTTGAAAAAAAATAAAAATAAATAAAAAAAGATTTTTAACGTTCTGCTATAAAACACATCCAATAAAACATTTTTAAATATCGAATTTCTTCAGAAATTTAGGCCAATATGTATTCTGCTACATATTTTTGGTAAAAAAACGTATATTGATTGGTTTGCACAAAAGTTATAGCATCTACAAACTATGGGATATACTTATGGATTTCTTTTTTAGTGGGATTACGACATTGTGGCAGACAAATCTGACGTTAAGTGACACTTTTTGGGGACCAATGACACCAATACAGTGATTAGTGCTAAAAAAAAAGCACTGTCACCGTACTAATGTCAATGGCAGGGAAGGGGCTAACATCAGGGGGGATCAAAGGGTTAAATGTGTTCCCCAGAGTGCTTTCTAACTGTGGGGGATGTGCTTTCACTGGGGGAAGACAGAGATCCATGTTCCTGCTTAGCAGAAACACAAGATCTTCACCTTCCCTTCTGACAGAACGGCAATCTGCCTTGTTTATGTAGGCAGACTGCCATTCTGCCTCTCTGGGTAACAATCGCCAGGTGCCGCTGAACATCGGGTCCACCGGACTCACTAATTGGCTAACTAGTGACTCACTAATTGGCTCCTGCTGTGTCCAATCACAGTGGAAGTGGGTCGCCGGTGGCGTGCGTGTGCGTCCCAGACCTGGAAATTAAATTCACATACAGCTACATGATTTTGCGCTGAAGGGCCGCCCTGCTGCAGTAAATGTAAGTGGGGCGGTCCGGAAACAGTTTAAGTAAGAGGTGGCCCTTGAAAAGATTCACCTCACCTCCTCATCCTGTGACAGTAGTAACATTTTGAATGTCCCAATACTTTTTTTTTTACTGACAATGTTAGCCACCCTAAAGTGGAACTTCTGCTCATCGGATTCCTCCCCCCTTCCGGTGTCACAACTGGCACGTTTGGGGGGGACATTATACCTGTCTTTGACAGGTATCCTATCCCACTTCCGGAAGTCTGCCGCAGCCGCGATGCGCCGGTGACGTCACCGCGGGGCTTCCTCCTCCTCCTCCCTCGGCCGCTGGGCTAATAGGAGAGAGGAGCGGGGCCTCGCGCGTGCGCAGTAGGGTTCCCGACGTGAAGCCGAGTTACATTACCCGCAATGGTGGCGGCAGCACCCGACAGCTGATGGAGACATCAGCTGCGGTGCCGACATCGAGGGACTGCAGGACAGGTAAGTGTCCATTTATTAAGTGCCCCCCCAAATCTATCTGTCTACTTCTTACCTCACTCCTTCAGTCTCCTCTCGCATTACTAACTTACTAACTGACATCTCAGCATGGATGTCGCACCACTTCCTTAAATTAAACCTCTCTAAAACTGAGCTATTAATATTCCCCCCCGCCCGTGCCGCCCTCCATGACTTTTCAGTCAAAATCAACAATGCAACCATCAGTCCCTCACGCCAGGGTACTCGGTGTAATCCTAGACTCGGACTTGTCATTTCAGCCTCAAGTCCAATCGTTGTCAAAAGTTTGTAGACTTCACCTCCGTAACATCTCTAAAATTCGCCCCTTTTTAACAAATGAAACCACCAAGCTCCTCATTCACTCCCTTGTTATCTCTCGCCTTGACTATTGCAACTCCCTTCTCATTGGCCTGCATCTCCATAGGTTATCCCCTCTTCAGTCTATCATGAATGCTGCTGCCAGACTTATCCACCTTACCAACCGTTCAGTGTCTCCCAACCCTCTACTCCAATCCCTACACTGGCTCCCGATCACCCAGCAAATTAAATTCAAAATACTAATCACAACTTACAAAGCTATTCACAACTCTTCCCCGAGCTACATCACCAATCTTGTCTCCAAACATATCCCAAACCATCTTCTCCGCTCTTGTCAAGACCTCCTACTGTCAAGCTCTCTCGTTTCCTCCTCCCATGCTCGTCTCCAGGATTTCTCCAGAGCCTCTCCCATCCTCTGGAACTCGCTACCTCAACCTGTCCGGCTATCCCCTAGTCTAGCTACCTTCAGGCAATCCCTGAAAACTCATCTCTTCAGGGAAGCCTATCACGTCTCCAACTAATCTTTTACCACTTCCATCAGCTCATTCCCCACAGTTACAACCTTTTGTACCACCTGCCCCACCCTATTAGATTGTAAGCTCTTCTGAGCAGGGCCCACTTAATCCTCTTGTATTTTATCGTATTATAACTGTATTGTCTCCCTTTTATATTGTAAAGCGCTGCGTAAATTGTTGGCGCTATATAAATCCTGTAATAATAATAAAAATAATTAAAAGCCAGCAGCTGCAGTATGTGTAGCTGCTGGCTTTTATTTTATTTTTTCCCGGAACACCTCTTTAACTACCAAGTTTGAAGTTTAGGGGACCTATGGCTGCAAATGGGCACCGTGAGGGTGCAAATGGGCATTGTTGACCCTCTTTTCCACTTACAGTAGCTGCGCATTTCTCACCCTAGGCTTATACTCAAGTTTTCACAGTTTTTTGTGGTAAAATTAGGTGCCTCGGCTTATATTCGGGTTGGCTTATACTCGAGTGTATACGGTATATGGTTTTGCACAAGAAATATGCTTATATCTATTGACATTGAATAAAAACATGATTTTATCTTTACCTTTTTGAGCTCCCCTTCATAACCAGGGAATGTTTTGCTATTCAGCACTGCGCTAATTGCATGCAACACTGTACACAATTGAAATTGATATATTTTTTTCACACAAATAGAGCTTTCTTTTGGTGGTATTTAATCACCACTGGGTATATATATATATATATATATATATATATATATATATATATATATATACGCAAAAAGGCTGAAAATTAAAAAAAAAAAAAAACAATATTTTCTACTTTCTGTTATACAACATATCCAATAGAATCCAATTTCTTCATAATTTTAAGCCAAAATGTATTCTGCTACATGTTTACATGTCAGCTATAGTGCCTACAAGCCATGATATATATATTTGAATATTTATCAATCCTGACCTACTGAAGGCCTATCTCATTCCTTGAGGCCCTAAAATGCCAGGATAGTACACATACCCAAATTACCCCTTTTTGGAAAGTAGAAAGACTGAGGCATTCAGTAAGAGGCATGGCAAGTTTTTTGAAGTTGTACTTTTTTGTAAAAATGTTTTGGAAAATTAAATTAAATAAAATTACTTTTTTTTCACAATTAGTTTTTTTTTTACATACTGTTACCAGTGCACTACAGAATTATGACTGGTGTGGTGGTGATCAGGCATACTGACTGGTGACAGTATGTTAAAAATTATTATTATTATTATTTTTTATTACATTTTTTAAACTTTTTTTCTTTTTCTTATTTACCTTATATACTCGAGTATAAGCCGACCCGAATATAAGCCGAGGCACCTAATTTTACCACAAAAAACTGGGAAAATGTATTGACTCAAGTATAAGCCTAGGGTGAGAAATGCGCGGCTACTGTAAGTGAAAAAGAGGGTCAACAATGCCCATTTGCAGCCTCACTGTGCCCATTTGCATGCCTCACTGTGCCCATTTGCAGCCATAGGTCCTACGAACTTCAAACTCTATAGTTAAGGGTTCCTAGATGCTCCCTAGCTGCAGCCAAAATTTGGGGTCTCTGGACCCAAAGGGGACACAATTGACCGACTTTGGGGCCCTGTATCTCGGGGCCACTTGGTGCTGGGAACCCAAAATTCGGTGTGCAAACCTAGTGGAACCAGCACTAAGTGCACCCGAGATACGGGACCCCAAAGTCGGTTCGGAAAATGAAATTTTCTGCTGTAGAATAGTGCTTGACTCGAGTGTAAGCCGAGGGGGGCACTTTCAGCAAAATAAAATGTGCTGAAAAAATCAGCTTATACTCGAGTATATACGGTATTCATAACAGGTGGTTTACTTTGCTTAATGTGATCGCTATGACCAATCATAGTGACCACATGATACCCAGTTACTGTGGATACTGGTAACAGTAATCTGCTTTGTCCATCGGATGATCGGTCAATGAATCAGATCAGAATACACGATCAGCCCTTGCAGTCATTAGCTGCAAGCATTGATTAAGTACTTGTTTTCCCCATGGTCTGAATGCTGTACACATGGTCCGAAAGTCATCTGATTCCTGCTGAACCGGCTGATTTTCAGCTGGTGTGTACCAGGCCTTACTTTCTCATCTTGAATTGTACTGTAGCTTTACTGTCCAACTTTATTTTGTTGATCACTGCACAAACTGTTGGCACTGTGTAAAACCTGTATAATAATAGTAATACAAATAATAATAAAATGTGTACAACTTCAGCTAGGCTTTACCTATCCTAGGCTTATGTATTCTTCAATTTTTATTTTTTTACACTGTCAGACAAAACATGAAGGTAAGTAAAAACACTACTTTCTACATATTCATTCTGTATATTGATATAACTGTTCTTGATGCACAGATATGGAGAAAAACCCTGGCAGAAAAAAATGGAATGCACAGAAATCACATTAACCTGGTGCGACTTAACTAATGAAACAAGGGAAGCAAAACAATATTATGGCAAGGTCATCATAAATAACAAAAACTGTTCAGTCCAAACAAGTAGATTTGATCCTCTATTCAATAGTAAGTATGCATTTATTTTTCATTTTTTTTTTTTCATGTAGTTGAATGACAGAGTTGTGTATTCTTCATCATGTGAATCCATATTTTTTTCCACAATGGACTTATACTTATATATATGAGTATTTGACATGGAACTGTTGCCAGCAGAAGCCAAACAGATGCAAGGTGTCATTTATTTGGCTTCAAAAAGTTGTTTACATTATTTTTATATTCCTTCTGTACTGGAATAATAACAAGTCAGTTCAATCAAAAGTACAGTATATTGTTCAATTTTTCCTGGACTACGGCAGGAACAGTTACCCTTTCAGGTTGCCTTGGAACCATGTGTTGGAGATCACCATGCCACTGTTTTTGCTATCTTCCAAATTTTGTCTTTAAATATAGAGAGAATGGAAAAAGGCTTGATATTTCTTTGCATAAAGGGGAATATGGTTTATCACAGCTTTTAAGAGAAACGGTGGGTCAGCATCGCCACTCTGTTAACAATAGGGGATCACACCTATTAGGAATGCTGCTTTTAGACACACACTGCAGTATAGTATTCTTTAATTTAATATGAATGTCTTGCCACATCTATTAGTCACAGATAGCATACTTACTGGATGTACAATAGATCTAATTATAGTTACATAATTACCAAAATTTGCATTCAGTTCCCTGCTCAAGATTTGTATTATTTCCTCTGTCTTCCTGTGCCTGTCTGATTCAGCAGGATGATTCAGCAGGAGGATCTCTACATTTGAAATCCCAGGTATTTCGCTGACACTAGATGGTCTGTCTTTTTTTTTTATTTATTTTATGCATATTGCATCAGAAAGAGTGGAATCATCAGTGGTGACATCTTTTTCAACTAATGTCCCCAAGAGGTGTAGGGATTCAGTGGATGATTTAGTGGACTCATAGCTGAAATGTTAGTTTTCAGTGGACAGAATGTTTTTTCTTAACCACTTATTCTGACAATTACCTTAAAAGTTCAGTTTTGTAACCCATGAAGTGTAGAGATGAGCAAGATTGCCCAGCTTCTGTTGATAAACAAGTGTGCAAACTTTGCGGTGCACCCTATTGGAAAAATCTTGTTATTTGATTTTGGCCCCCTATTAGACTGATAAGCAAACTATTGTAAAAAGTAAACAAAAATTTGTAGAAAGAAAAGTATCTATCTCTACACAGCATTATTAGCTCTCCCTAACAATATGATTTCTTAAAGCGCACCCTTTTCTAGAAAGGGAGCTTAGTTATCTATTCCCTGAAATAATTGGCTTGTATGACTAGAGGAAAAAACTATGCATTACATTATAGATTGTTCCTTATTTTCCTGCAAAAAGAAACCCTATGAATCCAATGGAATTTCCACAAATGTATGGCAGTGGTGAATTTGAAACTAATCCCTAATGAAGAGAAATTAAATTTGATCATTCAGCTTTGTTGAGTTTGATACACAAATTTCAGGTTGTTTGAATATAAGTAAGCACAGCTTTTGACCCAAAAGGGATGTTTAAATAAAGCTATTAAAAATCTATAGCCTGACTCGACATAATGTACCTCAACGTATGGAAACTTAAGGCTACTGTGCAGCCCTCTGGATGTTTTGGGGCTGCGCTTGAGGCCGTCTATTAAATTAAAGCTGGCTACCACTTGTCTAGCTAGTAATTTATCCTTTTCGTTTTGTGTGGAGAATGCACCAACATAAAATTAAATAAATGTGTTTTCTGTTTCATTTGCTATTTTTTTTGTTAGCGGAAATTGGTCCTCCCACAGTCAATTTGATTCCTAGAAATGCATCCATTAAAATTCAGCTGACTCACCCTATTAAATCACTTCAAGAGATTTTTAAAGGACTAAAGTATCACATAGACGTGAATGATATAAAGAAAGAAACTAAGGTAAGTTTTTGAAAGAGTTGTTTTTTTTTAAATATAACATTTTAAAGTAAAAATGTACAATACATTTACAATAAATCAGCAAGCGTTAGAACCTTTTAACTAGACATGTGCACACATGAAATATTTCGTTTCGGAATTTCGTTTTCGTCTGAAAAATAAATTTATTTAGTTACTCCCGAAATTCGTTTTTATTTATTTAGTTTTTCGTTAAAAATTGCATTCATCCGAAAATCCAAATTAATTAAGGTTGAATCTGTCATTGAAGGCTTATGGTGTCTGTCGAATGTTCAAAGAAGATTCGACGGAGCAGCTAAACTGTACAGCGCCGTATAGTTTAGCTGCTCCGTCGAATCTTCTTAGAACTTTCGACAGACACCATAAGCCAAAGATTTGACATTTGTATGTTTTTCGCTGCTTTGTCGAATCTTTGTCATTCATGTTGAATGTATATAGTTCAAACAGAAAATGGACTGGTGATAGTGATCACTGATCAGACAGGTAACAAGATAGGGTATATAGAATCTATATAGAATCTCAATCTATAATATAGAATCTATAATAATAAATCCCCCCCCCCCCCCCCCCAACAACACGGACAGCCTCTGAGGCTATCACAATACTAGCAACACTAGAATCACTATCAAGTTCACAACACTAACACAATAGCAGCAGATTATTATGAAAAAGTTAAGTTGGACTGTAGCTTGCTTCACTATTGTTCTGCTGCTGGGCTTATGCTTAATTGCTAAATAATTCAGGTTCTCTGACAAACGGACCAGCTAAGATTGACTGTCTTCTGAAATGATTCAGTGTGTGTCTCTCTCTGTTAGCAATCGTAAGTGAAAGCAAGTTGGCTGTACGTGTGTACTTCGTTCTAGCTATTTTACTGCTCCTCCTCTTTGGTTACAATCAGCCAATAACATTCATCATTATTTTTATTTTACCCAATTCCAGCAGCAATCTTTTCTCTCTATGTCAAATCTTTTCTCTCTATGGCAAGTCTTTTCTCTCTATGTCGAATCATCTTGGAATAATAGAGTTAAGGTTAGGCACCTTCGACCACAGGTTCGATAGACACAGATTGTTATTATCAGCGTCATGTCGAATCTCCTATCTATATCAAACTGTTGTCACAATGAAAACGAAAATAAAGCATTTGTTTATGTCATATCTTTAATTTTTCGGAATCTGCACTTTCGTTATCGTTTGTTAAAACGATAACGAAAATACCTGAAATTCGGACGAAAATGCATTCGGACGAAAACTAATGCACATGTCTACTTTTAACATGGAAATGGATCTTGGTGTTGGTCCCAACCGTGAAATATACATCTCTGGCTCAATGGAAAGGTCCATTTGAAATCCTCAAACAAGTCAGGGAAGTTTACTATAAAGTATTTCAGCTCAGAAAGCAGAGGCCAGAACAGGTTTTCCATGTGATCCTCATCAACCCATGGAAGGATAGAGTGTTTGGATTGGTCTAGCTACCCCACTGCCCCAACTGGTTCTTCTGTGACAAAGTAATGTGGCTTATTCAAAGTTCAAAAGCAGAAAGAAAAATAGTTCCTGCAGCAAAACCAGGAGGTCTTCTCAGAGCTCCCAGGTTGTTCATCCTTGTTAGACACAAAATAATCCCTGAACCCCAGGCTTGTGTTTACATCAAGACTTATCGAATTCCAGAAGCCCGAAGACAGGCTATAAGAGATGAGGTGAAGAAAATGTTAGATCTTAAGATAATAGAGTAGTCCAAGAGTGAATGGTCTAGCCTAAAAGTACTTGTTACCAGACCTTATCTTGTTCTGCTTCTGCAATGACTTTAGGAAGATAAATTAGGTATCAAGGTGTAATGCCTATTGCATGTCCTGGGTAGATTAATTAATAGAGAAATTAGCACTGGCCTAGTTCATATCCAGAACGGAACCAAATAAAGAGTACTGGCGAATCCTAACATTGACAGCACCAAAGAAAATACTGTTTTGTCATTCCAAAGAGCTTATGGCAGTATATCTGCATGCTGTTTGGCTTGCAAGCGCCCCCCCCCCCCCCAACCTTTCAAAGAGCTATGGATAAGATCCTTTGGCAAAACCAGAAGTATGCAGTCACCTACCTAGACAATAAAGTCATTTTTAGTACAGACTAGTTAAGTCTTCTCCCCAGAGATTAGGCAGTCTTAGATGCTGTACAGGAGACAGGGTTGACAGCCATTCATAAAAAATGTGCTTTAGGCATGGAAGCCTGGTATTTGGGCTACATCATTGAAAGAAATAGACCTTATTAAACCCCAAACAAGCAAGGCTGAAACTATATAAGAGTTGATACAGCCAGTGACCAAAAGACAGACAGGTGAAAACCTTTCTGAAAATGGTCAGCTACTATAGGAGGTTTTTGTCACCATTGCAGCCCTTTGCAAGATCTAAGGATGGATAAACAATGATTAACTGGAACCCTGAAGCAGAAAGTGCCAAAAACTGAATACAGCTGTAAAGAACTATAGTATAGAAGAGCAGGTGTGTCTGGCAATTAAGTGAGCCTTGGAGTCCCTTAGGTACTACCTCTTGGGAAAGAAATTCCACCTGATGCCAGATTACTCACCACTCAAGTGAATATGCCAGGCAAAAGAGAAAAATGCCTGAGTAACATGATGATTTCTAGTGTTAAAACATTAAAATAGTTTCCTTTACATTGGTGCACAGAGCCATCATAAAGATGGGCTATGGGTTCAAATATGTGTGTGTGTGTGGGGGGGGGGGGGGGGGGTGGGTTATGTGACAGAGTCTGGGTTCAAATGGGACACAAGGTGGTGAATGAGAGGTACTTCGCTCAGAATGCAGATTGGGACAGTGCTACTTAGCTCCTCACCTCAGGTTTTTGACCCATAAAACATACAGGTCCATAACAACCTTTTTCCTTTAAGGGATTTATTCACCAGGGTACATTTCCACTTCACTTCAAATCAGTCTCAGGCTCTCTGGATAACATTCCATATGACATAAATGTCAATCTCAGCCTTCCCTTTTAAGGGGATGAATCACCAGCATGTTGCGCCACTCTTTTGCAGCTCAAAACAAGCACAATACCTTCATAGTCCTTTCCATAAAAACATATCAACTTTATGAAAACCAATAAAAACACACACACATTTTTCAATGCACTAACTCCGGTGCACAGTGTTATATTCCCTTTAAAGAAGTAAAATTACCAGTCACTTCCTGGTAATGTGGTGATGTCACCTGGCCCTACCCTATGCTTTACGCCACGCTGGCATCCTCAGGGAAGTGGAAGTGTACACAGGTAAATACATCCCTTAAAGATGTAAGGCTATATTTGACTTATATGTTATATGGGTCAAAAACCTGAGGTGAGGAGTTAAAGAGCACTGAGGGGTGGTCAAGTGGGAGTGTGAAAAGTTTTTCATGGAGGATAAATATTCGGCAAGCACTGTTTGTTATTTATTTGTAAACATTTGGTTTGCACTAATTTGAATAAATGTGGTTGATTTAAATTTTTTTGAAGAGTTTTATTCATTTTCCATCACACTGTAAAATGTATATTTAAGCACTGGGGGGAATTGTTATTAATTTTGATTTAGCGCTTTACTTGATTATATTGGATATTGTTTTGATGTGCAAACAAATGATAGTGTGAGCAAGCTGCATTATTATACTAATAAAACACAGATTGTAGTGCAGGAGTATCACACGCATATTTCATTTACTGGGTAAACAGTGCTCCCTAGCATCACCTGGGCAGGACCTACCATAAAAGGGACCTACCCCCATTTCAAGAAGATTCAAAAGGTGCACCATAGTTCTTTTAGAATAATCATGGCATAAAGAACAGTCATTTCAGCCAAATGTGTATACTAGTGAATTAAATGGACAGCTCTGGGATCAGCCTTTTTTAATGAAAATGCCTCAGACAGGATGTCTGCATAGGTTAAAGTGCATATACAAACATGAGTGCATCTATTATCACCTTTACCTTTTCTGCTAGCATTCTTAAAGTAGGTTGTTAGAATTATCTGAGAAGAATTTTCTCTCTTTTCTCTCAAATACCTCCTCTGTTTTTTTCAAAAATACTAAGTCCAACTACTTGGCAAGACAGAAAGACCAATAATGTCACAGACTTGTGATAATATACAACAAACAGTGCAAGATTGATAATGGAATGGCAGAGCAGGAGTTGTAGTTGTGATTGGGTAGCCTGAATGCCTCAATGTTTAATGAATTGCTGTATACCTATGAATCAGAACCTGCTGAGCTAAAGACAGCTTCTCTTTGAAGAAAGGGTCCCATAGCTAAAATAAGAATTGTTAGTACTTTATAGAATAAATATCTTCAAGTCAGGTGATGTCACTTACTCCTCTGCAGTCAAGGGCATTGTGTTCCCACAAAAATGTCTGGCATGCAGAAACTTTGTATCTGGCAGTCAAGAACACTATGTCCAATTTCTGTAAAAATCACAGAAGACAAGTGAATTGACATAAATCTTGTACTGACTTTCTAGAACCCAGACTTTGCAACTGAGTTTACTACGTAAACAGATTAAACCTGGACTAAGACACCATGGAAACCACTATTTCTGCAGTTTTCTTTTGCTGATCAAGTAACATTTTACTTTAAACATCTTAGAACACATCCACATCAAAGAATAGTGTAATTTAATCCCGTTGGAGCAAATTTGATGGCCAACTGGCAGGGCCTGTGGCTTTTGTGCTCTTTTCCTGGTTTCCCTTTACCATGGCTTGTTAAACATTATTGGATCAATCGTTTTGGTAGGCACTGTAGAGAAAAAAATATTTACACATTTGTTTGTAAAGAAGCCAAATAAAAATATATATTTAACATTCATGACTATTCTAAATTCTCTTCTAGGAGCCTTATTATATGATTGAAAATATAGAGCCAAATACAAAATATTGTGTAACTGCAGAAGTATCCTGGTTGAACAAAAAGAGTAATCGGTCAAACAAAACATGCATTACAACAAATGCAGGTAAGAGAGATGAAAAAATTATGAATGTTGGATTTATGGCATGCAAATTTTCATGATTATCTGGTGAAACATTTGAAAACCAAGAGGGAGTTACTATTAAATTGGGAGATTCCCATTAAATGTACTTGCAGTGCCAGGGAAAGAATAGACTAAACTCATTCAGCTTAGACACATTATTTCCAATACAAATTAATATGTTCAACCATGTGATTACTATTTTTACCTATCATTTGCTCTCTTTGCTAAATATGTGTTATCTTGTGTACAGAAGACAAGATAGTATGGAAAGTAGGCTTCATCTCTTTTTAATTACTCACTGCTATTCCACTGTCCAGGTAATGTGTAGTGATGCGCTCAGGTGTGTTCATTCAGAGTAGGATACGGATCCATGTGTGTAAGCCTCCCAGGAAGCTGTCATCTCTATGGGCTAATCATCTGAGGCATGGGGCATTCCCCATGCCACGCAGCCACCCCTGATATTAGTGTGGCTAAAGGGCAGGGAATGTACCACCCACAGATGAGTGGCCCACACATCAAAGTCTTTACCAAGTAACTATAGACCTGTTAGTTTAACTTCTATAGTTGTGAAGATACTGGAGAGTTTAATAAAAGACCACATAGATAAGTTCTTGCTGGAAAAAAATATTTTAAGCAACAGACAGCATTTATTCACGAAAGATAGAAGTTGTCAGATAAATCAGATTTTTATTTATGAGAAGGTAAGTAAAACCTTGGACAGAGGGGTGGATGTGGACGTAGTATACTTGGATTTTGCAAAAGCGTTTGTCACAGTTCCCCATACATGGCTAATGTGTAAGGTATTCAGAGCGTAGTGGTTAATGATTCATTCTCTGACTAGTCTAAGGTTGTCAGTGGTGTACCCCAAGGTTCAGTGTTGGGATCCTTACTTTTTAATATCTTTATAAATGATATAGGGTCTGGTATTAAAAGTACCATTTCAGTGTCTGCAGATGACACCAAGCTATGCAGTGGAATTCCAAAAAGCTGGTGTCAGCACAATAGCAGCAGCTATTCACCACGCTTGGATTGGCTGATTGTCTTTGCCCCAAAGTGCTTTCTCTTATCGTCAGGTTTTGTGAGTGGAATCTTCGCCGTTCAAATTCCCTGGTGCTTTTATTGTATTGTGCAATGATCTGTATCTTTGCTTTGTTTTTGTGAGTTCATATGCAAGTGATGCCTGAGAAAACTGTGTTAATGATCCCAGTTCCTAACGGAGACAAGCTTCAGCTGCTATAGGAGTGGGAGATCTGTTTGTATGGCGGAGGCAAATTGAACAGTTTTTAGCTCTGCAAGCATTTGTTTTTTGAAAGAGAACTTTGGAAATCATACCATTACTGTGCATTTATATGTTGGATTTATATGCTGGATCGTTATTTCATTTACAACCCCATATTTATGAATTCTTAACCGTATATATTTACTATTTAATATTCATTCACATACCCTATTTTTATAAGCTATTTACTAACTTATGCATCCTATTTTTCAATTATTGTATCATTAATTGTATATGACATTTATACCCATTATTTATATAATTATTTCATAAGCATATTTTTAGCTTATGCACCCCAGTTCTCAAACAAATTTTTATACACTTATGGCTTTTTAGCTTCTTTATTCCGATTCACAGATATTTTTACACATTTATTTATTTGTGGCTACATTCAGACAATTTATTACAGTTTGTGTATTTGCACTTTACATGGAGAAATTGGGTATAACACAGAATAATTATTTCTGTTTTCACAGCTACACATATATTTATTTATTTGTGGTTATATTTAGATAATTTATTACAGTTTGTGTCTTCGTTTTATATTTGCACTTTACAAGGAGTAATTGGGCTCACACAGATTTTTATTATATTGTGCGTGCAGTGTTAAGTTAATTAGAGCGCAGCAAATTTTTTCACGTATTCATTATTCTTACCCTGACCCATCCCAGGGTTTCCCTACCAAACCTACATGCTGAACTTGACCGTTACAGTGCCCTGTCAGGATACCAAATTAACACGTCTAAGTCAGAGGCCCTCCCCATTAACATACCCACAGATGAAGTCAGACATTTAAGGACTTGTTTCCCTTACTCGTAGAAATCCACTGCTCTAAAATATTTGGGGGTTCATATTTCTCCGACTTTCACCACACTGTTTAAGGAAAACTTTCCCCCTGTCTATCAGCAGATTAGATCAACCGTACAACAATGAAAGAAGCATCATATTTCCCTAATGGGATGCATTGCTTCTCTTAAGATGTCCCTACTTCCCAAGCTCCTGTACCTGTTCCAAACACTACCTATTCCTGTCCCCCCCCAGCACACATCAAAAAAACTGCAAGCAGATCTCCTGCAATTTGTTAGGAACTACAAGCGGCACAGAATTCCCCGTTCTGTACTTATGGCCTCACGAACAGATGGCGGACTAGCGTTCACTAACCTTATAAGACATTATCAAGCAGCCCAGCTATGTGCGGTTGCCTCTAGGTTTACACAGCATGCCTATAACAAATGGCCTAAAATTGAGAAATTTTGGTTAGCACCCATTCACCCCAACATTCTTTTGTGGAATGCGAATGCAGAGGTAGATCCTTGCCAATTGCTGGGGACCATGGCCCAGCTTAGGAAGGCCTGGCATGTATTGTCCCGCCAATATGCTCTTAAATCTGAAGCATCACTACAGACCTCCTTTCTTTATAAGCCCAAAGTGCCCGACAACCTCACGTTTATGATGTCCTCTCCTTGGGCATCAAGGAACTTATTAAATTTCGGCCATTTGGTGGATCCTAGGTCTTTTAAATTATTGCCATTTACTAAAATTCAGGATAAATATGATCTGCCTCGCCAAGTGTTTTATGGCTATCTGCAGATTCGCCATTATGCCCAAACCATAACTCCAACTTTGCAATTCTCCTCTCCCGCTGCCTTTAGAAGTCTGATCTTAGAAGGGTCTGATCTCTGACATTTACTGGATATTGAATGCCTACTTCGTTCAAGATCAAGGTAAACACTCCTATATGCTCAGATGAGAAAGGGTACTGGGTGAGGAAATTCCAATGGAGGCCGAGCTTTCTTTTGGTGGTATTTGATCACCTCTGTAGTCTTTATTTTTTGTGCTATAAACAAAAAAAGAGCAACAATTTTGAAAAAAAAGCAATATTTTTGACTTTTTGTTTTAATAAATATCAGGAAAAAATATATAAAAAAACAAATTTCTTCCTCAGTTTAGGCCGATATTTAGTCTTCTACTTATTTTTTATAAAAAAATCACAATAAGCGTATGATTGGTTTGCACGAAAGCTATAGTATCTTCAAAATAAGGAAAAGATTTATGGCATTTTTATTATTGTTTTTTTTTTTTTTACTAGTGATGGAGGTGATCTGCGATTTTTAGCGAGACTGCAACATTGCGGTGGACACCTAACTGAATTTTTTTACACTTTTTTGGGAAACAGTGACATTATTACAGTAATCTGTGGTAAAAATATCCACTGTTATTGTACTAATAACACTGGCAGAGAAGGGGTAAACACCAGGGGCGATCAAGGGGTTAAATATGTTCCCTGCAGGTGTTTTCTAACTGTATGGGGGATGTGCTGCCTGAGGAAACACAC
This sequence comes from Lithobates sylvaticus, assembly GCA_028564925.1. Taxonomy (NCBI): domain Eukaryota; kingdom Metazoa; phylum Chordata; class Amphibia; order Anura; family Ranidae; genus Lithobates; species Lithobates sylvaticus. The sequence continues at coordinate 226,543,509 of CM053028.1, forward strand.
AGATGTGTCTTCCTGCATAGCAGAAAGACAGGATCTATGTGATATCCCCTGTCAGAATGGAGATCTGCCTTGTTTACACAGGCAGATCCCCGTTCTGTCACTGCGGGGAATGATCACGGGTGGCCTGTGGACATCGAGTCTGCCCCGCCCACACGTGGGCTCCCCCGCTGGCCAAGAAAGAGTGCCCAAGCCGATGATTGATGGCGGCGATTTGCGGGAACGAGCCGATCTGCCGCAGTAGAATGATGGCAGCTGGTTGGCAATGGCAAGTGGTTAATGAACATATCCTGCACTATAATGTTCTAGCAGATTTATAGTTCTAAATGAGAATCTGCTACTTAAATTGTTTTTGAGAATTTTTCAGTTTGGATATTGTAGCTGCCACAGTTGTGGCTGTCTCAAAATGTATTTCCTGCATGTTGGATGCTCTCTACTTGTTATGAACATAGTGCTGTTATTATTGAATGTTTTTTTCTTTGTTTTTGATCAATAAAAATTGTAAAAAAATAAAAAACAGTAAAAGTCACTTTCTAGGCTAATAGGCAAGAGATTGTCAAAGAAATTGAGTTGTTTGGCACTCTCCTAACTACACCAACCCCCCCCCCCCAAAAATTTTTTTTAAATTGCACTGAGCAGGGAGTAGCGATTTTAATAATGGTTACAGTGAAATATAAAAATGTAAAATTCCTTTTAACAAAGTACCTCTGTAGTGCTATTAACATGCCTGTGATGTGATGAATGATGTATACCACCTACTACAACAAAACTGACAATAACAAAGAAAAAAAATGCTGTTTAACCACTTCAGCCCCGGAAGATTTGACTGCTCAATGACCAGAGCACTTTTTACAATTTGGCACTACGCTGCTTTAACTGGTAATTGCGCGGTCATGCAATGCTGTACCCAAACGAAATGTGTGTCCTTTTTTTCCCCACAAATAGAGCTTTCTTTTGATGGCATTTGATTGCCTTGCCTCTGCGATTTTAATTTTTTGCGATATAAACGGAAAAAGACCGAAAATGTTCTACTTTTTGCGGAGAGGCATGTTTTTTTGTCACAAGTGATTGAGAAATGACAAAAAAAAAATGACACAAAGTTGTCACTAAATGATATATTGCTCACACATGCCATGGTTATATGTGGAATTACATGCCACAATACATTCTGCTGCTTCTCCTGAGTATGGGGATACCACATGTGTAAGATTTTTTGCGAGCCTAGCCGCGTACAGGACCCCGAAAACCAATCGCCGCCTTCAGGATTTCTAAGGGCGTAAATTTTTGATTTCACTTCTCACTACCTGTCACAGTTTCGAAGGCCATAAAATGCCAAGATAGCACAAAAAAAAACAAATGACCCCATTTTGGAAAGTAGACACCCCATCTATTTGCTGAGAGGCATGTTGAGTCCATTATTTTATATTTTGCCACAAGTTGCAGAGATATTACAAACTTTTTTCTTTTTTTTTTTGCACAAAGTTGTCACTAAATGATATATTGCTCAAACATGGCATGGTTATATGTGGAATTACACCCCAAAATACATTCTGCTGCTTCTCCTGAATATGGGGATACCACATGTGTGGGACTTTTTGGCAGTATAAATGACTGCAAATGTTCCAGATTAGGGTCTCTCAAAATGTGATGGCCATCTCATCTTTCGAGACCCTGTGTAAATGTGCCCTAGGACTGTACAATGCTGTACCCTACACTAATACTCCACTAGTGTGTGGTAGCGTTTGAAACAGTCACCAATGTATAGACCAGGTTTGTCAGGACAGGAGGGACAATGAAAGTGGGTGTCACGCCTATATCCATGTTTTCTGCCGACATGACATGGGGGGTTTCTTTGGGTAGGGGTACCAGGGAGGACATACAGAAAATGCCTGTCATGCAGCCGGCTCACTGCATTTGCATTGGGAAGGTGGGCCACAGCACCGTCTGGAAACAGAAGGGCTGTGATGATGTCTTCCTATAATGTTAAGAAGGATCCAGTTTGTCCTGAAGCTTTGTATAGCACAAAAGCATTCCGCAGAGCCAATAACTATACAGACACTTTTTTTACCAGCGTCTGGCCTTACGGGCAATTAGGTATGGCGCCAACAACTAGTCGTTGAGGTCCACCCCTCCCATGTTAAGGTTGTATTTGTGGACTGAGAGGGGTTTCTCGACAACACCTGTCGCTGTAGAAATTTGGACAGTCTTATCTGTGTGAGGACAGAGCGAAAACATTCCGTACATCCCTCCACTTCACTGCTAACAAATTATTAAATTTCAAGCAGGCTCTCTCCCCGTCTAAGTCGAGATTCTACAAGCCGCTGGGGGAAGCCCCGGCAATTAGATCGCACAGTGCCATATGCGCCAATTCCACAATCAAAAAGGTGACTAAAAAGTGGCACGCTTGTGTAATAATTGTCCACGTACAAGTGGTACCCCTTTCCGAATAAGGGTGACACCAAGTCCCACACAATCTTACCAGCGCTCCCTATGTAGACTGGGCAGTTCCCCGGCTCCCCGGATGTGACTATGTTTTCCCTTGTAAACCATAGAACTATATGTATAGCCTGTTGCCCTTTCACAGAGCTTATACATCTTGACCCCATATCTGGCACACTTGCTGGGAAGATACTGTTTGATAGACAAGCACCCAGAAAACTTAATCAGGGACTCATCAACGCAGACAACTTGATCGGGAGTAAACAAGGCTGCAAACTGCTGGTTGAAGTGGTTTACGAGGGGCCAAATTTTGTAGAGCCGATCGTATCCAGGGTCACCACAAGAATGACAGAGTTCATTGTCATTGAAATGCATGAACCGCAAGATCTGCTCATATCCTGTCCTGGTCATGGAGGCAGAGAACACGGGCATATGGTGAATTGGGTCAGTTGACCAATATCACCACAACTCACTTTTTTTAACTACGCCCATGAGGAGGGATAGGCCCAGAAAGGTCTTAAATTCGGAGACCATAATAGGTCTCCAATCTCTGGCAAGGGGCAACTGAGGATTAGCGGCGATGAATTGACCAGCATACAAATTGCTTTGGTCCACAACAGATCTATAGAGATCTTCCGTGAAAAACAGCGAATAAAAATCAAGTGACCTAAAATCAAAAAATCAAAGTTTCCAATTGAATTTCGGGTTGGCCGCTGAATGGGGGAAGTACGGCTGCTGCAGAAGTGGTGGGTTCTCAATCGTATTGGTAAATGCAGCAGGAAGGGCACTATGGGCTTAACAAGCCTGTCTTTGCCTTCTTGGTAGCTGAGGGACTCTAGTTGTGCTAGCCAAACCACCAGCTTGAACTGCACTTATGGGACTCGACACATCACCAAGTGTTACTGCAGTGCTGGATGTACGACCAGGATGTACCAGGCCGCTGGTGCTTGCCAGTTCACCAGAAGCATGAGCGGCACTAGTACTGGCACTCTGCTCCATATGAGAGCCCTGCGGTTCTTGCACCTCAACAACAGCAGAAGAACGGTGTCAGGTATGCCTGACCTTGGCAGGGACCACTTACTCTACTATCAGGAGATGGATTCGGGTCTGTGCAAGAAGGGGAGGATCAAAAAAAACAGGATCAAACAGCCTTTTTACACAATGCAGAGGTTTAACCCCATAGGTTCCACAGTGAGTATAACAAGCATGCTTTACTGCATTTACAGACTGATTCTACTGTTGTGGGTTTAGTAACAGTTTAAGCTTGCCATACACTATGCACTTGTTCCTGGTGAGTAAAGGAACCCCATTCTGTGCTAGTAACTTGCAAAAGATGAATCTCCTAGAATAGCAGGAAAATGTCTGTAACCTGGCCTAGTCTGTGCAGAAAATTGGGAGATACAGTAAACCAACTACCAGAGTAGAGGGATGAAGAACTCTTGTCTGTAAAGCACTGTCCCAGAGATACAAAGAAATACAATTCTGCATAAACACTATATACTACAAAATATTTTTTTACATGTTTTAACAAAACAGGAGTTTACCTTTAATTGTGTACAGAGCCTGTAGTGTTTAAAAGTCCTCAGTATGATGGCTATGCACTGTACATTGCAACTGCAAGACACAAAAATATATTGATACAACTAAAATGTATTGATTTCTTTGCAGATCACACATCTGAACAAACCATTAAAGGGATGATATATATTTTGCCTGTGACAGCTATCTTCTGTACATTCATTCTATTAGGATATGCCACACACAAATATATTCATGGAAGCAACCTCCCGCAACCAACCATTCTGGTAAATTATTTGTGTTTTAACATTTCAACAATTTTTAATTGCTTGTTTTTTGCTTTGCTGATTATTGGTCACCATCTGTTGCTTGTACCTGCTAGAGGTGGACCATTGATTTATTTTGAAATGTGTAAACAAAACAGAACCAATGAGTTTGAGGTTTGACTCGTTCTTCAGGGCTAAAAGCTGGTTATAATAAATAGCAGATTGAACTAGTAAAACATGAAAAATTATTTCTAGAAATATTTTCTGAAATTTCCAATACTTGAATGTTTTTTGTTTTTCTATTTTTTTTATCTCTATTTTACTGTCACCAGCTTTTAGCCCCGACGAAAGGTTCACTCCATGTAACGCATGGACTGTTTTATTTACACAATTTCTAAATCTTGAGATCTTTTTTATTATTATTATTATTATTATTTATTATACAGAATTTATAGCGCCAACAGTTTACGCAGAGCTTTACAACTTGAGGGTAGACAGTACAAATACAATACACTTTAATACAGTAGGAATCAGAGGGCCCTGCTCCTTAGAGCTTAAAATCTAAGAGGGAGGGTCAAGAGATACAAGAGGTAATAACTGTGGGGGATGTGCTGATGGAGAAAATAAATGTACAGTTGTTAGGTGGGGCCCAGATAGGCTTCTCTGAAGAGAAGAGTTTTTAGGGATTGTCTGCCAGTGGATAAAGTAGGAGAAAGTCGGACAGATGGGGATAGAGCATTCCAGAGGATGGGAGAGGCTCTGGAGAAGTCCTGAAGGCGAGCATGGAATGAGGTGACAAGGAAGTTTGAGAGCAGGAGGTCTTGGGAGAAGCGAAGAGAATGATTAGGCTGGTATTTTGAAACTAGGTTAGTGATGTAGCCTGGGGCCAGGTTGTGGATGGCTTTGTAAGTTATAGTTAGTATCTTGAATTTAATTTGTTGGCTGAGTGGCAGCCAATAGAGAGATTGGCAGAGGGGTATAGCAGACGCTGAGCGGTTTGTGAGGTGGATGAGCCTGGCAGCAGCGTTCATGATGGACTGAAGTGGGGATAGCCTATTTAGAGGTAAGCCAATGAGGAGGGAGTTGCAGTAGTCAAGGCGGGAGATGACCAGGGAGTGGATTAGAAGCTTTGTGGTGACATTGGTTAGGAAGGGGCGTATCTTGGAGATGTTCCAGAGGTTGAGGTGGCAAACTTTGGATAGTGATAGGATGTGATATTGACAGAGAAATCAGGGGAAGTGGCACCTGGGGGAGGAAATATCATAAGGCTCGGTTTTGTATAGGTCGAGTTTGAGGAAGTGATGTGACATCCAGGCTGATATGTCTGCTAGTAAGTTGGTGATGCATGAGGAGACAGATGGAGAGAGCTGGGGGGGTGGAGAGATAGGTCTGGGTGTCATCAGCATAGAGATGATATTGAAAGCCATGGGAGGCAATCAACTGATCCAGGGAGGTGGTGTAGATTGAGAAAAGGAGAGGTCCAAGAACAAAACCTTCCTCGCACATTTACACTGACAGCAGTAAAAATTGTCAGGAAAACTGGCATAAACAGATTTTGTGCACTTATTGTTCCAGTGACCACATAGGAAAGTGAAGGAAAATCTCCCCAGCAGGCATACAGATAGCAGTTCTTAACCCTCTATACCTTAAGCAAAGTATACATATAGAGTATAAGTAGAAATAAATATTTGGCCTGGGATTGGGCTTCAACTGGATTTCAGTAGCAAGATATTATTTAGCAAAATATATATTGCACCTAAATTCCACGGTAGACCATCCATCAGTTTAAATGGATGCTGTATAGAATAGTTTTTTTTTTTAATGAAATTATTTTATAATATTCACAATATAAACTTGTGTTTGGTTGAAATTGCCAACTTCAGGACAGTATCTAAGCCCCTTGAATGGGCAAAAAATTGTTTTAGGTTGTGGGCCTTTTTTTTAATGTACTGTATCAGCTGCCAACGACACTGTTGTGGTCTGCAGTCTCTGCCTGCGACATATTAGTTGTGGTAAAAGTAACAACCAGTTGGTACTAAATTCACCTTAATGAGAAAAGTAGGCAACAAAAGCCCAGCACTAAGTGTCAGGACAAGGTCTCTCACAGTCAAGATGTAAACGCAACCCCCCCCCCCCCCCTTCCTAGCCAATGAGCTGTGAATTAGTTCAGCAGCAAGGGTTCCATGTCATGGCCTTTTTAACCCCTTCCCCCACAACCACCACCATCAGTTCATGACTTGTTTTGTGGAAGTGGTGCCATTTTTGGCCTGGAAGATCATGCCTGCACCCCAGCAGCTGGAATACACTGTCAGGGTTCTTATGACCATAGATAAATAGTCCAGCAAGCATGGAAAGGAATGGTATATCATCTTTATGGCATGCTGGGCAAAAAAGGTGGCGGCTGGGAAACATGCAGGATGGGGCACAATGCTGTAGCTGGTGTTAGCATCTCCTGTCCCGTACCTTGTTGAGAATCCAGAGTATTGGTCTGTTGTGACTCACAGTCCCTCTGCTGCAGCACACACTTGTGGTGTAATATCATGGCCACTGGGGACACAGCAACAGGGGAAAGAGGAAAACATCATAATGTCAAGAAGTCAGAAGTAGATAATAGGTAGAGGAGAGTTGGGGTGCTGCTGGTGAGAAGTACTGCTGATGGTCATTACACTTACTTAATCTGGTGGATTTTATTCCACCACACTGGAGCTATAGTTACAAGGGAAAAAACAAAAGGCACAGGTTTGTCATCCTTACACAAGTTATCTTTTGTTGTGGCATTTGGTTGTGCTGACATAGACAAAACTACCCTTTATGTGTAGCCATTTTTAATGTTCCAATTTTTTCTTAAATTTTTTTTCAAGTATTGGGAGGTCTCTGAAACAAAGCTAGGCAGGGCAGAAACAAGAACTTTGATGTGCTAAGAGACAAAAAATGGTCCAGACCCACCCATTATCCCTCCTCCCAACATTATCTTTTTAGGTTATTTTGTTTATTTGAACAATGTTTTAGTGATTAGCCTTTGATTATCATTCAACATTTTTGTCATTAATATTTTTTTTAGAGTTTTTTTTTAATTTTAAGGTCGTCACTGCACTGGTGAAGCTTAGGCAAGGAGCAGGGATCGCAAGGCTGTAAATAAAATACTAAATAATCACTTTTTTTTTACTTTGGGGTGTTCTGGCTGGGGCACTGGGTGGAGGTGGCCCTACATGTATTTTAGGTACTAGCTTGCCCTGCTGCACCTGTCATGTCAGAGAGGGTATTTAATGCAAGGGGTTATTATGTGAAGTTGCATTTTAATATCTGGGGTGATGGTGTGCAGTTTTTGGGTGCGTATTCTTTCAATCGTTTTTTTGGGGGGCGAACGGGGGTTCAAAGGATGCAGTGAGATGTTGGGACAATAAAAGCAGCTTTTGACTAGACAGCCAGCAACAACTGTCTGATGTGGTCTACTTAACACCAAGATAAAAGTTATAGTCTAACCGCTTGCCGACCGCATCACTTAGATGTATGGCGGCAAAGAGGGTCTCCTGCACTGGATCACGTACTAAATACATGATCCAGAACTTCCAGGAAAGGGGCGCACATGTGATTAGACACAGCACAAGCAGAGCTCCATCTAGTGTGTTTCCACACTGATCAGCGGGTGCTGGTAGTCATCCATTGGCCTACACCAGCTGATCGGTGTGGAAACACATCCATATGTAAACAATGCAGTAAACAAAAAGTAACTCAAAAATTATTTTCTTAATATATTTTGAAACTGTATTTCTTCTCTTTGTTTTAGAACATTACCACCAGGAAGAACCTAAATGCAATTTTAGTTGATGCACATACTGTAAACATTAACCTCATCACCATTGAACCTGGCATACCTAACCTACAAGACACCATGATGTCTGGTGAAGAAGATAAAGAGTTTCAGAATCAAACTCATCAGCATATCACAAAGGATAAAGATCATGTAAGTTGTGATTCAGGTGTTGCAGAAGAAGCTGATGATAAGTCTATTAATGACTATGGATATGTCAGTCTTCAGGAACAAGTAATAACTCCAAGACCCACTATTTCTCCATATGATATGCCTCATCACCTTCAAGAAACAATTAGAACACTCTCTACATCAACAAATGTATGTGAAAAAAGAGATCAGTATGGATACATTAAAAGCAATGGAAGTGTTTCTCCTGTACAAGAAAATGATCAAATTGTGCCAAATTTATATACATCAGAAAAGACTACAGTTAGCTATCCCTATTTCCCACATGGTGTTTCAGATTTTACCAATGTAGACACAATAAAAGAGGACCTTTGTGAACCTGAGGACTTGCTTATGGACCAGAAATTATACATACTAAATGTAAGAGAAGATACAGAGGATTCTAGTACTCTGTTTGTAGATTGGAGTCCAGAGGATCCTCCCTTCTACATACCAAACCTATCTAAGAAAAGAGAGCTTGAAAACTGCATAAAGCAATGCCAGAAAAAGCAAGAAGGGCTTTTGTCTCAGCTTTACTTACCACCTGAAGCACAAGAAACCACTAAAGATGATGAACTTGGGCATCTGGAAGAACGATGGGGACTACTTATAAAGGACGCAGAAAAATAAGACTTAAAAACTGTTTACAGGTTACTGATAAGACTTCACAGATAGTCTTGTATCATTTAAGACAGGGGTGCCCAACCAGTGGCCCACAGAGCCCTCTAATGTGGCCCGCGACCTCCTATTCTGGGATGGCAAGCACAGATCACAGGTTGCCATCCCAGAGCATCAGTGTTGTGAATGAAGCCAGCGATAGAGAAAGCAAGCGGCTGTGGAGAAGAGCCGCATAAGCCAATGCTGCCTGTATAAAGCCTGCTCCTGTCACAGATGGAGTGATACCAAATGCACTCTGCCTGGGACAGTAACAGCCTGCGATACCTGAATGGAAGACTGTTATTAAAGGTAAGTTTATTACCAAAATCACAGTGTATATTTGAGCATATCTGTTCTGCAGTGGTTACTGGGCTGCTTTCAAACTGATCCCCATGTGCACCTGCGGGTTACCTGCACTGAGCCACAGACTTCAGTTATTACCTGCGGGTTTGGTGCGCTTTCAGAAAGTGCAATACATCTGCAAGATATAATATAAGTCTATGGTAAAGTGCAGCTAACCTGCAGGAAAGCCACAGGTGCTGCACCTGTGTCTGCTCTGCATATACAGAGTGGACATGAGCCTGTCATCCGCCTGCTCCATTCATTGTGGCCTGTGACCGGTTACCAAGTTGCTTAAGTGGCCAGCGACCGGGTACCAAGTCGCTTAAGTGGCCCTCGCTCTTCAAAAGGTTGGGCACCCCTGATTTAAGATGTCATATATAAGTTGGTGTTCCAGTCAGTGGCAAACATATTTTCAAAGTGTCAAGGCTGATATACTATATACTGTATGTATTATGTAAATTATGTAATGACAGATTTACATTTGTTATATTTTCAATCAGTTACAAACACAGTTATATACATCCTGAGGTTACACACATCTTCAAAGCCCTCAGCTGATGCAAAACAATAAATAAAATTAAAAAAAACAATTATCTATTGTGGGCCTTCAACAGGAACAAATCCTATGCGATTTCTTTTGCTAAAGGAAGTAATCTCTGGATCAATGCTCTACTTTTTTTTTTTTTTTTTTAACTTTTTATTTAAAGAATGCTGAATATACAAGTATACAAGTAAGACGACATAACAATTATCTGTGTCCGTTATTGAACATTCATGAGAACCCACACACGTCTATGTATATTGATAAGATAAAGAACTAAGATCTGTCAGAACATGTTGGTGTAGCAACCATTTATGGTTAAAAGATTTCAACTATAATTATCTTACAGTACCACAGTATGAGCGACCTTCTGTCCAGGGGGAAGCTGTGTTACATATTTAATATGATCAACCGAGTGGCGTGAGACTCTCTGAGGGACGATACTGGTTTATCCCTCTTGGTCGGATATTAAGTTAGCCCATTTCAGTCAGCTGGGTCCAATTGTCGTCTTTCGTCTAAGGTATGGGACACACTCCTAGGAGTGTGGGAGTGGTGCCAAAGTGGGGTATCGCATTCCAGGGGATTTTCTTATTTATGAGAAAAAGGGGTGGGTAACACCATTGGTGTCCCTAGAGAAGGGAGAGGATAGCAATAAAGGGGAGTAAGAATGGGGAAAGCAGAGGGAGAGGAAGTAAGAGTGTTGCTCTGGCGGGGCCAACGACCCCTAGCCCTAATCTGCCCAAGGACTGCCTGGTTAAATGTAGGACTTGTAGTTGTCTGAATACCGAAACAGATCCCAATATGTCCATCGCGTGTTATGTTCTTCCTCCCTGTCCCCCAGGGCTGCTGTAAGGCTTTCCATCCGCTGAATGTTGCTAATCCTCGCAAACCACTGTTTCACTGTCGGGGGGGGACTGCTGCTTCCACATACTGGGGATACATGCCCTGGCTGCATTCAGTAGGTGTTTTAATAGGGATTTACGGTAACGCTTGCTCTACTTTTTTTTTAACATATAATTTATGAGTAATCCTCTATACATTTTTCTTTTGAGAAAACGTTCAGCATTTTGAACTTGAATTATAACTAATTGCTAGGGAAGGATATTTCATATTGTCATATGTCCTATAATAAAGAACTGTTTTTATGGGCACTAGGGGCAGAGATGCAACTTTTGTTTTTCTTTCAATCAAAACTGGAGACCTTTGTATGAACATAAAGTGAACACATATTTTCAGAATTTTAAATATAAGCCACATATTTATTTACTGTATATAAAGTGATCATAGCCACCTTAAAATAAATACAGACATTGTCATTTCCATCTGTGACATGAAAGAAGGAACAGAAAAAAACCTATAATAACATATATGCACCAGTACTATTAGATTGAGTAGCAAAAGGAAAATGTGTCACTTTTATTGCCTTTTCTCAAGTATGTATGGCTTTCCCATGTGCGCTTTGTAACTATAAAATGACATGTACTGCAAGATGCATTCTGTCAATAACGATAACACAGCAGTTTTTGTTTTTCTTTAGTCCACCACCTAACATAACTTCATTACCTATTGAGGGTCAATATAAAATGAATTATTATGTGTGCAAAGAGAGTCCAACCTTCCATTTAAAAAAAAAAAAAGTCAAAGGATGGACAAAAATAAATACAGATATAGTCAGTCCAATCTATTTTTAAAATGACACTTCGCACTGGTCTTGTGGTTATTACATTAGAGGCATGAAAACACCTGCCATCAGTAAGGGTGAAAACAAACACTTTAGTCAGGACCAGGTAATATTCAACATACAATGCAGGGGTCAGGTCTATGTCATGTACTACACAGCACGTGTTGTGTAGCAGTTAAGACAATGTCATGTACAATATAGTAATAAGAGTAAAGTAGTAAGAAGTAAGTATAATAGGGCCGCTTACATTGCTGGTCATTGGAAAGAAAATGCCTAAGTGTTGGTTGTGGGGAAAAAAAGGCCCATTGTCAGTGTGGGAAATGGGGCAGGATGCAAGAAAATCTGTGTTCCAGGATTTTGTACATGATAGAGACAATGGTGATATTTCAGATTGCATGGCAACATGTGTGTTTGAGTAATAAAATGCAACAACAAAAAGCTGTTCATGTGCAAATGCTAGAGACAGGCAGGAAAGGGCCAAAGGCAGGCGGGCAGTAGCTTGTGACAGACAGGCAGCAATATCAGTGTCTCTATTCATGTAACACAGCAATATGATGGCCCTGTGTATGGCAGAGGGGTCACCGAACATCCTGTACAGTTAGGAAGTCTCCTTTTATCCCAAAACTTCTAGTGTGTCCAGTAAACTGGCCTTTATCCTGGTCAGTAGATCCTCTCTAATCACTACAACCAGATCAGTCTGCAGTCAGTCACTCATTACACGCTGGCTTCTGGGGCAACAGTGATATACCCCTGTGTATGACATGACTAGAAGCAGTAAGGGATAGTAGACTTCTCCACTCTCATGCATGGGCACTAGGGATGCACCGATACGGGTATTGGCGCCGATACTAGCCGTTTTTGAGAGTATCGGTACTCGTGAAAATGCTCCGATACCGGAAACGATACCGGAAGTGACGTCTCTTGGAAGCGGAACGTCTCCTCCTCCCCTCCGGACAGTGCCTTCCCCGCCCCCTCCTCCCCTCGGGACAGTGCCTTCCTGGCCCCCTCCTCCCCTCCAGACAGTGTCTTCCCCGCCGCCTCCTCCCATTGGCTTTGCTAGATGCAGGCCCGCCCATCCTAACAGCCCACAAGCGTTGTTTCCTTGCTGCACGATGCTTGCAGTCCCTGGCTGTCTCCTATACCATGCCTTCAGTCCCTGACTGTCTCGTGTACCATGAATGCAGTCTCTGACTGTCTCCTGTACCATGCCTGCAGTCTCTGGCTGTCTCCTATACCATGCCTTTGGTCCCTGACTGTCTCCTGTACCATGCCTGCAGTCTCTGACTGTCTCCTGTACCATGCCTGTAGTCTCTGGCTGTCTCCTATACCATGCCTTTAGTCCCTGACTGTCTCCTGTACCATGCCTGCAGTCTCTGGCAGTCTCCTGTACCATGCCTTTAGTCCCTGACTGTCTCCTGTACCATGCCTGCAGTCTCTGACGGTCTCCTGTACCATGCCTGAAGTCTCTGACTGTCTCCTGTACCATGCCTGAAGTCTCTGACTGTCTCCAGTACCATGCCTGCAGTCTCTGACTGTCTCCTGTACCATGTCTGCAGTCTCTGGCTGTCTCCTATACCATGCCTTTAGTCCCTGACTGTCTCCTGTACCATGCCTGCAGTCTCTGACTGTCTCCTGTACCATGCCTGCAGTCTCTGGCTGTCTCCTATACCATGCCTTCAGTCCCTGACTGTCTCCTGTACCATGCCTGCAGTCTCTGGCTGTCTCCTATACCGTGCCTTCATTCCCTGACTGTCTCCTGTACCATGCCTGCAGTCTCTGACTGTCTCTTGTACCATGGCTGCAGTCTCTGGCTGTCTCCTATACCATGCCTTCAGTCCCTGAATGTCTCCTGTACCATGCCTGCAGTCTCTGGCTGTCTCCTATACCGTGCCTTCAGTCCCTGACTGTCTCCTGTACCATGCCTGCAGTCTCTGGCTGTATCCTATACAATGCCTTTAGTCCCTCACTGTCTCCTGTACCATGCCTGCAGTCTCTGGCTGTCTCCTATACCAGGCCTTTAGTCCCTGACTGTCTCCTGTACCATGCCTGCAGTCTCTGACTGTCTCCTGTACCATGCCTGCAGTCTCTGGCTGTCTCCTGTACCATGCCTGCAGCCTCTGGCTGTCTCCTATACCATGCCCTTAGTCCCTGACTGTCTCCTGTGCCATGCCTGCAGTCTCTGTCTCCTGTACCATGCCTGCAGCATCCCCATCCCCCCCCCCCCCTCCCAGCGATCACAGCCTTTTCCATCTAAACTCTCCCACCCCACAATCGCTATTTCACCCCACCCTCAACTACCTTGCCCTGACTTACCCCTCCCCTCCCACCCTGCCATCACCCGGCTCCCAAACAAATACCCCCGCCACCTCCCAAACCACCCCTCTTCGTAGACAATAGGTATCGATAACTGGTATCGGCGAGTACATGATGTCAAGTATCGGTACTCGTACTCGGTGTCAAAAAAGTGTCATTGGTGCTTCCCTAATGGGCACCATACTGGTCAGAGGTCTGACATTTTACACGCAGTGGATGTATGTATAATGGTTGTTCCAACAGCCTGACCAGGGACATGTGGTGGGTCTGTGGAACCTCAAGATTTAGTGCAAATACTGGGACAGTCCTATGGAAACTGGGACACTTGGAAGGTAAGCAATACAGTAGTGATATTTCACTCATTTTGTATAAAACACGGAACCAACACTGCAGTTCAGCTTCTCAGTGTTCTGCGTCCCCGTCCCTTGCAAGGCCTCTGCAGTGTAGCCATGTCAAAGGCTGTCTCCCTGTACTGTAAATCTTTGTTTAAAAATTTTACAGACAGCTTAATAAAAACATATTTACATGTATAATATAAATATATATATATATATATATATATATATATATATATATATATATATATATATATATATATATATATATATATATATATATATATATACGCAGTTGTGTTCATAAGTTTACATACCCTGACAGAATTTATGATTTCTTGGCCATTTTCCAGAGAATATGAATGATAACACAAAAACTTTTCTTTCACTCATGGATAGTGTTTGGCTGAAGCCATTTATGCTATCAATCAAGTGTGTTTACTCTTTTCTAAATCATAATCACAACAGAAACTACCCAAATGATTCTGATCAAAAGTTTACATACCCTGGTGATTTTGGCCTGATAACATGCACACAAGTTGACACAAAGGGGTTTGAAAGGCTATTAAAGGTAACCATCTTCACCTGTGATCTGTTTACTTGTAATTAGTGTGTGTGTATAAAGGTCAATGAGTTTCTGGACTCCTGACAGACCCTTGCATCTTTCATCCAGTGCTGCACTGAGGTTACAGGATTCTGAGTCATGTTGAAAGCAAAAGAATTGCCAAAGGATCTGCGGGAAAAGGTATTTGAACTGTATAAAACAGGAAAGGGATATAAAAAAAAAACAAGGATTTGAGAACGCCAATCAGCAGTGTTCAAACTAATCAAGAAGTGAAAAAAATTAGGGGTTCTGTTGAAACCAAACCACGGTCAGGTAGACCAACAAAAACAAAATTTTCAGCCACAACTGCCAGGAAAATTATTCGGGATGCAAAGAAAAACCTACAAATAACTTCAGGTGAAATACAGGACTCTCTGAAAACATGTGGTGTGGCTGTTTCAAGATGCACAATAAGGAGGCACTTGAAGAAAGATGGTCGAGTCGCCAGAAGTAAGCCTTTACTACGCAAATGCCACAAAGTATCCCGCTTACAATACGCCAAACAGCACAGAGACAAGCCTCAAACCTTCTGGCACAAAGTAATTTGGAGTGATGAGATCAAAATTTATAGTTTTGACCACAACCATAAACGCTTAATTTGGAGAGGTGTCAACAAGGCCTATGATGAAAGGTACACCATTCCTACTGTGAAACATGGAGGTGGATTGCTGATGTTTTGGGGATGTGTGAGCTACAAAGGCACAGGAAATTTGTTCAAAATTGATGGCAAGATGAATGTAGTACGTTATCAAATTATACTGGGGGAACATTTGCATTCATCTGCCAGGAAGCTGCGCATGGGACGTACTTGGACATTCCAACATGACAATGATCCAAAACACAAGGCCAAGTCGACCTGTCATTGGCTACAGCAGAATAAAGTGAAGGTCTGAAGTGGCCATCTCAGTCTCCTGACCTCAATATCATTGAGCCACTCTGGGGAGATCTCAAACGTGCAGTTCATGCAAGACAGCCCAAGAATTTACAGAACTGGAAACTTTTTGCCAAGAGGAATGGGCAGCTTTACCATCTGAGAAGATAAAGAGCCTCATCCACAAATACCACAAAATACTTTAAAAGCTGTCATAGATATTAAGTGATTGTAAAGCTTCATCTTTTTTTTTTTTAAATAACAATATCATAATAACAATACATACCTCCACTGCGCAGCTTGTTTTGCACAGTGTGGCCCGAACCTCGACTTCTGGGGTCCCTCTCGCGGCTCCTCCTCCTATCAGATAACACCCTAGGAGAAGCGATCTTCTGGGGGGGGTTACCTTGTGGGCGCACTCCAGAGTCCAGAATTTGCATCCATAGACACGATTGCCGGACTCGGCCCCGCCCCCCTGGCGCCCGCGTCATCGGATTTGATTGACAGCGGAAGCCAATGGCTGCACCGCTATCAATCTATCCACTCAAAAGCCAGGCCCCCGTGCAGAGAGGGAAAGCGCATCTCCGCCTAGTGAATGAAGGTGCTCAGGTAAGTAAAATGGGGGGGGCTGAGGGGCCGGTCACTGCCAGAAGTTTTTTCACCTTAATGCATAGAATGCATAGCGGCATTCCCGAGTGTGGATCGGGGGGAATTTTCAGTACCAAATGCGGTAACCCCGAGCCACACTCGGGACCGCATTACAGGATCCAGGCAAAGTTACTTACCTTGTCCCCAGAATCCTGCGATGTCTCCCCGCTGTGTGTGCGAGCCGCGTCTCTGCTCGATCTATCACAGTGCCGAGCTCCGTTCCCTGCAAGCGTTGTGACCCACGGGGATGGAGCACGTCACCAAATTCAAAAAGTTAAAAACACATTACACATACAGTACACATTACTGTATCACATTATTTCACATCCCTTTTGTCCCTAGTGGTTTGTCCAGTGCCCTGCATGCAGTTTTATATTATATATATTGTTCTTTCTGCCTGGAAACTGGAGATTGTCCATAGCAACCAAGAAGTTTCCCTTTACATGAAAAAGTGGTTTTAGACCAGCTAGAAAACAGCCATAATACATTAGAATCACTTGCAGAATGGAGCGATAGCGATTTGTGGGGAAATTCGTCATCAAACACTGAACTGAAAACTAATGACAGTGACAATTCTGCAACTGAGTGTTTTTGATTTAATTACACTTTATTATTATTATTATATTATTATTTGTTATAATTATTTATAGTTATTTATTATATTATAATTTAGGATTTCGTGTTTCAAACTTTATCATTCCCGGGCTGTCTACTAGACTCTTGTTTGGACAGATTCAAGTGTGTTATTCCTAAGAATTACAGGCCTACAATATAAAACGCCAAATTTCCATGCAAAACATTGTACCGCTTTGAGCATCAACAATCTGACATAATCATACCGCCAGGGAGGTTAAGGTGAAAAAACACAAGGGTTTACAACCCCTTTAAAGGGGGCAATACACGATATTAGGAACCGGGAATGTAAACTTTTGATCAGATCAGGGTCATTTGGGTAGTTTCTGTTGTGATTATGATTTAAAAAGAGTAAACACAGTTAAATGATAATAAATGGCTTTAGCCAAACACTAACCATGAGTGAAAGAAAACTTTTTGTGTTATCATTCATAGTCTCTAAAAAATGTCCAAGAAATCATAAATTCTGCCAGGGTATGTAAACTTATGAGAACAACTGTATATACATAAATTATCAAAAATAAGCTTACTTCACTTTAGGATATCATAAACAGAAAGTGGATTTTTGGCCAGAACACATATTCTACTATTAATATTATTATCATTATAGTGCTCCCTGTACTGTAGTGCCCAATGAAGTCAGGGATGGGCAGAACAGAGAGCTCCAAGCTCCAACATGCACGACTAGTATAGTGGGCAGAGCTTAGGCAGTGGGGACCTGCCACATAAATAAAGAGACAGAAAGTGTGATAAAGCCAGGTAAATGATAGTTGAGTTACTTAAGCCCCATACACACGGTCGGACAATCCGCGGACCAGGTCCGTCGGACCATGTCTGTCATACTTTGTCCGATGTTGGTTTTGCGTACACACGGTCGGACAAAGTTGTCGGAAAATCCGATCATTCTGAACGTGGTGACGTTTGTTGCCTACGACGGGACTACGTAGAGGCTAGTAGCCAATAGCTTTGGTCTTGTAATGTGATCTGAGCATGCGTGGCACTTTGTCCGGTCGGACAACCGTACACACGATCGGATTTGGTGTGATCGGACCGTGTTGACGGCAAATCTTTCCAGCAGGAGATAAGACTTTGTCCGTCGGACAAACCGACGTACACTGTCCGATGGTGCATACACACGGTCTGATTTTTCAACGACATTGTCCGATCGGACAGAATCCATGAAAAAGTCCGACCGTGTGTATGGGGCTTTAGTGTTGTTTCCATATCCTACGCAGGAAAACATAGGAACTCGGGTGCAGAAAAATGGCAACAGGTTCTCTTAACTGATGCGTCAAAATGTGAAATATTTGGCTGTTGCAGAAGGCAGTTTGTTTGCCAAATGGCTGGAGAGAGGTACAATAATGAGTGTCTGCAGGCAATAGTGAAGCATGGTGGAGGTTCCTTACAAGTTTGGGGCTGCATTTCTGCAAATAAAGTTGATTTGGTCAGGATCAATGGTGTCCTCAATGCTGAGAAATACAGGCAGATACTTATCCATCATGCCATACCATCAGGGAGGTGTGTGATTGGCACCAAATTTACTCTGCAGCAGGACAACAATCCAAACATCCAGCCAATGTCATTAATAACTATCCTCTGTGTAAAGAAGAACAAGTGCTGCAAGTGATGGTTTGGCCCCCACAGACCCCTGCTCTCAACATCATCAAGTCTGTCTGGGAGAACATGAAGAGACAGGGATTTGAGGCAGCCTACATCCACAGAAGATCTGTGGTTTGTTCTCCAAGATGTTTGGAACAACCTACCTGTTGATTTCCTTCAAAAACTGAATTGATGCTGGTTTGAAGGGTGGTCACACCAAATATTGATTTGATTTGGATTTCTCTTCTGCTCATTTATTTTCCATTTTGTCAATTGATTAAAATACCCTAATAATGCTACTATTTCAGATTTTTTTTCAAGTTATTAAAGATGCAAGCTTTTGAAACCTATTAGGTTTCTTCCTTCTTCAAGCTGTTCTGAAAATGGTTCAGTAGAAGATAACAAAGAACATATCTTTTAGGTTTTTCTGGCAAAAGTGTAAGTTATATAGGTTAAACTTATAAGCGAAAACAGCAAAGAGAAAGTGGGGCAACACAATGTGCAATTAAGATGAATGTGATCCAGTTTACCAAACAGTATAAAATTACATTGATTTTGTTGGCATTAGCCAATAAAAAATATACAGAAGTTATTTTATGAACAGTATGCAGCAAACTACACTGAGCAAAATTATAACGCAATTTGCCCCTATTTATTATGAGCTGAACTTTTTTAGGGCCTATTTCCCGCAAATATTGTTCACAAATCGGTTTAAATCTGTGTTAGTGAGCACTTCTCCTTTGCTGAGATAATCCATCCCCCTCACAGGTGTGGCATATCAAGATGCTGATTAGACAGCATGATTATTGCACAGGTGTGCCTTAGGTTGGCCACAATAAAAGGCCACACTAAAATGTGCAGTTTTACAGTATTGGGGGGGGGGGGATTCGGAAAAGATCCTTGCAACATGGGGCCGTGCATTATCATGCTACAACATGAGATGATGGTCGTGGATGAATGGCACAACAATGGGCCTCAGGATCTCGTCACGGTATCTCTGTGCATTCAAAATGCCATCAATAAAATGCACCTGTGTTCGTTGTCCATAGCATACGCCTGCCCACACCATAACCCCACCGCCACCATGGGCCACTCGATCCACAATGTTGACATCATCAAACCGCTCACCCACACGGTGCCATACACGCTATCTGCCATCTGCCCTGTGCATTCGCCCACTCAAGTCGGTTACGACGACGAACTGCAGTCAGGTCGAGATGCCGATGAGGACGATGAGCATGCAGATGAGCTTCCCTGAGATGGTTTCTGACAGTTTGTGCAGAAATGTTTTGGTTATGCTAACCGATTGTTGCAGCAGCTGTCCGGGTGGCTGGTCTGAGACGATCTTGGAGGTGAAGATGTTGGATGTGGAGGTCCTGGGCTGGTGTGGTCACACGTGGTCTGCGGCCATGAGGCCGGTTGGATGCCCTGCCAAATTCTCAGAAACGCGTTTGGAGACGGGTTATGGTAGAGAAATTAACATTTAATTCAAGGGCAACAGCTCTAAAGGACATTCCTGCAGTCAGCATGCCAATTGCACACTCCCTCAAAACCTACGACATCTGTGGATAAAACTCCACATTTTAGAGGATCCTTTTATTGTGGGCAGCCTAAGGCACGCCTGTGCAAAATTCAATAACACATATTTAGATAGATTTGTGAACAATATTTGAGAGGAATAGGCCTTTTGTGTACATAGAAAAAGTAATAGATCTTTAAGTTCAGGTCATGATAAATAGGGGCAAGCACAAAAGTGTTGCATTTATAATTTTGCTCAGTGTATTTAATATAGTAATGTACCTTTTGGATTTTAAGTAAAACTGAGAAGAACTGAAAATTATTTCAAGTTTGCAGTTCAATTGTTCACTTTGATTATTTTCTTTTGTATGGAAAATATCTTCTGTTGCTCAATGTCCCCCCTTCATGGCAGTACTACTATGAAAAAAGGAGTTTTTTTTTTATTTCTCTGGAATAAACCACCTAAATGAGTTATGACAGTCCTTAGGAATACCTTGGTAACTTATATACATATTTCTGCTGATAATCATAATAGGAGATATATTATTCTAATGTAATAATCTAGACAAATACTAAATGCACACCAATTAAAAAATACACTCCTAATATCAACCATCTTCAAGTTCTCAAAGAGGCTACAATCCCCCAAAAACATACAAAGAGGACATCTAGTGGTAGATAAGGCTTTTAACAACAAAGCTGGAGGCTTTAATAGAATCCTTTGGCAGATTTTAAAAGATGCGTGATGCATGGAAGAAAAATAATATACTATTATGGTAAAAATATGCACCAATCTTGATTAACGTTATGAAACATTATACAGAATACTCATTCAGGAAAAAAAAATGTTCCATACTGAGCAACATATATTGTAAAAGTGAAATGAAATAAGCATGTTAACGTTACTTTAGATTTAATATGCCTACAAATCAAGATTGTTTATAAAAAACATGTTAACTTTTCTTTCACTCATGAGAAGCCAATTGCTATCAAATCAAGTTGTTTTACTCTTTTGCTAAATCAGGTAATCACAACAGAAACTACCCAAATGACTCTGATCAAAAGTTTACATTGATTTTGGCCTGATAACATGCACACAAGTTGACACAAAGTGGTTTGAATAGCTTTTAAAGGTAACCATCCTCACCTGTGATCTGTTTGCTTGTAATTAGTGTGTGTGTATAAAAGGTCAGTGAGTTTCTGGACTCCTGACAGACCCTTGCATCTTTCATCCAGTGCTGCACTGAGGTTACAGGATTCTGAGTCATGTTGAAAGCAAAAGAATTGCCAAAGGATCTGTGGGAAAAGGTATTTGAACTGTATAAAACAGGAAAGGGATATAAAAAGATATCCAAGGATCTGAGAACGCCAATCAGCAGTGTTCAAACTAATCAAGAAGTGAAAAAAATGAGGGGTTCTGTTGAAACCAAACCATGGTCAGGTAGACCAACTAAAATGTCAGCCACAACTGCCAGGAAAATTATTCAGGATGCAAAGAAAAACCTACAAATAACTTCAGGTGAAATACAGGACTCTCTGAAAACATGTGGTGTGGCTGTTTCAAGATGCACAATAAGGAGGCACTTGAAGAAAGATGGGCTGCATGGTCGAGTCGCCAGAAGTAAGCCTTTACTACGCAAATGCCACAAAGTATCCCGCTTACAATACGCCAAGAGACAAGCCTCAAACCTTCTGGCACAAAGTAATTTGGAGTGATGAGATCAAAATTAATCTTTTTGACCACAACCATAAATGCTTAATTTGGAGAGGTGTCAACAAGGCCTATGATGAAAGGTACACCATTCCTACTGTGAAACACGGAGGTGGATCGCTGATGTTTTGGGGATGTGTGAGCTACAAAGGCAAGATGAATGTAGTACGTTATCAAAATATACTGGAGGAACATTTGCATTCATCAGCCAGGAAGCTGCGCATCGGACGTACTTGGACATTCCAACATGACAATGATCCAAAACACAAGGCCAAGTCGACCTGTCATTGGCTACAGCAGAATAAAGTGAAGGTCTGAAGTGGCCATCTCAGTCTCCTGACCTCAATATCATTGAGCCACTCTGGGGAGATCTCAAACGTGCAGTTCATGCAAGACAGCCCAAGAATTTACAGAACTGGAAACTTTTTGCCAAGAGGAATGGGCAGCTTTACCATCTGAGAAGATAAAGAGCCTCATCCACAAATACCATAAAAGACTTTAAAAGCTGTCATAGATATTAAGTGATTGTTTTTTTAAATAACAAACATGTCATACATACCTCCACTGCGCAGCTTGTTTTGCACAGTGTGGCCCGAACCTCGACTTCTGGGGTCCCTCGTCGGCTCTCGCGGCTCCTCTTCCTATCAGATAACACCCTAGGAGAAGCGATCTCCTGGGGGGGTTACCTTGTGGGCGCACTCGAGAGTCCAGAATTTGCGTCCATAGACACGATTGCTGGACTCGGCCCTGCCCCCCCGGGGCCTGCGTCATCGGATTTGATTGACAGCGGAAGCCAATGGCTGCGCCGCTATCAATCTATCCACTCAAGAGCCAGGACCCCGTGCAGAGAGGGAAAGCGCATCTCCGCCTAGTGAATGAAGGTGCTCAGGTAAGTAAAATGGGGGGGGCTGAGGGGCCGGTCACTGCCAGAAGTTTTTTTACCTTAATGCATAGGATGCATTAACCTCCCTAGCGGTATTCCCGAGTGTGGATCGGGGGGAAATTTTCAGTACCAAATGCGGTAAACCCCGAGCCACACTCGGGACCGCATTACAGGATCCAGGCAAAGTTACTTACCTTGTCCCCAGGATCCTGCGATGTCTCCCCGCTGTGTGTGCGAGCCGCGTCTCTGCTCGATCTATCACAGTGCCGAGCTCCGTTCCCTGCGAGCGCTGTGACGCACGGGGATGGAGCACGTCGCCAAATTCAAAAAGTTAAAAACACATTACACATACAGTACACATTACTGTATCACATTATTTCACATCCCTTTTGTCCCTAGTGGTTTGTCCAGTGCCCTGCATGCAGTTTTATATTATATATATTGTTCTTTCTGCCTGGAAACTGGAGATTGTCCATAGCAACCAAGAAGTCTCCCTTTACATGAAAAAGTGGTTTTAGCTAGAAAACAGCCATAATACATTAGAATCACTTGCAGAATGGAGCGATAGCGATTTGTGGGGAAATTCGTCATCAAACACTGAACTGAAAACTAATGACAGCGACAATTCTGCCAGGGAGGTTAAGGTGAAAAAACACAAGGGTTTACAACCCCTTTAAAGGGGGCAATACACGATATTAGGAACCAGGGAATGTAAACTTTTGATCAGGGTCATTTGGGTAGTTTCTGTTGTGATTAGATTTAAAAAGAGTAAACACAGTTAAATGATAATAAATTGCTTTAGCCAAACACTAACCATGAGTGAAAGAAAACTTTTTGTGTTATCATATACATCAATAAATCATAAAAATAACTTTATTCATAAATTATCAAAAATAAGCTTACTTCACTTTAGGATATCATAAACAGAAAGTGGATTTTTGGCCAGAACACATATTCTACTATTAATATTATTATCATTATAGTGCTCCCTGTACTGTAGTGCCCAATGAAGTCAGGGATGGGCAGAACAGAGAGCTCCAAGCTCCAACATGCACGACTAGTATAGTGGGCAGAGCTTAGGCAGTGGGGACCTGCCACATAAATAAAGAGACAGAAAGTGTGATAAAGCCAGGTAAATGATAGTTGAGTTACTTAGTCTTGTTTCCATATCCTACGCAGGAAAACATAGGAACTCGGGTGCAGAAAAATGGCAACAGGTTCTCTTAACTGATGCGTCAAAATGTGAAATATTTGGCTGTTGCAGAAGGCAGTTTGTTTGCCAAAGGGCTGGAGAGAGGTACAATAATGAGTGTCTGCAGGCAATAGTGAAGCATGGTGGAGGTTCCTTACAAGTTTGGGGCTGCATTTCTGCAAATAAAGTTGATTTGGTCAGGATCAATGGTGTCCTCAATGCTGAGAAATACAGGCAGATACTTATCCATCATGCCATACCATCAGGGAGGTGTGTGATTGGCACCAAATTTACTCTGCAGCAGGACAACAATCCAAACATCCAGCCAATGTCATTAATAACTATCCTCAGTGTAAAGAAGAACAAGGAGTGCTGCAAGTGATGGTTTGGCCCCCACAGACCCCTGCTCTCAACATCATCAAGTCTGTCTGGGAGAACATGAAGAGACAGGGATTTGAGGCAGCCTACATCCACAGAAGATCTGTGGTTAGTTCTCCAAGATGTTTGGAACAACCTACCTGTTGATTTCCTTCAAAAACTGAATTGATGCTGGTTTGAAGGGTGGTCACACCAAATATTGATTTGATTTGGATTTCTCCTCTGCTCATTTCTTTTCCATTTTGTCAATTGATTAAAATAACCTATTAATGCTACTATTTGAGATTTTTTTTTTTTAAAATTTACAGCATTTTTTTTAAGTTATTAAAGATGCAAGCTGCGTAGGGCCCCGCGGCGGATCGGCTCTGTTCGGGGGCCCCTGGGGCCGCTGCCGCCACTGTGAGGGCAGCGGCGCCTTAAAAAAGATGGCCGCGGGGGGCAACTCAACATGCAACTGCGCATGCGCCCGCCTTTCCGAAAATTGCCGAGCAGCGGCAACAGCGCTGGCGCATGCGCAGTAGCCCGACATGCAACTGCGCATGCGCCAGCGCTGTTGCCGCTGCTCGGCAATTTTCGGAAAGGCGGGCGCATGCGCTGTTGCATGTCGGCCCCCGCGGCGATCTTTTTTTCAGGCGCCGCTGCCATCACAGTGGCGGCAGCGGCACCAGTGACAGGATGGCGCCAAGTGGCGCCATATTTAAAAATAAAACGTCCCCGCCGCACCCTCTTACCTCCTGGGCCCCCTCCCCCTCGCAGCCTCCTACCTCCTGGGCCCCCTCCCCCTCGCAGCCTCTGACCTCCTGTCCCCCCTCCCCCATCAAAGCCTCTGACCTCCTGCCCCGCCCCTTCCTCAGCCTCTGACCTCCTGCCCCCCCCCCTTTTTCAGCCTCTGACCTCCTGGCCCCCCCTTCCTCCTGGCCCCCCCCTCGCACCCTCTTACCTCCTGCCCCCCCCCCCCCCTCGCAGCCTCTGACCTCCTGTCCCCCCCCTGCAGCCTCTGACCTCCTGTCCCCCCCCTCGCAGCCTCTGACCTCCTGTCCCCCCCTCGCAGCCTCTGACCTCCTGTCCCCCCCCGCCCCCCCTCAGCCTCTGACCTCCTGTCCCCCCCTTCCTCAGCCTCTGACCTCCTCCCCCCCTTCGCAGCCTCGGACCTCCTGTCCCCCCCCTGCAGCCTCTGACCTCCTGTCCCCCCCCCCTTCGCAGCCTCTGACCTCCTGTCCCCCCCCCCCCCTCGCAGCCTCTGACCTCCTGTCCCCCCCCCTGCAGCCTCTGACCTCCTGTCCCCCCCCCCTCGCAGCCTCTGACCTCCTGTCCCCCCCCCCTCGCAGCCTCTGACCTCCTGTCCCACCCCCCTCGCAGCCTCGCACCTCCTGTCCCCCCCCCTGCAGCCTCGGACCTCCTGTCCCCCCCCCTTGCAGCCTCTGACCTCCTGTCCCCCCCCCTTGCAGCCTCTGACCTCCTGTCCCCCCCCTTGCAGCCTCTGACCTCCTGTCCCCCCCCCCTTGCAGCCTCTGACCTCCTGTCCCCCCCCCCTTGCAGCCTCTGACCTCCTGTCCCCCCCCCTTCGCAGCCTCTGACCTCCTGTCCCCCCCCCCTTCGCAGCCTCTGACCTCCTGTCCCCCCCCCTGTCGCAGCCTCTGACCTCCTGTCCCCCCCCCTTCGCAGCCTCTGACCTCCTGTCCCCCCCCCCCCCTTCGCAGCCTCTGACCTCCTGTCCCCCCCCCCTCGCAGCCTCTGACCTCTCCTGTTGCCCCCCCGCAGCCTCTGACCTCTCCTGTTGCCCCCCACAGCCTCTGACCTCTCCTGTTGCCCCCCCGCAGCCTCTGACCTCTCCTGTTGCCCCCCCGCAGCCTCTGACCTCTCCTGTTGCCCCCCCCCGCAGCCTCTGACCTCTCCTGTTGCCCTCCCCCGCAGCCTCTGACCTCTCCTGTTGCCCTCCCCCCACAGCCTCTGACCTCCCCTGTCCCATCCGCAGCCTCTGACCTCCCCTGAGTCAAGAGAGGGAGTGCTGCCAGGATGGGGGTCATGGGAGAAGTCAGACATGTATGGACTGCGGAGAGGAAACTATGGGATAAAACCAGAGCCACCAAGCTGGAGCCGACTGACTGAGCCCTGCATGATGCACCTGAGAGGAGGTCAGTGACAGCACCGCCAGGCCAGTCTAGGGGGGGTCAATACAATATTGTAAGGGGGCACTGATATAAAGGTTTCCCCCTTATCAGTAAACCCCCTTATCTTAGTGTTTTCTTTCTCTGGTCACCAGAGTCCTCCCCACAGTCCCAGAGTTCCCCTTTACATCATAGTATGCAGGATTCCACCTTACAGTGCAAGGGGGAACTCTGATGTAAAGGGCAATGACCCCGATGTAAGGAGGGGCTTTATAGGGATGCTCTCTGGGGACCCTGATGTAAGGGGGGTGCTCTCTGGGGACCCTGATGTAAGGGGGGTGCTCTCTGGGGACCCTGATGTAAGGGGGGTGCTCTCTGGGGACCCTGATGTAAGGGGGGTGCTCTCTGGGGACCCTGATGTAAGGGGGGGTGCTCTCTGGGGACCCTGATGTAAGGGGGGTGCTCTCTGGGGACCCTGATGTAAGGGGGGTGCTCTCTGGGGACCCTGATGTAAGGGGGGGGTGCTCTCTGGGGACCCTGGTGTAAGGGGGAGGCTCTCTGGGGACCCTGGTGTAAGGGGGAGGCTCTCTGGGGACCCTGGTGTAAGGGGGGGCTCTCTGGGGACCCTGGTGTAAGGGGGGGGGCTCTCTCTGGGGACCCTGGTGTAAGGGGGGCTCTCTGGGGACCCTGGTGTAAGGGGGAGGCTCTCTGGGACCCTGGTGTAAGGGGGAGGCTCTCTCTGGGGACCCTGGTGTAAGGGGGAGGCTCTCTGGGGACCCTGGTGTAAGGGGGGGCTCTCTGGGGACCCTGGTGTAAGGGGGGTGCTCTCTGGGGACCCTGGTGTAAGGGGGGCTCTCTGGGGACCCTGGTGTAAGGGGGGGCTCTCTGGGGACCCTGGTGTAAGGGGGAGGCTCTCTGGGGACCCTGGTGTAAGGGGGAGGCTCTCTGGGGACCCTGGTGTAAGGGGGAGGCTCTCTGGGGACCCTGGTGTAAGGGGGAGGCTCTCTGGGGACCCTGGTGTAAGGGGGAGGCTCTCTGGGGACCCGGGTGTAAGGGGGAGGCTCTCTGGGACCCTGGTGTAGGGGGAGGCTCTCTGGGGACCCTGGTGTGGTGTAAGGGGAGGCTCTCTGGGGACCCTGGTGTAAGGGGGGGCTCTCTGGGGACCCTGGTGTAAGGGGGGCTCTCTGGGGACCCTGGTGTAAGGGGAGGCTCTCTGGGGACCCTGGTGTAAGGGGGGGGACCCTGGTGTAAGGGGGGGGGCTCTCTGGGGACCCTGGTGTAAGGGGGGCTCTCTGGGGACCCTGGTGTAAGGGGGGCTCTCTGGGGACCCTGGTGTAAGGGGGGGCTCTCTGGGGACCCTGGTGTAAGGGGGGGCTCTCTGGGATATATATATATTGTATACATGTCTGTTCTATATTGTTGTATTATTCTTTGACTGTTTTGTTTAAAGGAGGTGGCTCTCTGGGGACCCTGATGTAAGTGGGGGATCCACACTCAGATATGTTAAAATATATATATATATTGTATACATGTCTGTTCTATATTGTTGTACTTATTCTTTGACTGTTTTTGTTTAAAGGAGGGAGGATTGTCTTGGGAGCGCTGAATTGTCAGGTGTGACTGTGTGGCAATGGCAAATGGTTTACATAGCTCCACAGCATCACGGGTCAGGTAGAGGGCCCCTCAGCACAATTTTGCTTAGGGCCCCAGGGAGGTCAGGATCGGCACTGCCATCAATAAAATGCACCTGTGTTCGTTGTCCATAGCATATGCCTGCCCATACCATAACCCCACCGCCACCATGGGCCACTCGATCCACAATGTTGACATCATCAAACCGCTCACCCACACGGTGCATGCAGATGAGCTTCCCTGAGATGGTTTCTGACAGTTTGTGCAGAAATTTTTTGGTTATGCTAACCTCCGGGACTGTGACATCACAAGGGGGCGGGGTCACCATGTGACATGAGCATGTGACCCTGTCCCCTTGTCCCTATATAAGTCCCAGCACAGCGCGGCTCTGGCATTCCGGCCAGATAGAGCGACGAGTCAACATAGGAAGAAGAAGAAGAAGGCGCCGGCGGCGCAGAAAACGACGACCGCGGCAAGAGCAGAAGAGACCCCGGAAGACCCCCCGAAGGCGGATCGAGACCCCCAGACGACAGCGGCGACGATGAAGAAGGTAGCCGGACTTCTCCGCTCGGTAAAAGAGCTAGGTAAATGGCGGAGGAGTCCGGCGAGAAGACCCCCAAGACGGAAAAGACCCCCGGAGCAGTGCAATAAAATATTTTTTTTGGTTTTTTACTTTACATTTTACACCTTAGGTGAATGGGTAGGGGTACATCGTACCCCATACTCATTCACATAAAGTGGGGGGGCCGGGATCTGGGGGCCCCCTTATAAAAGGGGGCTCCCAGATTCCGATAAGCCCCCCGCCCGCAGACCCCGACAACCAATGGCCAGGGTTGTCGGAAGAGGCCCTTGTCCTCATCAACATGGGGACAAGGTGCTTTGGGGTGGGGGGGCCGCATGGAAATTGTTGGTATGGCTCAGGAAGGGGGGGGGGGGCGCTCGCTCAAACCGTTCCCCAGAAGACGTCAATAGACGAAACGGACGTAGGGAGGCTGACGCACTGACGTCATCGCGTTCCGCGTTGTGAGCGGGTGTTTGTTGCTAGCCGGCCGGCGTTTTTTATTCGATTCTCTGTCTGATGCACATATGTTTGTGTAAGTAGATATTTTCTTTTAATAAAACCATCAGTTTTACACTATGGGAGTATCCCTTCTTCCTTTATGATTACATGCTGAGGCTGGTGGTTTTTGGTCTGCATTCCTGGATGAGTCCCGCATACAGATCTGGTCCGATAGAAAATTTTGCCCCAAGTTTTCATCTCGAGACTATCCATACCTGGTGAAGTCCGGATCCCGTGGTGAGGTCCTCTGGTCCAGGGTACATCCAGTACCGTCTCCATACAGGCTTGGTTAAAGCTTGCTTCTGGTAAGCTTAATGGTAGAATGGTGGTGGATCACACGTATTGGTGAAATCTATTCCAAGTTTGGTGGCACCAGCTGAACATCACACTGTCATATTTTCATCTTTTTGGACACTCATTGGTGTTATTATTTTTGGACTTGTTATTGTCCAAGGACTTTATGGTTCACTTTTATTAATAAGGTTTAACACTTTATGTGTCACGCACAGTTACACAAATATGGTACTTTTTGATGTTATTTTTGATATAGTTATTTTTGTGATTTTACAGTCACTCATGTTCACTTAAGTTATATTTAGTCATATAGCGCGGCTTTTTGTTTATTGTTGTACGGGGCAATAGCGTTTTGCTTTTAGGCCAATTTTGGTCTCATCTGACAAGAGCACCTTCTTCCACATGTTTTCTGTGTCCCCCACATGGCTTCTCACAAACTACAAATGGGACTTCTTATGGCAGTGATGGCGAACCTTTTTAAACCAGAGTGCCCAAACCGCGATGCAAAACCAACTTATTTCTTTCAAAGTGCCAACACAGAATTAAACCTCCCAGCGGCTCTGTATAGAGGATGGGACTGATCATCCCTCTGAATGAGCCCTAAGGGACCAAAAATGTACAATTCTGCCAGATTTGCTCAGAATGCAGGGTTCAGGAATGCGTTGTGCTCAGAATAACATATACTGCAACATATACTGACCTACCTGACACATGCACTGACCTACCTGACCATTACACTCACCTACCTGACACATGCACTCACCTACCTGACACATGCACTTACCTACCTGACACATGCACTTACCTACCTTACACATGCACTCACCTACCTGACCATTACACTCACCTACCTGACACATGCACTCACCTACCTGACCATTACACTCACCTACCTGACACATGCACTCACCTACCTGATCATTACACTCACCTACCTCACACATGCACTCGCCTACCTGACACATTACACTCACCCACCTGACACATGCACTTACCTACCTAACCATTACACTCACCTACCTAAAACATGCACTCACCTACCTGACACATGCACTCACCTACCAGGCTGCACTAGAGGGACAGACTGAACCAAAGTTGTCCTGGAGCAGGGGGAGCTGGAATAGGGTTCCCTCAGAAAGGAATGCCCGAATGCCTTACTGTAGGTGTAGGGGGTCCGAGGGAGGCAATAAGCTGCAGAACAGAGTCGGTATGGTGGAGGAGGAATTTTACACCCCCCCCCAAACATCGCACATGGGACAAGATGACTGGCTGCCCACCCCCCTGCCGACGTCACTGGCACTGATGCAAGGAAGGAAGCCGGCTCTTCCGTACCTGCACGGTCAGTGCAAGTGACTGCCTTGCTGGAGGATTCCCCTAGTGTGCCGACAGAGAGGGCTTGTCGTGCCAGCTGTGGCACGCATGCCATAGGTTCGCCATCACTGTCCTAGGGGTATGAGTGGGGAGGGGTGAGGAGGCTTATTAAGAGTAAGGCCATCTAAAAATGTGGGATGTCTAAAAATGGATCTAACCTGCCTAGGCTTTATCAATTTTAGGAGGTATTAATGTAGTTAGGAGAAAAATACCTATGCAAGCTTGATGGGTATCATCTGGAGGTATAATGTTCATTTTTATGATATTCACCCTGCCACCCTGTTGGAGTCCAATGCTTTCTTCCCTGCAGCTGATTGTTCATCGGCTTCAGCTCTCTGGTGCCCCATCTAGAATTTGGGAGCTGGTGGTGGCTTTTTTATGTCTCACAGGTGGCTTCAATCTGTACATAAGTGAGGCATGGCAGTTGGTCCTGCAGACTGCTCTAAAATGTGACATGTCCCAGGGGGCTCGGGCTGTGGATGGCAGGCCAAGTGCAGGCGAGAATTGAAGAAAAACTGCTACTTGTAAAAAAAAAAGGGGAAAAAAAAGCTGCAAATATGTTAGGGGCTTGAGGAAGGAAGACGATGAGTGGTACTTTCTATTTCAGTGGAAGATCCACTTTAAATTTTTTATAAACCCAGGATTCATTATATCTGGTCTCCCACAGTACACAGAACATGGAAATGCAATTATTTTGGTAAATATAAACTGCTAAATACCTTTTCTTATCAGCAGTATATAGCAGTCTTGTGAATTCTATTAGTGTCTGGTTAAAGCTTTGTAGGAGGAGTTTTCATTCACCTCTGATTGTCCTATGAGACTGCATGACCTCTGACTTTCTGTCTGGACAGTGCTGATTGGCCCTGGGCTGATCATACGCACCCTCCCCCCCCCCCCAAAAAAAAAAAAAAAAAACCTCTCTAGCAATACACACCAAGTATGCCGAGTGCCTCCTAGGGCTCTGTTCTCTGATCAGTAGATGGATTGGGAACAGTAGAAGAAGGGAAGGATCAGAGAAGACAGCATCAAACAGCCTTTTTATACAATGTGGAGGATTAGCCCCTTAGGTTCCACAGTGAGTATAACAAACACGCTTTACTGTATATACAGACTGATTTTACTGTTGTGGGTTTAGTAACACTTTAGGGTAATGTCTTCTGTAGTTTTCCTCATAGCTCAACACTGTTTCTGAATGTTCTTTGTTCACCTCTTGCCTGAGGCTATAGCAAAGAAAAACATTAGAAGAGAAAGAATGCTGGATGAGCGGTATGACACAGACATTCATTAGCTAGGGCAGCATAGACTGTGGCGGAAATGTTTTAACCAACAGGAAAAACAAGAGGAAGGTACTCTAGTCACACATGCTCAAATCACAGACGGGTCTGCCATCTTGCCTGTCTGGATTAGATCTTTCAACAGGTTTATGATACCTACACCAATGAGAAGACCCTGCAAATGCTGAGGAGCCACTTGGAAGGCACCAGCCGTGCCAGTGTCGTGTATGATGTTGCGGATCCTGCTTCTTTTGTTTATTCTGCTTTTGTCTGCTTCAGGTAAACTCTGACTGTGTGAGTTGTGGGGTTTGAATGGCTGTCAGCTGCAAGCCTGAACAGGAAGTCTGTCAAGAATCTTACTGACGATGATTATACACCGAGTCAGGCTGATTTACAATAGGAACTGAGATCGCTCACACAATGAATTCTGTCAAGATTCACTTCAATTATCCAATCGTCAACGCAGATCTCTATTTATGTATTTCATCCTCGCAGAATGGGCTAATTGAAGGGAACATTCAAACAATTTATAGTGTGAACATTCTCAGCTTCTTAAGTAAACCAGTCAGTGTATAAAGCAGTAAGTCGGTGAGGTTTATTTCTTAAAGATTAAAAAAAAATGTTCACCTTTCACAGTTAATGTTCACTTACTGAATTACGTGAAGCTGTGTTCACTTCATTCAGTCACGTGCAAGACCAAATCCTGTTTCTTTCACACTGGTGGTCGAGGAGACAGTAAAAATGGGTGGATGAGCTGCGGTTTTACTGCCCCCCCATGCCCACTAGTATTCTAATATTTCAGACTGACAGGGCAGTACACATGCTGCATCCAGGATGCTTTGCTGTAATTTTAACTCAGGCTGTAGAGTTTGTAGCCAGCACCACCTGTCAAATTTGCCCACCGAGAACAATGGGACCGCACTACAACCGCAAGCCAAATGTTTGTCTCGCAGTCCCACAATGTAAAATTGCCATTCAGCAATAATAAAAAAAATCAGGATTGGGTACATGCACATGATTAGGTTCTGAGAACTTAGATTTAGTAAGCTAAATGAATATTCTCTAAAAGCACTTTTAATAAATGTTTTCACACAAGATTCACACAATTTTTACCCAGGCTTCACACATTTCTGATTAGAAACCTTGTAAATCTTGGGTGAAAGTAGTGTGAATATTGGGTGTTTTTTTAATCAATTCTGTTGCCTGCTAGCTCTTGTACTACATTTTGTGTTCTCTATAGTATCTGTGAGATAATGGAGTTAATCTACGAAAGGAAAATTGGCTATTTAACCGCTTGCCGACAAGTGCACAACGTTATATGTCGGCACAATGGCACGGCTGCGCAAATGGGAGTACAGGTACGTCCCCTTTAAGAAGCGGCATTGTGGGCGTGCATGCGCCCGCTGCGTGCGCCCACCACGTGCTCCGTGACCGCGGGACCCGTGGACTCAATGTCCACCAGTGTCCCGCGATCGTGTTAGAATCACAGTTAGAATCACTCCCTTGATCGCCCCCTATTGGTTAACCCCTTCCCTGCCAGTGTCATTCATACAGTAATTATTAATCAATAATAATAGTAAATAATAATAATAGTAATCATTAATTGTGCTGTCCCCCCTTTACATTGTAAAGCGCTGCGTAAACTGCGTAAACTGTTTAAATAGTGAATAAATACACTGATACACTGATC
This sequence comes from Lithobates sylvaticus, assembly GCA_028564925.1. NCBI lineage: Eukaryota > Metazoa > Chordata > Amphibia > Anura > Ranidae > Lithobates > Lithobates sylvaticus. Next base: position 226,577,043 of record CM053028.1, read on the forward strand.
GCTGTATAAATGACAATGGTCCCAAAATAGTGTCAAAAGTGTCCAATGTGTCTGCCATAATGTCACAGTTATGATAAAAATCACAGATCGTCGCCATTACTAATAAAAAAAAATAATAATAAAAATGCCATAAATATATCCCCTATATTGTAGACACTATAACTTTTGTGCAAACCAATCAATATACGCTTATTGCAATTTTTTTTACCAAAAATATGTAGAAGATTACATATCAGCCTAAACTGAGGAAAAAAAATTTTTTTTTAATATACCGTATTTTTCGGGCTATAAAGCACAATGGGTTATAAGGCGCAATATCAATGATCAACTGCTAACGGGTCTATTTTCATACATAAAGCACACCGGGTTATAAGGCGCATTAAATGAAACAAAACTCTGATAAGTCAAACTTTATTAAACTCTTTCACAATAACTCTCAACATTGTCTCTTAACAGGAGCCATTTTTGGTGCAGCGGGTATAGAAAGTGAATGAATGAATGCACACACCTTAATGTAGAAGCACAGATCGTATTACTCCGCGAGGCTCCTGCGCACAGAGCTGTATCAATCCATCAAGCAGTGCAGCTTCATAGCTTACCAAGGCCGTGCTAAAACATTTTGACAGATTTTTGAGCGCCGTGTACCAGATAAAATCGGTTCTAGGTCAGAAAGCACAACCAGAATTAAATCATACATTAGGCGCACTGCATTTTAAGGCGCACTGTCGATTTTTGAGAAAATTCAAGGATTTTAAGTGCGCCTTATGGTCCGAAAAATACGGTATTTTTTGGCGATATTTATTATAGCAAAAAGTAAAAAATATATTTTTTTTTTTTTTCAAAATCATTGCTCTTTTTTTGTTTATAGCGCAAAAAATTAAAACCGTAGAGGTGATCAAATACCACCAAAAGAAAGTTTTACTTGTGGGGAAAAAAAGGACGTAAATTTTCGGTGCAACGTCACACAACCGCACAATTGTCAGTTAAAGTGAAGCAGTGCCGTATCACAAAAAGTGCTCTGGTCAGGAAGGGGGTAAATTCTTCCGGGGCTGAAGTGGTTAATTTACAATGTAAGTTGCACTTTGCAAGGAAATTGGCCCCAGAGCTTAGTGAATGAGGTGTAGCTCTGCTGACTTCCATCATCCAATCACATGCAAGCAAAAATGTTGTTTTTTATTTTCCTTGCAGATGATTGGGTATTCTTTGCAAAGTGACATTTCACTACATCTACTAAGCCCTGGGGCAAATACCCTTGCAAAGTGCAACTTTCCTTGCAAAGTGAACAGCCAATTTGCATTTATTAAATCAATCCCAAAATTGGCTATCTATTTAGTTAAAACATCAAGAATCACTTTGCCCATAACTCCAAAAAGGACAAAGCAATTGCAATTATTATTGCTTACAGGGATTGCCAGATTCTTACACCCATATTCTAAATGCTATGTTGTTCAAGGGCTGTTTCGATACGATAATTGATATACATTCTGGTTGACACAATATAATATGAAAATATTTATTTTATTTAATTAGTGCAACATTAATACTAGGTTAATTAATCTGAAGATAACTTCCTTGCTTTTGTAAGAAACCGGTTTACAGCTTCAGAAAAGTTTAGGACTGTTCAGAAATCTGTAACCCTTACAGGACATGGTAAGAGTCTACCTATAGGCCAATTCAGAACCAAAACTTCCAATTATTTCTGTAATCCTTTATTTATGCTGTTATGGAGACACGGGTTTGCATTGATAAAGACTCACAGACTGTTCACTTTGCAAAGGAATTTTCATTTTGTTAGGTAATTTTCACCTAAAAGGTAACTCCACCTCAAAAGGGAAGTTCTGCTATCTCTAATCCTTCCCCCTCCTGTAACATTTTTTGGAAGTTTTTTTTTGTAGGGAACAGGTACCTATTTCTGACAGGTACCTACTTCCACTTCCACTCAAATTGCAGAGGCAATTTGGACCGAAGTTTGTCCCCCATCTGCCCACAACCTCCTAGAACACGTCATAGGTCCCAGGAGGCTGCAGGTTCATTCACAAAGTGCAGCACGACTCGTTCATGTGCAGTGGCGAGCCGTCTGTGTAGCCTCATGAAATCACAGCTGGCTTCCCACATCCAAGATGGTGGTGCCAAGGACCCAAAGACCAACAAAGAACCAGCCCAGGTGAGGACAACACTGGATCCCTGGACTGGTAAGTGTGTGTTTATGAAAAGTCAGCAGCTACAGTATTTGTAGCTGCTGACTTGTATTTATTTATTTATTTTTTTGATCGAAGATCCTCTTTAACTTAGTGAATGTGGTGAAAACTCATCTTAGCCCCTTTCACGCGACAAGCCTGCTCGGATCCACCTGTCCGTTTTTTAGGCGGATCCGAGCAGGCCATCCATTGACTGATATGGGAAGGCGGATGTCAGCGGAGATGTGTCAGCTGACATCTGTCTACCACCTGATCCCCTAAAATCAGACGTATGGCGATACATTCAGCCACCCGTCTGGCGGATTGGATTGGATGAGATCTGATGAAAACGGACATGCTGTCTGTTTTCGTCCGATCTCCCCATAGAAATCAGCGGGGCTCTGACAGGTCCCTCCCCGCTCAGTGAGCAGAGATGGACCTGTCATCCGCCGGTTCAGCGGAGATCAACAGATCCACCCTGTGCGGAAGAGGCCTAACAAAGAATTTCCAATAATGTGCAAGGAAAAAATATATATATTTTTCCTGATGGCAGTCAGCTGAGCTTCGTCTCATTTACTAAACTTAAGGAACTATTCCCTTGCAAAGTGAAAAGCCTATTTGCCTTTAGTAAATCAACCCTGTGACCTCCTATCATTAATAATCTCTATACATACATCATAAGGTCAAAAGTATTGGGACGTCTGCCTTCTCACACACATGAGCTTTAATGGCATCCCAGTCTTAGTCCGTAGGGTTCAATATTCCGTTGGCCCACCCTTGGCAGTTATGACAGTTTCAACTCTTCTGGGAAGGCTGCCCACAGGGTTTAGGAGTTGTTCTGGTCCATAGTGGATGAACAGGTGTAAGAGGGGAAGTGATTACAGAAATGAAACATGTGGAAACGTGCATGCATTACAGAGATGTGCTGCATTTGTTATTTTTTTTTATTACTATTTGCATTGACATACAGTGTAAAGAATTCTTTACTGAACAAGGCTATACATCAGATGCATAATGAAATATATTTCCTATTTTCCTACAACAATAGTTTTAGCATACTGCCCTCTGAGCAAATGTCTGCATGTGCGGTTATCAGCACTCGGTGCTTTATGACCGAGTGCCGATAATCGCACAGCCACATGGTCTAATTCTTCTTAATGGGCGGCTGTATATGGCAGCTATAGGTCATGGAAGAGTGATTATGTAGGCTCTGCACATTGTATGGCACCTGTACAGCTGTGTGCATATAGCCTAATATATATATGTGTGTGTGTGTGAGTGTTTTAAATAAACTGGTCTGTGTCATACGTTCCATTGATGATCTGTAAAGACGTCAATAATGGGGATAGAGGACACAGAAGGTCATGTCTACATAACGGCATAATGAAAGGGGCAGAAAAGTTGAATAGGAGGCTTGGACTTTACAGGCAAAACCAAACAAATTATATAAAAATAAATTTTTATTGTAAACATAGAAAATCTATATTTTTCAAATCCACATTCATAAATCAAATATAAAATAAAGTGCAGCTACTGTACATAACCAATTAACAATTGCTTGGAAACTTGGAGATGAGTGAGATCATTCCATTATAGTGATGGATCCAGGAGTGTGGTTATATAACAGCAATGAAAGAGTGTTCTAGGCTCGCTCTACATGTTATGAGCTTTGCGCTTCTTCAGGATCATCAAAATGACTAACAAAAATTAAAAAAATTAAAAAAAGAATATAAATAAAATACAATACATAATATCATGAACATGGCGTACTGTTTCAACTACTCCCGAAGTGGCCAGGACAAAGCAAACCAAACAAAATCATTATCGTTGGGATTATTGTGAGTTTATTCTGGACCTCCTTCGGTTCATTCTGACTCGCAACTGTTTTAGATTTAAGAGTCCCACTTCCTCCAGGTACAGGGGGTGGCTATGGGTACTTGCTGCGCACCTGCCTATGCCAGCCTGTACCTGGTGGGGTGGGAACAAGCTCTTTTTTCTGACGATTCCTTGTCATCCTTTACCAACCATGCGTTATGCTGGCTGCATTATATCGGTGACGTTTTCATTATCTGGACAGGTACCCCTGCTCTATTGGCCACTTTCGTTGATGCTGAACCAGAACCAGTTTAATCTAAAATTTTAAAATTTGTAATCGGAGTCTTCAAGTGGGAAATGCGATATTCCTAAGAACCAAGGCCTGAGGTGTGCCATGGCCTAGCTGGTAGGTATGCCTGAAAAGAGGGCATACCCTTGATGTAAGAATGAGAAGTACTATGAGTAAGTATGAAGGCTGGGGGAATGGGAGGGTGGGAACCCAGAACGCCGACGACCCTGGCCCTAGCAGAGGAGGAGGCTTAAATAGTCTCTCTGACTCCTCCCACAAATACAGGCTGGCCCTTCGGCCAGCCTTAACACTTGTAATCGGAGTCTTCAAGTGGGAAATGCGATATTCCTAAGAACCAAGGCCTGAGGTGTGCCATGGCCTAGCTGGTCGGTATGCCTGAAAAGAGGGCAAAAAGACACAAGATTTAGGTGAAGAAGGGAAGGTAATGATCCAACACGTAGACTAACGTGCGCCCGGATGGCAACAGTGAGTAACCGGTAAGTATCCGCTGTGACAGGAGAACCCACTGACTGCTGACTTGGTGATGAAAAGGAACCCCCTGAAGAACCTGCGAAGCTACGCAGAACCCACCTGAACGTCCTGTGAAGGATGGAATGAGCCCGATGCCCAAGACAACCCAGACATGCGAATGAACTGCTTGTGCATGAGAGGATCCATAGGGAAAAGGAAGCAAGGGATGGCCCAAAGGAACCCCTGCAAATGATGGCCGAGAAGCATAGACACCAGCGAAGTAGCTCTGCGAAATGCCCCCCCCCCAACCCCTGGCCTACCCCTACTGGTATGAGGACGTGAGAAAGAGAGGGCAAAAATACCCCTGACAGGAGTGCAAAAAACCTGGATGCCTGATGGATGTGATGGAGTAGGCGCTATGGCAATGAGCATCGTCAACATGGAGCAACCATGCCAGACACAGAACACTGGTCCCACCTGATACGAACGGGTCGTGCTGCAGCCAAGACGGCCCAACCTGAGAACACAAACTGGAGAAATGACAGACAACCAGACATGAGAACAACAACACCCCTCTGTGCCTACCTACGAATGAGAAACATGAGCAGAAATGTCGAGACCACTGTGCGTGATGAAACTGACGATGGACCCCCCCCCCCTCGTGTGAGTGGTGAATGAGCCCGAGTAACCTGCAGCGCAGAGACAGGTAGTTGACTTAAGAACTCAGGGCTGGTGTACCCACGGACCGTGGTGGGTAGTCGTATGAGTGTGGTGAATGAACATGCATCGTATGTCGTGTGGTATACGGGCGAGAAGATTGAGGACAACAATCAATTTAACAAACGAAACCTCAGCCCGTATGGATCTGTAGGCGTGACAGATCCTGACGTGTGAGCCCTAACTAACTGACCCAGGTACAAACATGAACACAGATACAAAGAGACATGACAACCAACGAACAAAACAGCTATCGGAGTATGCCCTGAGTGAACAACGCCCCTCTGAGAAACGCTGTGGCTGAACACCGAGGGTGAAAACACCATGATAGAAATGCTGCGGCAGAAACGCTATGACAGAAATGCTGAGGCCGAAACGTTATGACAGAAATGCTGAGGCCGAAACGTTATGACAGAAATGCTGCTGAGGCCGAAACGTTATGACAGAAATGCTGAGGCCGGAACGTTATGACAGAAATGCTGAGGCCGGAACGTTATGACAGAAATGCTGAGGCCGGAACGTTATGACAGAAATGCTGAGGCCGAAACGTTATGACAGAAATGCTGAGGCCGAAACGTTATGACAGAAATGCTGAGGCCGGAACGTTATGACAGAAATGCTGAGGCCGGAACGTTATGACAGAAATGCTGAGGCCGAAACGATGACAGAAATGCTATGACAGAAATGCTGAGGCCGGAACGATAGAAAACCGCTGAAGCTGAATGCTGAGGCAGAAACGCAATGCCAGAAATCCAGGGGGCAGAAACGCAATGCCAGAAATCCAGGGGGAAGAAACGCAATGCCAGAAATCCAGGGGGAGAAACGCAATGCCAGAAATCCAGGGGGCAGAAACAAGAAATCCAGGGGGAAGAAACGCAGTGACAGAAATCCAGGGGGCAGAAAACGCAGTGACAGAAATCCAGGGGGCAGAAACGCAGTGACAGAAATCCAGGGGGCAGAAACGCAGTGACAGAAATCCAGGGGGCAGAAACGCAGTGACAGAAATCCAGGGGCAGAAACGCAGTGACAGAAATCCAGGGGGCAGAAACGCAGTGACAGAAATCCAGGGGCAGAAACGCAGTGACAGAAATCCAGGGGCAGAAACGCAATGACAGAAATCCAGGGGCAGAAACGCAATGACAGAAATCCAGGGGCAGAAACGCAATGACAGAAATCCAGGGGGCAGACAGAAATCCAGGGGCAGAAACGCAATGACAGAAATCCAGGGGCAGAAACGCAATGACAGAAATCCAGGGGCAGAAACAATGACACAAATCCAGGGGCAGAAACGCAATGACAGAAATCCAGGGGCAGAAACGCAATGACAGAAATCCAGGGGCAGAAACGCAATGACAGAAATCCAGGGGCAGAAACTATAACAGAACGTTGAGGCAGAAATGTAATGACAGAAACGCTGAGGCAGAAATGCCATGATAGAAAACCTGGGGCAGGAACGCAATGACAAATGCTGAGATTGAAATGCTGAGGCAAAAATGTAACGACAGCAATCCTGGGGCAGACTGCTATGACAGAATGCTGAGGCAGAAATGCCATGACAGAACGCGAATGACAGAAAAATACGCTGAGACTGAACACTGAGGCAGAAACGAAATGACAGAAATCCAGGGGCAGGGACAAAATGACAGAAATCCAGGGGCAGAAACGCAATGACAGAAATCCAGGGGCAGAAACGCAATGACAGAAATCCAGGGGCAGAAACGCAATGACAGAAAACCAATGACAGAAAACCAGGGGCAGAAACGCAATGACAGAAAATCCAGGGGCAGAAACGCAATGACAGAAATCCAGGGGCAGAAACGCAATGACAGAAATCCAGGGGCCGAACGCTGAGACAGAAATGCAAGGACGGAAACCCTGGGCAGAAACGCTGGGACTGCAATGCTGAGGCAGAAAAGCAACGACAGAAATCCTGGGCAGAATGCTATGACGAAACGCTGAGGCAGAAGCCATGACAGAACACCTGGGCAGAAACGCAAATGACGTTAACACGCTGAGACTGAACGCTGAGGCAGAAATGCAATGACAGAAATCCTGGGCAGAAACGCTGAGGCAGCAAGCCATGACAGACATGCTGAGACTGCACGCTGAGCCAGGACTGCTGGGCAGCACACCGCGACAGAAATGCTGGGGCAGGAAGGCTATGACAAACGCAGAGACTGTACGCCGAGACAAACGCTGGGGCATGACCTGAATGCTGGGGCATGACGTGATTGACAGAAATGCTGGGGCAAAACGCTATGACAGCAACGCAGGGGCAGAACGCTATGACAGAAACGCAGGGGCAGAACGCTATGACAGAAACGCAGGGGCAGAACGCTATGACAGAAACGCAGGGGCAGAACGCTATGACAGAAACGCAGGGGCAGAACGCTATGACAGAAATGCCGGGCAGAAAATGCTATGACAGAAATGCCGGGCAGAAAATGCTACGACAGAAATGCCGGGCAGAAAGCGTCCCGACAGAAATGCCGGGCAGAAAACGCTATGACAGAAATGCTGGGCAGAAAACGCTATGACAGAAATGCAGGGCAGAAAACGCTATGACAGAAATGCCGGGCAGAAATGCTATGACAGAAAATGGGGGGCAGAAACGCTGTGACAGAAAATGGCGGGCAGAAACGCTATGACAGAAAATGGCGGGCAGAAACGCTATGACAGAAAATGGCGGGCAGAAAACGCTATGACAGAAAATGGCGGGCAGAAAACGCTATGACAGAAAATGGCGGGCAGAAACGCTATGACAGAAAATGGCGGGCAGAAAACGCTATGACAGAAAATGGCGGGCAGAAAAACGCTATGACAGAAAATGGCGGGCAGAAACGCTATGACAGAAAATGGCGGGCATAAACGCTATGACAGAAATGGCGATCAGAAAGCTACGTCCGAAAGCCGATGGAATACCGGGAGGAAACGGGTGGCCCCCACATGGAGCCAGATCAGCCCAGGAGAAGCAGCTAGCAGGTGGCCAACACCCCGCACCAAGCAGATATACATGTCCTGGATGTGTATGGGGAGAGGAGTCGGCAGGCGGCCAAACACCCCCACCCCCCACCAATTAGGACATGTCCCTTGTGGCCCTATGCGGGGAGAGAAGTCGGCGGCGGCCGAACCCCCCCCAGGCAAACATGTCCCTCCTGGACCTGTATGGGGAGAGGAGTTGGCGCCGGCCGAACATCCCCCCCCAGTCAAACGAGCGGCAGCACTGCAATGACGTAGGCCCCCCCCTCCCCCCGGCATGGCGCTGGGAGAGCGGGCGGGCTGCAGGAAGGATGACTGACGGACGCCCCCGCTCCCCCCGGCATGAGTGCCAGGAGGATTTCATGCTGTGGGGAAGTGGAGGACGGCGGAAGGACAGGCACCCCCCGCTCCTCCAGGCATAGGCGCCGGGAGAGCGGGCGATCGCTGCATGATGTGGGGAGAGTGGGGAAGTGGAGGACGGCGGAAGGACGGGCACCCCCGCTCCTCCAGGCATGAGAGCCGGGAGAGCGGGCGGGCGGCTGCACGCTGAAGCTGTGGGGAGAGGATAGAAGGGCGGCCGCCGCTACCCCAGACATGAGTGCCGGGAGAAGCGCCCCACGTGGAGCCAGACCAGCTCCAAGAAAATAAACTTCCAGGCGGGCGAATCACCCCCCCCCCCCGGCGGAACACGGGGGGGGGGGGGTCAGAGTGATGAGAAGGTGGCGGGCGGACTCCTCGGTAGTACCCCCACTGCAACATCCTACCGCCGCCCTACGACCCTGACCCTAGCAGAGGAGGAGGCTTAAATAGTCTCTCCGACTCCTCCCACAAACACAGGCTGGCCTCCGGCCAGCCTTCACACTTATTAAGATAAGTAATAAACAAGAAAATACAAACAGTGCACACCCAGAACGCCGATGACCCTGGCCCTAGCAGAGGAGGAGGCTTAAATAGTCTCTCTGACTCCTCCCACAAATACGGGCTGGCCCTTCGGCCAGCCTTAACACCAAGGCAAACATGTTAGTGTTTGCCGGGTATTTATACACCTGTAATTGATCTCAAGTGACGCCTGTTTGCAAGAGGTGCTGTCTGCTCCACACTGCCGGGATCCATCCGCTGGTGGACGCCAGTACTGCGGCCCAAAGATGACATAACACCAGCAGGCAAAGTCTCTGCTGACCGTTACAAACTGCCAGGAGACACCTGCTGGTGGACCACAGTACTGCACGCCAAATGATGGATCTTACCAGCGGACGGATCCTTTCCTGACACCAAGACTGTAAAAAACAACCAAACAGTCATATATATTACCAGGTACTCTCAACAACACAAAGAACTACACAACATACTAGCAAACCATGTGTTTTTTGCCCTTGGATTGCTATAGGCACCAGATTTATGCTCCCGAACTGTAAACAGTTTGTCCTGAATTTCCATGCAGACTGTGACACACAGGGGATTGTATATCTCATGTCATGTCATTGTGGCGCCTTTTACGTGGGGAAAACAGCCAGGCATTTCCATTCCAGAATCAAAGATCATGTATACTATTCTGCAAACGGCAAAATGGTGACTGCCGCAAGCAGGCATTTAGATCCATATCACAAATTTGATGTATCTCAGAGGCAGCGAATGGGACAAACATATGATCCGCAGGGAGACTATCTGGATCGAGCGCCTTAATGCATTAATTCCAATCCATGCCCGTGGGATTAATGAGGCCCAGACATATAAACCGTTTCTCTGAAATTTCCATGCTCCCAGTATGTGACTGTAGGTTTATAAGCTTTTCTTCTCTTTATGATTGTAATGTTTCATAATGTATTCCCGACCATTCTCCAGCCCTCATAAGTGACAATAATTATTGTCTCTTTATCATGTTTCTATTTGATTTAAAACTGTTTATTACACTTTGAGTACTGATGTTTACTCAATTTGTCAAATAATGTCTTTGACTTCCTAGACTCAAAAAAAAATATTGGATACCTAATTATGTGATGTTGTTCATATCTTTGTTCGTATTATATTGTAATGTTGTTATTCATTTCTTTTATATTTTTGGCCTTATGTTTGTCCTTCCTTCTTTTGTTTTTTTCTCTGGTGTCATATTGTCAGGAACTGGCTACATTCCAGCACTATGCGGCCGCCCAGTGCCATACTCTGCATGCATATATTGAGATGTGTGGCACAGGGAGGATCAGCTAGAGGGCGCTGTCCTTCTATCTGGTCCTAGCACGTCACTGCCAGCCCCCTCCCCCTCGCTGTGCGTCGTTGTCAACACCCTTATGGTGCGCAGGCGCGGGACGCATCTTGTGACAAGTTGTGGCCGGTTCGGATGACATCACATTCGTGTTTACGATTGGTTGACTATGGGTGGGGCGTACATACTTAGGCATGCTGCTTCAGCATCTTATCTAGCTACAGGCAATTGGTGTTGTCAGTACAGCGGTACATATCATTCTCAAGCCTCTATAACCTGCATCTCTCCTCCTGTTAGATATTTCTCTCTTTGACATTAGTTCCTTATTTCATTGTCTCTCCAGGGTATTTATTACCTATCTACCTGTGTTTGAGTTGTTATGGGGAGAACTACATGTCTGGTTCCTTAGAAGCTAATGGACTCAACTATTTCTCATTGAGGACTCGTTTAATCATTGTTCCTTACTTGGGATATATCTCGTTTGACATTCCGGTATAGAATTTTTTGTTCTAAATAAGAAACCTCTCCCTTGCCCTCTCATCTTGATAATGATCTATTGAACTTTTTTATGTTTAATTTTTTTACTAAATATTCCTATGTTTTGTAGTAAATCAAACTCAGAGCTTGATTATGGAAAATGATTTGTTTACTGTGCATTTGTTTTGTTTTTATTTCACTTGCAGCAAATCAGTGTGAATTTCTAAAGCCAAGAACCGTGAGCTTCTATTCTCTGGACATGAACACAACTCTGACCTGGATGCCACCAGAGAATGCAGAAGGAGTGTTTTATACTGTTTCCTACTTAGTGTAAGTTCTAACAGCCTCATTGTATTGAATCAGCGGCAGCCCATTCATTAGGAGCACATGGGCGCTGCACCCCCTATCCATGCGTCTGACCCCTTAATCTACATGCATGGCGCCGGACGCATGGATTCCAATGGGGTTTTTTTTTTTTAAAGCACCTGATTAGAGCCAGAGGCAAATATTTTGGGTGCTGGAGCTGCTGGAGAGTTTTGTGGCCACCGAGAGAGAGAGCGGAGCTGTACAGAGGAGGAGCTGCTAATCAGAGCCGTGCAGAGTATGGGTAGAGAGGAGCGACAGTCTGTATACTGAGCCTGACCTGTATTATCCCTGGGGGACTATAAGTCCCATAGACCGCATCGTACATCTGCAGGCACTGCATGACCTCTCCAAATATGGTGCTGCAGTACTCAGGCATGCAGTACAATGTGCGGTTTTGACAGCTGTGTGACCGAACAGGGGGGTGGGTGCACTGTTTGCTGCCCCCCCCCCAAAAAAAATATACCATCAGCCTCCACTGTACAGAATATGAATTCTTACCATGAGTAAGTATCCTTTTAACCCCATAAAGCGGTATTAAACCCAAAACCAAAAACATACATATTACAGCTTACCAATTCTTAGATGTGGTGGCTGCATTTGTTTTTTTTTGGGGGGGGGGGGGTTGGCTTTTTCCCACCAGTATTGCCCCCACTCTGGATGAATGAGCACAGGGGGCAGCAGCATTGTCAGTCTGGGGGAGGGGAGTGTTATATTTACTAGCAGATTTAAATACAATAACATATTGAAGCCAAAAACCATCCCACACTTTAAAAGCAGTTACAGAAAACATTTTTTTTTTCCTTTTGAGATAAAGGTTTTACATAAATAAATAAAAGCTGATCAATATAAGCACCCCTGTCAGTGTTAAATGGCTTGTCTCATCTCTGTAAATGATACATGCTGCAGGAGAGCTTGTTCTTTTGAAAAACAACAGACTTACTGGCTGGATCTCCAGGGGAAAATAAAAGAAAGGAAACCTAAAAAAAATGAAGGCAGCTATCTAAGAAACAGTAAGCTGCGCTATAATAAATGTTTGCTTTTGGGTTTAAAGTAATACTAAAGGCCTAATTTTTTTTTTTGTTTTAAAATAACAAACATGTCATACTTACCTGCTCTGTGTAATGGTGGGATCGGGTTCAGGTAAGTATTTAGAGGCAGGCTGTGGGGGAAGCTTCATGCAGAAGGTTTTCTAAAAAAAAAAAAAAGTTCTGAAAAACCTTCTGCCTTTTAGAATCTCTTTAATACCACTTTAACGCTGAGCATTCACAAACATAATTACAAAATTTATACTAAGTACCAACGTTTTTAAAACATTAGCATGCACTGAAAGGATAGCAAGCTGTATATTTTTCTCCTTCCTAGAAGAGAAAACAAAGCAAAAGAAGAAAGAAGTGTGTGTAAATAAAAAAAAAATTATCTCCCAGCAACTGATCTCTTCCCATTACCGCCATACTGTATTCTGCACTGTGTATCTGTGTGGAGGTGGCCATTCTGGTATAGGAAGGGTTTTTCTTTCTCATGTTAGAGTCTCCCACATGGAGACCAGTGAGAAGCACAGTAGTGGCATTACCAATTCACACTATTGCCCTGTACACACAATAGGATTTTCCGATGGAGAATGTGTGATAGGACCTGGTTGTCGAAAATTCCGACCGTGTGTAGGCTTCATCACACATTTTCCATAGGAATTTCCGTCACACAAAATTTGAGATCTGGTTCTCACATTTTCTGACAACAAAATCGGAAATTTTGATCGTGTATACACAATTCCGACGCACAAAGTGTCATGCATGCTCGGAATCAAGCAGAAGAGCAGCACTGGCTATTGAACTTAATTTTTCTCGGCTCGTCATAGGTGTTGTACATCACCACGCTCTTGATGTTCGGAATTTTCAACCAACTTTGTGTGACCGTGTGTATGCAAGACAAGTTTGAGCCAACATCCGTCAGAAAAAATCCCATGGATTTTGTTGTCGGGAAAATCCTATTGTGTGTATAGGGCATAACAGTCATAAGGAGCATAAGTCTACAAATCAATAGTATCTGGACGCACTCACATCCCAGGAAGTTCTTTGGTATTTTTATGAGAAATTCAAGGCAAAAGTGAATCTTTTAGGGACTGCTTTAGACATGAGTTTCTATAACAAAGCAAATATTCACTTTTTGATTTTGAGTCCTCTTTAACACTGAACATCACCTATAAAACCTAACATCTATTCTATTGCATGCTCTCCTTGCCTTGCACTGCTTCTACAACAAAATCCTGCAGGTTCCTCACCAAAATCACACAGAGCCAAGATCCTGGTAGCAGAAATAAATAATTTGGAAATGTACATTAATCTAGAGTGCAGATCAAAGTGATTTTTTTCATCTTGTTTTTTTTCTTGTATTTGTGCATTACAATAATGATACCAATGATGTGTAAAGTACCAGTTTAAAGGATGACTACAAAAAAAATTAACATATTGCAGCTTGCCAGCTCTTAGATGTGGTAGCTTAGATGAGGTGAAGGTTCGGTCTGAATATAAGTTCGAATCTTGGCTGTGCAGGCATTGAGACAAACACCAAAGTCCCAAACATTTATCAGTTCAGCGGTTTAATAGTGGTTTTCATTCTGCTATCATACTTGAGAGCTTCCCACTATCAATAGTTGTTAAGGACACTGGCAGCTGCAGGCAATGCCAAGTTCTTAACAACCAGTAATGTCATCTGGCCTTATTCACTTACATAGCTGGAAATCCTAGTCCATGTAAGCAAAGGGGCAGGACTTATTAAAAATTGGCATTTGAGTTCCTTCATAATTCATACCCATGCCCTTCAGGTATGAAGTTTAAGGAGGAACCCACGCAAAAGTAACAAAAAAACAATGTGAAGCCAAATTCTGTACTAGATCCTTCAGATTTAATATGGAACTCTCCAAAAAAAAAAAAAAAAAGCATGAGATACCCTCCAAAAATATATTCCAAAACCCTTAACCAAGCATGCAGCCTGGCAGACCAAGAAAGGGGGGAGGAGCGTGCACCTCCTCCTGAACCATACCAGGCACATGCCCTCAACATGGTAGGGGTACCTTGCCAGGGGATTGACCCCATGTTGGACAAGGACCTCTTCCCTAAGGCCCTACAACCCTTGCCCAGTAGTTGTAGGGGCCTGTGGACAATGGACTTATCAGAATCTGGAAAGCCAGAGATTCCACCCTCCCCCCCTCATGTGAATGGGTTAGGGGTACATTGTAAAAAAGGAATCCCTGACCACTTTGTTTACAACCAAAAGTAGCAGCTTGATAAAAGTAATTTTGCCAGCAATTTAAACACACGTTTTTCTTTGTAAATGTCAGTGTTGCTGTAGTAGGTTGTATACATTGAGCAAATGCGCTACTTCACAGACAGAGTCAGGGTTAATGGAGGTCAATGGATTTTTGCATTGTTTCTCTTTAAGCTCCTAGACAAACATCCATTTTTTTTTTTGCTTGGGTATATGTTCCTTATGACAGTGCATATGTTCCTTATGCCATTTGTTTAGCAGTCTAGTGAGAACCATGGCTCTCTCCATAAATACAGTGGAGGAGTGAGCGTGGGTACAGATACAGGTGTTATTCATAGGATTACTATGTAAAAATATAGGAGAAATATGCTAAAAAAGAAAACGAATGCAGCCACCTCATCTTCAGACTTGTAAGCTGCAATATACAGTCAGGTCCATAGATATTGGGACATCAACACAATTCTAATCTTTTTGGCTCTATACACCACCACAATGGATTTTAAATGAAACAAACAAGATATGCTTTAACTGCAGACTTTCAGATTTAATTTGAGGGTATTTACATCCAAATCAGGTGAACGGTGTAGGAATTACAACAGTTTGTATATGTGCCTCCCATGTTTTAAGGGACCAAAAGTAATGGGACAATTGGCTGCTCAGCTGTTCCATGGCCAGGTGTGTGTTATTCCCTCACTATCCCATTTACAAGGAGCAGATAAAAGGTCCAGAGTCCATTTCAAGTGTGCTATTTGAATTTGGAATCTGTTGCTGTCAACTCTCATTATAAGATCCAAAGAGCTGTCCGTGTCAGTGAAGAAAGCCATCATTAGGCTGAAAAAACAAAACAAACCCATCAGAGAGATAGTAAAAACATTAGGTGTGGCCAAATCAACTGTTTGGAACATCCTTAAAAAGAAAGAACGCATGTATGTGTGTCAAAGTCAACAATCAAGAGAAGACTTCACCAGAGTGAATACAGAGGGTTCACCACAAGATGTAAACCATTGGTGAGACTGAAAAACAGAACGGCCAGATTAAAGTTTGCCAAACCAAATCTAAAAAAGCCTTCACAGTTCTGGAACAACATCCTATGGACAGATGAGACCAAGATCAACTTGTACCAGAGTGATGGGAAGAGAAGAGTATGGAGAAGGAAAAGAACTGCTCATGGTCCAAAGCATACCACCTCATCAGTGAAGCATGGTGGTGGTAGTGTCATGGCATGGGCATTTATGGCTGCCAATGGAACTGGTTCTCTTGTATTTATTGCTGATGTGACTGTTGACAAAAGCAGCAGGATAATTTCTGAAGTGTTTCGGGCAATATTATCTGCTCATATTCTGCAAAATGCTTCAGAACTCATTGGACGGTGCTTCACAGGGCAGATGGACAATGACCCGAAGCATACTGCAAAAGCAACCAAAAAGTTTTTTAAGGCAAAGAAGTGGAAAGTTATGCAATGGCCAAGTCAATCATCTGACCTGAATCCAATCCAATGATTGAGCATGCATTTCACTTGCTGAAGACAAAACTGAAGGGAAAATGCCCCAAGAAAAAGCAGGAACTGAATACAGTTGCAGTAGAGGCCTGGCAGAGCATCACCAGGGAAGAAACCCAGCATCTGGTGATGTCTATGTGTTCCAGACTTCAGGCTGTAATTGACTGCAAAGGATTTGCAACCAAGTATTAAAAAGTGAACGTTTAATGGATGATTGTTAATCTGTCCTATTACTTTTGATCCCTTAAAAAGTGGGAGGCATATATACAAACTGTTGTAATTCCTACACCGTTCACCTGATTTGGATGTAAATACCCTCAAATTAAGGCTGAAAGCTGAAAGTCTGCAGTTAAAGCACATTTTGTTCGTTTCATTTCAAATCCATTGTGGTGGTGTATAGAGCCAGAAAGATTAGAATTGTGTCTATGTCCAGATATTTATGGACCTGACTGTATAGCAGTTATTTACCTTGTTCAGTTGAAACTATCAGCTTTTGATGTAGTTTCCCTATAAATCTATAAGAAATATATTGTCTTCTATAGTTTTGTTCATCATAGCAATACATAATTTCATGTTATCTCTATATGCAGATATGGGAGTGATATCTGGCACAGGAAATTAGAATGCACAAATATAACTTGGACATGGTGCAACCTAGCTCATGAAACAAACAAAAATTCAACAACATATGGTAAAGTCACTGCAAGCAATCTGAACTGTTCTATATCTGAAATTTCAGAAGGGTTTGAACCTTACCATCAAAGTAAGTTTGCATTTGCTGTTTTAGTTATATATAGTAACCATGATAGTGCCTTATTTCTCAGTATGAATAGTAGAGCGTGCACCCAAAGGAGGCTGTATGGGTTGCCATAGGTTTGTGGTTGTGGGCTACATCAGATGGCTCCACGGGTCACATTTGGCATGTGGGCCATGGGTTGAGCATGCCTGACATTAACAATAAAAGCATTTAGCACTAAAAACCAAAGAAGGTTCTGGCCTTTCCTCACTCTAAATAATGCTGTTTTGTTGATTTTTGACGGTCTCTCCTGTGTCTTACCAACGGGGCTAGAAACAGCAGGAAAAATTGCCAAAGTTTCTAACCCTTGTTTACACTATACAAAATAAAAATAAAAAAGCTGTGTCTAAAGTTATTCTTTAACCCTAAAATTTAACTTAAAACTATACAAAATGATGGCTAAAATGATAAAAATGACTCTTAGTAGTTTAGACTCACCATTACAACAAAACTTGACACCTAATGTTAAGTTAACGCTTTCAAATTCCTGCTTGCTTTACCATCGTGAAAGCCACTAGCCTAAGTCTTATATTAATCTGCACACTATGCATTAACATTTGATTCCCAGCAGTGTACAGAAAGTTGTATAATACTTTGGGGCCAATTCACAAAGCATAAGCGCAAGGATAATGATCTTTATTTTAGCCATTTGATTGTCAATTTCAAATTTCATTGGTCTTACCTGAAAAAAACTGTCACTTATCCTGGTATGTTAGGTTTGGGAATTTGCCCATGGTCTTCAAAAACACAGATGCAGATACTTTATATTAAAACAGAAGACACTGAGCAACTGATATATATGTATTTAGGGAGATCATTCAGCAGTTTGCTTCTTTTTGCATCAATTTTACATCATAGCTTCAACATTTTTTTTGAAGAATGAGTCCACAATTGTATTATTGCAGTGAATGTGCTATTTACTGCTAAATTGCTGCATTGTATACTGTGCCAGATCACTTTAGACCATTTACCACACACAAATGCAAGAATCACTTCAGTTTAGATGGAAACAACTAATTATACTTTGCTTTGTCACCACACTTTTTTTTGTTGTATACACAAACTGAGAAAGTAATGACAAAATCTTTCTAATGTATTTATTTTTACAAATGTATGTATTACACAAGCACAGTAATGATCAGAAAAAGATTCTCAAGAAAGTACGATGTTTAGTTGACACTACATTGGCATGTGTGTGACTGGCTAAACAACACATACGGTATATGCATTCAATGCCAAGCCTGTACCTGACAGAATACACAAGTATTACATAGGATCAATATAGTAATTTCACCCTCCTGTTCTGCATGATTCACCAAAACAAAGAAGCTTGTGTTTGACAAGATTCAGCAAGGGTCCACTGGCTTTGGTTGTGAATAAATACTGTATTTAAATTGAATATATTTTCTCTTTTTTTCTCAGCTATCCTTGGACCTCCAAAAATCAACTTGTTTTCCACTGCAACCTCAATTGTAATTAATCTAACTCATCCCATTGTTGATCATTTTCATATTAAGTTTAAATATCACATCTACCTAAATGGCATACACAACAAAGAAACAGAAGTAAGTTGTGAAATGACTAATACAATAAATAGCAAACATGGTGATCTCTAACTTGAGTCAGCAGAACAAAAAGCTGTTATTGTGGTCAGAATAGCTCATGGATACGTAAATTGCAGCTATCACTGTAATTTTATTAGGGCCAGTTCACACCAGACGCAGTTCCGTGTGCTTTTTTTATGCACTAAAAATGCATGCCCAGTGTTCTCCATGTATTCCAATGGCTCTAGTTCACACCATGCAGTCAGTTTCCGGTGAGTTTCCGGTGCCGAAACTGACCGGCAACTGACTGCGTGGTGTGAACTAGAGCCATTGGAATACATGGAAAACACTGTGCATGCATTTTGTGCAAAAAAAAAGCACACGGAACTGAACGGAACTGCGTCTGGTGTGAACTGACCCTTATATTAGTTATTTTCTTGTGAAAATTGTCATAGATGGTCATAGATATGATCCCATCACCCAGTGGCATGGGAAATCCTCCTGACTTCCACTCTATTCAAATTATCAAAACCTGCAGAGAAGGCTGAATAGAACCTTTTTTATGGAGATAGTTAACCCTCCCAACTTTACCAGGGGAACAGCTGAGTAACTTGCCTTCATTGATGCCATAATATGGAAAGAATAAGAAGCAAAATATTTCATTCTTTGAAAGAGAAGTGTGGGATATAAAAAATACAAACCTACATACTCACCTAGATGGTTGCAGCATGGATCAGAGCTGCAGTTGTCCCCCGCCGGCTCTACACCAAGAACTGAGCAATCAAAGATCGCTGATCACTCAGTTCTCTGGTCCGTTCTGAGCACTGTCATTCACCGCTCTGAGCACTGCCCCTTCAGCTCTCACAGGAGTTCTGGACTGTGAAGAGAGTGGGAAGGGCTGGTTCAGGCTCTCAGCAGTGAGCTGAGAGGCTGAGCCATTTGCTGGTCAGGAATCTGGACTGGCTCTGTGACATCAGCCAACAGGGGACATTTACATACACAACACATATCTCCTGTGCTCAAAGATGAGCCCACAGTGGTGTTACTCTAAGCTCTTGTCCTGGTAGATTCAGATAAATTCCGCCTTGCTGCCCTCATAAGACTGGGGATGTCTGGATACTCTAAGATGAAAAATAAACAAAGGGGCACACCGGCCTAGTGCATTATCCTCAAAATTTGCGTTATTAAAAAAGAAAGGATAATACTCACAAACATGCACTTGTAAACAGCTTATCAGATGTAGAGCAGCTTAACGTCCATTGTGTCACATAACAGATGAACATTCCACAAAAGGACTGGCTGACGCATTTCGAGGTAGCACCTCTTCCTCAGGGCCACAACAGGGGACTTTTAGCTGTCTGCTGAATCTGGGTTACAGGAATGCAGAACTAAGTGTAATGTTGTAAACCACAGGAGAAGTATGGCCTAAAGAGTTTTGGCCATACCTCTTCTTTAAACAACATGACTAAACAGCAGAAAATAGGGACCTACCATGTTTCCCTGAAAATAAGACCTAGTGCTATTTTCCAGGAGGGCTGCAATATAAGCCCTACCCTGAAAATGTGCCCTAGTTTGAGGTGCTTGTTTACTCCTTTAACCCTCTCTGTTACGGCAATGTGCAGTGTGCTGTGACTGTGTATGTGTCTCTGTGATCTAGCGGTGTCAGGTGCCTTTGGTACAGAGCAGCGCTCAGTCGCTTTTCCTCTTCTCCCGACTGTCTGCGGGGGATCTCGGCCCCCCTCCCTCTGCAGAGCTTCAGCGGGTCACAGAAGGTACGGTAGTCTCAGTGCAGAGCCTCTGCAATCAATCAACATGTCATACTGTGTGTATACCGATACTCCTGTTTCCACAAGGTATTCACTTAAATTCAAAATTCACACAAGGCATACAATTGAAGCACTGAAATGCTACAGATCTTTTTTTTTCACATGCCGGTGTGCTCTCTTCCCTGCTCCGAGCACTGCGGAGGGTGTTACAGCTGCAAGTCTTTTTGGGGCTGTCTCTACCAGCTTTACACATCTAGAGAGTGACATTTTTGCCCATTCTTCTTTGCAAAATAGCTCAAGCTCTGTCAGATTGGATGGAGAGCGTCTGTGAACAGCAATTTTCAAGTCTTGCCACAGATTCTCAATTGGATTTAGGTCTGGACTTTGACTGGCCCATTCTAACACATGAATATGCTTTGATCTAAATCATTACATTGTATCTCTGGCGGTATGTTTAGGGTCGTTGTCCTGCTGGAAGGTGAACCTCCGCCCCAGTCTCAAGTGTTTTGCAGACTCTAACAGGTTCTCTTCTAAGATGGTGAGATTTTTTGGTAAGTGCAGGTAAACTTAGGCAGGCCTAGCTGAAAGCTAGGCCTGTTTGTTTTGATCTGTGTGGGCTGGGAGTGGCTCAGAGTATGCTGGTGACTCACAGATAGCATCACTTCCCGGTTACCTCCTTCTGGCTTTTAGAGGATTCTAGAAGAGAGAAGGGAAAGAGAAGAAGAGCTGGGGTGTTCTAAGGAGCCCTGACCAATCCCCAACCTGGATTGGCAGGCCTTCTTAAATACCTAGGGTCAGCCCAGCTGGGAGTTGTTGTCTGGTGGAAGAACTGAGGATGGAGTGCTAGGCTGTCGGGGCCTTTGAGGCCGCTCCCCAGTCTGGGGGGGTGACCTTGGGCCTGGGACTCGGGTGCAGGAAGGATCCCTTCAAGACCGCATGAAGGACCTGGACAGGAGGCACAGCGAGGTGTCAGAGAAGACAGCGGGAGCTAATACTGCCGGGTAAGTATTCAGGAAGGATAGGTGTTTGTGTGACCAGGAGGTTCGGTGAGTGACAGGCACAATTGGGAGGACTGGGTAGGCATGCCGGAGAAGTCTGGGAGTGTGCAGTTCGGGATGGGCGCAGAGCCAGCAGTAAGGAAGCCGGGCAGCTGCAGCCAGGAGGACTGGCAGGGCCTCAAGAGGAATTGCTTGGAGCAGTAGTCCACCATAGGTCAGATAGCACTAAAGGACTTCCTATACTATGTTTTTGCTACACTAAAAGGGACCCGTGTTCCCTACCTACAAATGGCAGTTTCTAGGGCCTGACTGAGTCAGTGTTGGGCCTAACCATGTGCTAGCTGTTCCTGGAAGTGCAGTGTCATACAGGAGAGAGAGAGAGTGAGAGAAAGAGTCTGCAAGCAAGTGTTGTGATGGAGGAGACTGGAGCTGTAAAGTGTATATAGTCGTCCCAACTGATTGTAATACAATCAGCCAATTGTTCGTTCTACTGGGCATCCCATACTCCCATCCCTATCCAAGTTCAAATCTCTCAATAAAAATACAAAAACGAACATCTGGACTGTTCATTGTCTCCAAGGTGATTGGGAAGTGAATCCCGGACTGGACAGGGTGAAAGGTAGGCTACACCTTTCAGTAGCCCTTACAGGGGTACCGCTACATTTGGGGGCTTGTTCCAGGACCACCTGATCATGTGTGACTGCCAGCCGCTGCCCCTAGCAACCAAGGAAGCGAGCTGGGGAGCTGGGCAGACACTAATACTAATTCTGCAACTCAGTGACTTTCTACAACATGCTGTTACCCATGGCAACCACGGCGGGCGATCGCGCCAATGGATTACAAATATGCCCAGTGTTCTGTTAGTCCTGGACATTTCTCACTGGATTACAAATATGCCTGGCGCTCTGCAAATGCTGGGCATCTTGAACTTTTGCTCCAAAACTCCTGCTATAGACAGGATCGGTGATCGGGGTAATTCCGTGGGCAGGACTGTGTTGAGATAGTGCCCTTCAGTTAGACTTTGGTTACAAACTTTATTGTTGCTGCTGGCAACCCTCGGGAAAGTCAGCGGTCATCTATCTCCAGTTGCTCAGGCACAGTCAATGCTGGGCAACATGCCTGGGCAAGTCCTTCTAGCATCAGCATGCCTGCAAACTTCAGTTTGTCTAACAAGGGGTTACAGCAGCGTGCCCAGGGAGGAGTCTGCATATCAGTTTTGCAGACGCCAGCCTGTCTGGAAGCGAGGGGGCGGTGCCATGCCCTGGAGCATTCCCTGCTAGCATCAGACACCATGAGGCAAAGGAAGATGGCGGAGAGTGGTCGTTTACTGCCAGCCTTAACATGGTTGCCAGAATTGCCGGAGCGGACACTGGTATCCGATTGGAGCACAGCGGGGGATTTGCCTTAGGCATGCTTGACGGGACAGAGCAACTACTATGTCCCGTGTGCCGGATACCGACCGCGGTGGTCAGTGTATGGGTCTGGTGTGGCCATTGCGGCAAACCACTGATACGGCTAGCATCTGCCCAGCAGGAGCCACGATAATATAATGTGGACCTGCTTTTAGGACTGTGCAGTTTACAGCCGCGGATGTTCCAGAAGGCTGAAGAGGGCCTTGAATCATCCCTTAAAGGCAGAGTAGAGTTGCGGCCTGTTGACTCCCCCGGGAAAGAAGGAGACTGCCATGACCTGTGGCCTGGTCGGGGGCCTGGTAACCGTAAATATTGCCCAGTGGGAGCCAGATATTCATGAAATTCCGGCTGCCCCTATGGCCCTGCCTATCCTAATTCCAGCCGGGCCATTGCAGGAGGGGGTGCGCCCTCAGGTGTGCTGGAAGGGGAGTGTGAGGGCAGAGTCATCAATTGGGGTTCCCCCAGACTTTTGGCAGAATTTGGGTCCCTGGAGAGACTGGTGAAGTGGTCATCCCCTGAGGCAAGCTCAGATGAGGGAGAATGGGAGATAGGAGATTGCCATGCTCAGTCTGAGGGAGGAGATGGATTGGAGCCGATGCTGGGAACAGAGGAAGCCACGGGGACCCTTGTCCACAGCAGTAAACTTTTTGTAAACAGATCTTCCACCACCCAGACCAGAGCACCCACCTATCGGCAATGGGTTGTGAGATCCCAGGATGCCTGTGTCCCGCTTGGAAAGAGGAGACCTAAAGGAGGTTCAGAGGAAAGTTGCTCTGGAGTGAGGTCTGGACTATCCCTACGTCCCTCCTCAGATCATGGACGTCATTGAGAACTCCCGAGGAGAGAAGAGTGGGAGGGAAAAAAAATGACATTAAGATAAAAACAATGAAAAAAATGCATTCTAACCATCTTACAGCTATTCTAAACTCCATGGTTGACAAGCCAATCATTATGCCAAGAAGCTCAATAGCAGTAGATGTTGTGTCAGCCAGTAGAATAGCAAATATTTTGCATAAGTAGAAAATATATAATATAAGTTAAAGAATAACTGGTGAATCAGAAGAGCTAAAAAAAAAGTCCAGTTAATAAATAAAACTTGTAAACAGACATATCCCAGATAGAATTCCTTTGAGAAAAAAAGAGAATGCTTTAAAATATAAGCGTGATAAAGAAAGAATGGGAGGTGAATAAATAGCCTAATATAACTGAACAATTTTTGAGGGGATAGCATTTTATAGGACCAGTGGAGGTCTTGACTTGCAGATTAGCTGCTGCATTAGATCTTTCGTAACTCCTGCTGAGACTGTCTGATGCCTCAGCTCAGGAAAAACAAAACCTACTACAAAGTGGCCAATCACCTTTCTGCCACGAATGTGCTAGAATTCTTTAGACCAATTGGTACAACCAAAGAGATAGAGGGCACAGAGAAACAGAACAGCCAGCATGCTATCTCATGGGGGTCCCCTCTAATAACCATGGACCATTAATTATTCTACTCAAACTGTCATTCTTTCCTTTTACACAGGGTTACCTTTTAAAAGAGCAGGGCTGATAAATGGTAAAGCACTTTACTAAGTGTGTTAGATTATAAATCTCTAAGCTCAAAATATGTTAGAAATGTTATAAGCTGTTATATATACAATATGTTTGAAATTATTATGCAAAAGGACATGAAACACATGATCCCAAAGCTACTTACACCCACACTTTCTTATGTTTTAGACTCCTTATTACAAAAAAGAACATTTAGATTCAAATACAAAGTATTGTATAACTGCCAAATTGTCAGTATTTGGAAAAGAGAGCAGTATGTCCGAAACAACATGTATTACAACAGAAAGAGGTAAGAAAACACATCAAACCTTTGTGGTTGCCTATTGTGATTGAGCTCAAGGGATAGATCTTGTTTTTAAAGTTCTGTTTTTGCAAATATGTGCATGACGCTTAGGCCTCATGCACACTGCTGCTGTTAAACTCACGTTTTTTTGGTTGGGGATTTTTTTAACAGACTTTAAACTCCCCTCTAGGTTACCCTATGTTAGTTATTTACTAAAGGCAAATCAACTTTGCACTACAAGTGCAAACTACAAGTGCAAAGTTCACTTGAAATTGCACTGAAAGTGCACTTGGAAGTGCAGTTGCTGTAGATCCGAGGGGAACATGCAAGGAAAATAAAAAACAGCATTTTAGCTTGCACATGATTGGATAATAAAATCAGAAGAGCTTCTTCTCATTTCAGATCTTCCCTTCAGATTTACAACGATTGCACTTCCAAGTGCACTTTCAGTGCAATTTCAAGTGCACTTTACACTTGTAGTGCAAAGTGGATTTGCCTTTCGTAAATAACCCCTCTATGTGTCCATGCACTCATGGACGTTTTAAGCAGTTTATAAGCAGGGGAGTTTATGGGCTGTTGTCTGAACATAATAAATTTGCATTCAAGAGCAGTTCTTCTGACCACAAAAAATGAAGAACGATGACCGCATTTCAGTGGTTATTATTCAGTGGTTATTTATTTCAATGGCCAGAATAAATACAAATTTTGGCCAATTAAATAAATAAACTCCCAAACTCCAAACTCTGTTAAACTCTGGTAAACTCTGGTAAACTCTTTTGAAAAAAAATGCAGCTTAGGTAAACATCTAACACTTATTTTCTCCTGTCAGGATAAACAGCGTTAACAAGAAACCAGTATGCATGAGGCCTTATGGTAAGAAATAGGGATTGGACAGGTTGGAAAACTGATCACGGAATATGCTATGTGAGAGAGTTGTTACCCTAGATGTGATACCCTAGATGCGGGGGCCATCAGATGTTTCAGACCATCATATGCACACATCTAATGGCTCTTAAATGTCTTAACCCACAAACTCTCAAATCCCAGGCAGCAATTTAAATGTTGCTACTTTCAGGTCCATGGGATAGCAAATGGGATGGGGGCAGTTGCAGCACCCTAGCACACTATGGTTTATCCACCGTGGTCATGGCTTAATATGTTTGGATAAATAAAGTGTTTATTCAATATGAGCATGGTAATATAGGGAGGGTTTCATTAACATGATAAATACACTTTTAAATCCTTGTTTTTTCTCTTACAAAAGGGTACATTTTATTCTTCAATTTTTCCCTTCTATAAAGGCACAAAAGGTATTTTCTAGTAAAAAAACAAATAAAATAAAAGGCTTGCTTAAAGTTCTTTTTTTTTTGTCGAAATCAAGACTGTACATTATTTTGAGAAGTCAATATATTGTAATGAGTACAGTAAGCAAGGGCAATGGGCTCAGTCTGCTAAGAAAACATAGTCATTGGTTTTGATGTAGTTGAGTTTAACATGGACCTTTCATGCAGACTTATTTCCCTTCTTTGCCCTTTCCATAATCCAATGTGCAGACTACAGTCTCTTGGTACATTGCAGTTTCTGGTACAGTACTTGGGGGAGCCTTTATTCCCTGCTTTTACCTAAAATTGGGCCTGAAGTGCCCTAATGTTCTTTATTTTTCAGAGTGCAGAGCAACAAAATGGATTTGCCCATTGGTTGCTCCAAATGAGTAACCCGGAGTCTAAGTGAGAGCAAAATGTCAGGGACCTCCCTATATTTAAGTAACTGCATTACCAAATGCTATTAGACAGTGGGTTGATGTTGGCAGTGAGGAAGTGACACTTCTGCCTTGCCGTAATGCATAAACGTAGCAGATATTGGTTGGTATAAAGCGGGGGTCAACCTGTAGATAAGTGACTTATAGATCTCGGTCTGGGCTTGCTGACCCTCCATCCCAAGGCATCAAATGCAATGCAGAGGGACTACTTGTAAATCTGTAGTAGCTGTAGTAGGATGCAAGAGCCGCATTAGTTGATGATTCCTCTGTAGTGCTGGCTCCTGTCCCATGCAGAGTGATACCAACTGCACTCCATCTCTTATCCGTACTAGCGTTCTCTGGAGTGGTGTCAGCAGCAGGAAAGAAGAGATCTTCAGAGCAGTGTAAAGCAATACACTGGTCATAATAGTATAATGCTGCTTTCACACTGATGTGCTGCGGTATCCCCACACCACTGGTGCAGTGTACCTACAGCTTTCCTGCTGGTTTGCTGCGTTTAGCCATAGATGTCAATCATATCCTGTGAGTTTGGTGCACTTTCTGAAAGCGGCTCATTCACAAGTGCAGCAGGCACTGCTGCTCCTCTCAAAAAAGCAATCCCAGTCTGTTTGACAGGTGGTGAGGAGGCGATATGTTGCCCCATCACCACCTGATTTAAACCCATGATTGCCGTGCAATGCACGCAATTGCGACACAGTAGTACTGAAATTAGAGTTTTAAATCAGGTGTGAGGAGGCGAAACTGGGAGACACTGTGCCCGGTGATCTTTGACTTCTCCTATTTTGTTCAGGTAGATCTCCATCTCTTTAAGGTTGCCTACCCCTGGTATAAAGGATGAAGAACCAGCACCAGCATAATGGAACAAAAGATCTAATAGTTTGTTGTCAACCTTCCTGGCTGCTGGTTTGGTGGGAACTATTTTAGAAAACCTGTTCTGTGAACATCATTTTACATGTAATTAAATGTTGGCTAATATTAATTAATAAAAAATATTAATGAGCAATGAATAGGTACATAGATTTTTTTTTTCTTATGCAGATTACAGTGAACAAACAATTGAAGTGTTACAATATAGTTTGCCAGTGATATTGGCCACATTAACATTCATTTTAGTAGCTTATTCTGTGAATAAGTATATTCATGTCAACAATTCCAGCCGACCACATAGTCTGGTAAGTAACATAATTGTACAAGCATTTAAAAAATGTAGTATTTCAGTGCAATAGCTTGGGTGCTCTCTGTAGTTAGACAGATTTTTCACTGTTAAGGAAAGGGAAATCAGCAATATTGCTGTTGAGATTGTGCTATAATATTATATTTAGAGTACTAGTTTAGGGGAAGGGATAACTTCATATTTGTAGATAAAACAATATACAGGTGATACTCAAAAAATTAGAATACCAAAATCTCCTGGTAGACGGCTACGTTGGCCCTGGACTTAATGAAGCACAGTGGACCAACACCAACAGATGACATGGCTCCCCAAATCAACATAGACTGTGGAATCTTCACACTGGACTTCAAGCATCTTGCAGTGTGTACCTCTCCATTCTTCCTCCATACTTTGGGTTCCTTGGTTTCCAAATGAGATGCAAAATTTGCTCTCATCAGAAAAAGAGGACTTTGGACCACTGAGCAACAGACTAGGTCTGTTTTCCTTTAGCCCAGGTAAGACGTTTCTGACGTTGTTTGTTGTTCAAGAGTGGCTTGACAAGAGGAATACGACATTTGAAGCCCATGTCCAGGATCTGTCTGTGTGTGGTGGCTCTTGATGCACTGACTCAGTCCACTCCTTGTGAAAGTCCCCAACACTTTTGAATGGCCTTTTCCTGACAATCCTCTCCAGGCTGCGGTCATCCCTGATGCTTGTGCACCTTTTTCTTCCACAGTTTTCCCTTCCACATTACTTTCTATTAATGTGCTTTGATACAGCACTTTGGTAACTTATTTTGCAATTACCTTTTGAGGCTTTCCCTCCTTATGGAGGGTGTCAATGATGGTTTTCTGCACAACTGTCAGGTCAGCAGTCTTTCCCATGATTGTGATTCCTACTGAACCAGACTGAGACCATTTAAAGGCTCAGGAACCATTTGCAGGTGTTATGGCTTAATTAGCTGATTAGAATGGGACACTTTGAGCATAGAATATTGCACCTTTTCACAATATTCAAATTTTCTGAGATTGTGGATTTGGGGTTTTCATGAGCTGTAAGCTATAATCATCACAATAATGACAAATCACGGCTTGAACTATCTTGCTTTGCATGTAATGAGTCTATCTCATATATTAGTTTCACCTTTTAAGTTGCATTAGTGAAATAAATGAACTTTTGCACGATATTCTAATTTTTCGAGTATCACATGTATATAAATGTGTTTAAGAATAAAAAAGCAATATAAATATATATTTTTTTAATTTAGTACTAAAATTACCATTCTAGTTTAATCTGCATCAAGCCGTGTTTTTTTAAAATATTAAAAAATTTCTATATTGGAATCATATGGAAATTGATTGGTACTGTTATACTGTGTTACACTTAGTGGAGTTACACTTTAAGTGTTTATTGTTGGTGGGGTTAAAGTGACCCTGTCACTAGTTCAAAATTATGAAACTGAAGCCACACCATGTAAAAGAAGAAGGTTAATATATTTCAGGTAGGTGGTGTGTTAAATCTTCTAGAGGATTCTTTAAAGTTGATCATTTTTTAAATTTACAATAGAGTAAGGAAGAGTTAGAATCTCTACCCAGTTTTTATTAAGAGTCACGTTTACTTTTTGTCCTAGTAACTATTGTCATGAGAACAGAAGCATACACTCGCCAGCCACTATATTAGGTACACCTGCAGCCAATCACTTGGCAGCAACTCAATGCATTTAGGTATATAGGCATGGTGGAGACGACTTGCTGAAGTTCAAACCGAGCATCAGAATGGATAAGAAAGGGTATTTAATTGTCTTTGAACGTGGTATGGTTTTTGGTGCCAAAAGGACTGAGTATTTCCAAATTTGCTGATCTACTGGGATTTTCACGCACAACCATATCTAGGGTTTACAGAGAATGGTCCTAAAAAGAGAAAATATCCAGTGAGCGGAAGTTTTGCCTTGTTGAGGTCAGAGGAGAATGGGCAGACTGGTTCGGGATGATAGAAAGGCAACAGTAACTCAAATAACCACCAAGGTATGCATAATTCCATCTCTGAACGCACAACACATTAAACCTTGAAGCAAATGCTACAGCAGCAGAAGACCAGACCAGATGCCCACCCCTGTCAGCTAAGAACAGGAAACTGAGGCTACAATTCGCACAGGTTCACCAAATTTGTATAATAGAAGATAGTAAAACGTTGTCTCAATTTCAGCTGCAACATTCAGATGGTAGGGTCAGAATTTGGCATTAACATGAAAGCATGGATCCATCCTGCCTTGTATCAATGGTTCAGGCTGGTGGTGATGCTGTAGGGGATATTTTATTGGCACACTTTTGGCCCCTTAGTACTAATTGAGCATCGTTTAAATGCCAGGGCCAACCTGAGTATTTTTGCTGACCAACCATGTCCATCCCTTTATGATAACAGTGCATTCATCTTCTGATGGCTAATTCCAACAGGAAATTGCACCATGTCATAAAGCTCAAATCATCTCATACTGGTTTCTTGACATGACAATGAGTTCACTGTACTCTAATGGCCTCTAGAGTCAGATCTCAATCCAATAGAGCACCTTTGGGATGTGGTGAAACAAGAGATTTGCATTACGGATGTGCAGCTGACAAATTTGCAGCAACTGCGTGATGCTATCATGTCAATATGGACCAAAATCTCTGAAGAATGTTTCCAACACATTGTTGAATCTATGCCATGAAGAATTAGGGCAGTCCTGAAGGCAAAAGGAGTCCAACACGGTACCAGCAAGATGTACCTAATAAAGTGGTCGGTGAGTGTAGTTACATAGTTACATAGTTAGTCTGGTTGAAAAAAGACACAAGTCCATCCAGTTCAGCCAATAAAAGGGAAACAAATATACAATCCTATACCCACATTTGATCCAGAGGAAGGCATAAAATCCCAGCAAAGCATGATCCAATTTGCCCCAGCAGTAGAAAAAAATCTTCCCTGAACCCGCAGGAGGCAATCGGATGGTGGGCCACCCTGAAAAACAAAACTAGATAAAAATGTTAGTACAAATTTAGTACAAGTACAAATTTAAAATGAAAAAAAAAAAATAATTATTATTTTTTTACTTACCAGAAATGGCTGTTGCTAGGCAGATCGTCCTAATCTGCCTCTTCTTGCTCCGCGGTGATCTTCTGTCTTCTGCTCCGAGCGCCACCTTCTAGTGAATGGGGCGCGGTGTGTTATGGGAACTATGTCCCACAACACATTGAGTTCCCCATTCACAAATTCGACTCGCGCATGCGCAGTAGGCCGCGCGCCGACTCACGCATGCGCAGTAGGAAACGGGCAGCGCTCGTTTCCCTTACTGAGGCGCTTTTTTTTTAGGTGAAACACCGCTTTAATGTTAGAATCCAGTTATATTATGTACATTTAGGAAATAATTTGGACCTTTTTAAAGCAATCTACTGAGCTGGCCAGAACCAACTATTGAAGGAGTCTATTCGACATTTTCACAGCTCTTACCGTGAAGAAACTTTTCCATAATTGGAGATTAAATCTCGTTTCCCCCCTTGTCCTCTGTGATGACCTTCATGTGAATAACTCAACACCAAGTTCACTATATGGAACACTTATGTATTTATACATGTTGATCATATTCCCCCTTAACCACTTCAGCCCCGGACCAATTTGCAGCCAAAGGACCAGGCCCCTTTTTGCGATTCGGCACTGCGTCGCTTTAACTGACAATTGTGCGGTCGTGCGACGTGGCTCCCAAACAAAATTGGCGACAATTTTGAAAAAAATGCAATTTTTTTTGCTTTTTGCTATAATAAATATCTCCAAAAAATATATAAAAAAATATTTTTTTTCCTCAGTTTAGGCCGATACGTATTCTTCTACATATTTTTGGTAAAAAAAAATCGCAATTAGCGATTATTGATTGGTTTGCGCAAAAGTTATAGCGTTTACAAAATAGGGGATAGTGTTATAGCATTTTTATTAATATTTTTTTTTTTACAAGTAATGGCGGTGATCAGCGATTTTTATTGTGACTGCGACGATATGGCGGACACATCGGACATTTTTGACACATTTTTGGGGCCATTGTCATTTATACAGCAATCAATGCTATTTAAATGCATTGATTCCTGTATAAATGACACATGCAGTAAAAGAGTTAACCACTAGAGGGAAGGGTTATGGGCTGTGACGTGTGTGTTTTTTTTAACATTAGGGGGCGGGGCTGACGTCTGACGTCATTGATCGGCTTTCCCGATGACAGGGAACAGCCGATCAATGACAGGCAGAGTAGGAAGCGCGGGGAGAGGTTTGTTTACACAGACCTCTCCCCGTTCTTCAGCTCTGTGACCCGATCGCGGGACACCAGCGGCGATCGGGTCCGCTGGTCCCGCGGCCGGCGGCGTGCGCGCGACCCACGGCTAGGCAATTAAAGGGCCACGTACGGTTTTGCCTAGCCGTGCCATTCTGCCGACGTATATGTGCAGGAGGTGGTCGGGAAGCGGTTAATCTCATCTTCTCAAGAGAGAATACATTCAGTTCCTCTAATCTTTCCTCATAGCTGAGTTCCTCCATGCCTCTTATCAGTTTGGTTGCCCTTCTCTGCACTTTCTCCAGTTCCCTGATATCCTTTTTGAGAACTGGTGCCCAAAACTGAACTGCATATTCCAGATGAGGTCTTACTAATGATTTGTACAGGGGCAAAATGATATCTCTCTCTCTGGAGTCCATACCTCACCTAATACAAGAAAGGATTTTGCTTGCTTAGGAAACTGCAGCTTGGCATGGCATGTTATTATTAAGCTTATGATATACTAGAACACCCAGATTCTTCTCCACTATTGACTCCCACAGTTGTTCTCCTCCTAGTAAGAGAAAGAGAGAATAAATCCAAAATGTAATAGTTTTGCATGGTGCAAGAGCAAACATCACTTACAATGGGGACAGCTAGCAGAAGTGGAATGTTGCCTAACTGAATCCTGTGAATTCTCACTTGCATTGTGTTGTCTATCCAGGAGAGGAGGTAAAGGGAAATATTTAAATCAGAACACTGACAGCAATAAAAATCTGACAGAAGTTCTAACCCTTGCCAACTCTAACCAAATTAGGGACGATTATAGTTAACTAATGGTTAATTTGAGGTTATACAGGAATACATTTTATTTAAAAAACTAAATCTTTTTTTTACTTGTAAGGTTGCTTTAACTGTTGCCTTGTGCAGATCAAATGTCACCTCTTTGATCTACACATGAATGGAATAGCAATAGTTGTTACCTTATTGGACTTTCTGCTACTTTATTTTACAAAAAAATGGCTACATTTCTGACAGCTGTTTCTGTTATGATATATAGAAAGTCCTGGCTGTCATTTTGACAGGTGGCAATTGCCGATATTTTTAGAGCATATCTAATACACCTAAGGTCCTCAATAGTTTTAGTCATAAGTGTTGGGTGGACATGGTTTAAGGGTTCAAGAAAGGGCAGGTTTACTGTTGCTTTACTGTAGGTGATTCCTAAAAAGCTAGACAGGCTCACAGATCTAACTTACAAATTAAAGGTTCAGTTCAAAGTCACTGAAATGAGCACCAACTTAGATATTCAAAAATGTTTTTAACAATATGCTTTTTTTTTTTTTAAATCAGAACACCATGAGAAGAAACAATGCTAATTTACTTTTCTTGGAGGCTTATTCAGTACCTATAAACATTCTAATCATAGATAGAGACATTATAAATCTACAAGGCTCCGTAATATCTGAAAAGGATGAATCGCTGAATAAGAGCTTTATGAGTTTAAGTCTTCCCGAAGATGGTCTTATTCATGAGTCAGATATTACTGATGAAGACAATTATTACGGTTATGACACATTTCAAGATAACGTACAAACTGCGAGAACAAATATTTCATCATATGATATGCCACATTGGACATTTGACATTCCTGCACCTAACCAAAAGGCATAGCATGGTATAAGAACTTCCTTGATACAGGTCCACAGCTATAACTGTCAATTAGCTTTTTCCTGTTATCCTAGTTAGTGAAAGAGTTAGTCTCTTTGCTATGCTTATCCAAATAATGGCTACCAAATCTTTGCCCAAGACAAAAGGTAGGATATTGATCTATCCAAAACTTTATTCTGTCACCAGGATGAGCAAACATCACAGCACTAGCTGAAAAAAACACCAGATGGAACTTTTTTACTATGTTTTGTTATTTTTTAAATTATTTTTAGTAAAAATGTAACCTGGTAAATATGAAATATTGCATGTCAAGGTTTCATACTTACTGTCTGCAGTCAAAAGCGATTTCTATGTTTTTTTCTGCTAGCGATTTACTACTATGTTGTGAATAGCCTAACTAGACTGTGTAATTTAATCTCCTGCTATGCAGGTCTATTTACAGTGGTGTGAAAAAGTGTTTGCCCCCTTCCTCATTTCCTGTTCCTTTGCATGTTTGTCACACTTAAGTGTTTCGGAACATCAAACCAATTTAAACAATAGTCAAGGACAACACAAGTAAACACAAAATGCAATTTGTAAATGAAGGTGTTTATTATTAAAGGTGAAAAAAAATCCAAACCATCATGGCCCTGTGTGAAAAAGTGATTGCCCCCTAAACCTAATAACTGGTTGGGCCACCCTTAGCAGCAACAACTGCAACCAAGCGTTTGCGATAACGTGCAATGAGGCTTTTACAGCGTCCTGGAGGAATTTTGGCCCACTCATCTTTGCAGAATTGTCCTAATTCAGTTACATTAGAGGGTTTTCGAGCATGAACGGCCTTTTTAAGGTCATACCACAACATCTCAATAGGATTCAGGTCAGGACTTTGGCTAGGCCACTCCAAAGTCTTCATTTTGTTTTTCTTCAGCCATTCGGTGGTGGACTTGCTGGTGTGTTTAGGATCATTGTCCTGCTGCAGAACCCAAGTTCGTTTCAGCTTGAGTACACGAACAGATGGTCGGACATTCTCCTTCAGGATCTCTTGGTAGACAGCAGAATTCATAGTTCCTTTTATCACGGCAAGTCTTCCAGGTCCTGAAGCAGCAAAACAGCCCCAGACCATCACACTACCACCACCATATTTTACTGTTGGTATAATGTTCTTTTTCTGAAATGCAGTGTTCCTTCTACGCCAGATATACTTGGACACACACCTTCCAAAGAGTTCCACTTTTGTCTCATCGGTCCACAGAATGTTGTCCCAAAAGTCTTGGGGATCATCAAGATGTGTTGTGGAGAAATTGAGACGAGCTTTGATGTTCTTTTTGCTCAGCAATGGTTTTCTCCTTGGAACTCTGCCATGCAGGCCATTTTTGCCCAGTCTTTTCCTGATGGTGGAGGCATGAACGCTGACCTTAACTGAGGCAAGTGAGGCCTGCAGTTCCTTGGACGTTGTTGTGGGGTCTTTTGTGACCTCTTGGATGAGTCGTCGCTGCGCTCTTGGGGTAATTTTGGGCGGCCGGCCACTCCTGGGAAGGTTCACCACTGTTCCATGTCTTCGCCATTTGTGGATAATGGCTCTCACTGTGGTTCGCTGGATTCCCAAAGCTTTGGAAATGGCTTTATAACCCTTTCCAGACTGATAGATCTCAATTACTTTCTTTCTCAATTGTTCCTGAATTTCTTTGGGTCTCGGCATGATGTGTAGCTTTTAAGGATCTTCTGGTGGACCTTACTGTGTCAAGCAGCTCCTATTTAAGTGATGCCTTGATTGTGAACAGGTGTGGCAATAATCAGGCCTGGGTGTGGCTAGAGAAATTGAACTCAGGTGTGGACAACCACAGTTATAGTATGTTTTAACAAGGGGGGCAATCACTTTTTCACACAGGGCCATGATGGTTTGGATTTTTTTTCACCTTTAATAATAAACACCTTCATTTACAAATTGCATTTTGTGTTTACTTGTGTTGTCCTTGACTATTGTTTAAATTGGTTTGATGTTCCGAAACACTTAAGTGTGACAAACATGCAAAGGAACAGGAAATGAGGAAGGGGGCAAACACTTTTTCGCACCACTGTATAACATACGCACAGCTGAATGAGCAATAGAAGGGACACGTTTTCCTTTCTTACTAGATTAAACTTGTATATAAGTATAAGTAAATATACAGCTTGCTAAGGAGCTAGACTTTCCCCCTTTCATTTAATAAATACCATGGCTGCTGTCCCTGTTCCAGATCTGTCTCAACCAGCTGATCCAGCTGCTGTGATAAATAATTTAGACCCTGAGGACATCACTCTCCCTGGACTTCCCTCTCAGTCTAGGTATAGTCACTTTCCTGGAGTTCGGAGACAATTTTTTATTGGCCATAGTTATCAAAAGTTTTTTTTTTATATATATTTTATTATTGTTGTATATTGTCGTAGATTAGGATTTTTTTTTTTCTTGCAAACTTATAAAGTCACTGACATTTCCACTTCAAGACCAGAGTGAACACCTCTAATTAATACAGAGCCCACTTTGATAGTACCTAACAAAATGTAAACCCAGGAAAAAATTAACAACATTTTTAACTATACATATGATGACATACTGCCCTCCTGTACATGGACAATTTGGTTGCTGGGTACTGTAGTCCGTCTACATTTCTCATCATAATTATGAAAAAAGTTTATCAGCCGCACTCCACTCCTAGCGCCTCTTGCCATATTTATTAGATATCAACAAAGTGACTGCATACAACAATGTCTCCATCTGAGAACCAACCAACCTCAATGCGTTTCACCACTCCTGGCTTGCTCACAAAAATAGGGGAAGTTTTATAATAAATAAATATGACAGGAGCTAAGAGTGGAGTGCGGCTGATACATTTTCTTTTTTTTGTTCATAAGTTACATTTTCATTACTTATAATGAGTTTTACAGCTTTTTATGGAAATTCGATTGTCATAGGCATGCGCAATATAACCGCTGATAGCCGCATGCGGCAATGGTGTGAGCCCAGAGCCAGTAAAGAAAGAGCATGGAGGGGTGGGGCAGAGTTCTTCTCTGTGTGTCTTAAAGTGATTCTAAAGTCTAAAATGTTTTTGTTTACAATAAAAAAAGATGTTATACTTACCTGCTCTGTGCAGTGGTTTTGCACCGAGCAGCCTTGATCCTCCTCTTCTCCAGTCTCTCACCGGCGCTTCTGGCCCCTCCCTCCTGCTGAGTGCCACCACAACTTGCTATGGAGGCAACCGAGCTGAGCTGCTGCTCTGTGTGTCCATTTAGAGACGAAGCTGCGGCCTGGCCTTGCCCCCTCCCTCTTTT
The DNA here is from genome assembly GCA_028564925.1 of Lithobates sylvaticus. Taxonomy (NCBI): domain Eukaryota; kingdom Metazoa; phylum Chordata; class Amphibia; order Anura; family Ranidae; genus Lithobates; species Lithobates sylvaticus. Next base: position 226,613,790 of record CM053028.1, read on the forward strand.
CATTGGCTCACTCACTTTGATTGACTGCAGCGTGAGCCAGAGGAGTCCCTGACAGCTGAGTCTCTTGTGCAACATCGCTGGATCGAGATGGACTCAGGTAAGTACTAGTGGGGCTGAGGGGGCTGCTGCACATACAAGTTTTTTTAGCCTAATGAATAGAATGCATTAGATAACCACTTTAAGGATACACAGAGAACAGCTCGGAAACAAGCACACACACTCGGCAGGGGGGTGAAGCCCGGAGTGCCAGAGGAACCCAAGAAGAGGTGGATCGAGGCTGCTCTGTGCAAAACCAGGTAAGTATGATCTGTTTGTTATTTTAAAACAAATACAAATGAACCTTTTAGTATTACTTTAAGCTTTAACTGCCCACACTACAGTGCCTTGAAAAAGTATTCATACCCTTTGACATTTTCCATTGCGGTATTTTATTGGGATTTTATGTGATAGACCAACACAAAGTGGCACATAATTGTGATTTGGAAGGAAAATTATAAATGGTTTTCAAAAATGTTTGCAAATAAATATCTGAAAAGAGTTGCGTGCATTTGTATTCAGCCCCCTTTACTCTGATATCCCTAGCTAAAATCTAGTGGAACCAATTGCCTTCATAAGTCACCTAATTAGTAAATAGAGTCCACCTGTGTGTAATTTAAGTTCAATGTAAATGCAGCTGTTCAGTGAAGCTCTCAGAGGTTTGTTAGAGTACCTTAGTGAACAAACAGCATCATGAAGGCCAAGGAACACACCAGACACGTCAGGGATAAAGTTGTGAAGAAGTTTAAAGCTGGGTTAGGTTATAAAAAAATATCTGAAGCTTTGATCATCTCACTGACTACTGTTCAATCCATAATCCGAAAATAGAAAGTGTATGGCACAACTGCAAACCCAACAAGACATGGCCATCCACCTAAACTTACAGGCTGGGCAAGGAGAGCATTAATCAGAGAAGCAGCCAAGAGGCCCATGGTAGCTCTGGAGGAGCTGCAGAGATCCACAGCTCAGGTGGGAGAATCTGTCCACAGGATAACTATTAGTCGTGCACTCCACAAATCTGGCCTTTATTGAAGAGTGGCAAGAAGAAAGCCATTGGTGAAAGAAAGCCATAAGAAGTTCAGTTTTCAGTTTGCGAGAAGCCATGTGGGGGATACAGCAAACATGTGGAAGAAGGTACTCTGGTCAGATGAGACCAAAATTTGACTTTTTGGCCCAAAAGAAAATGCTATGTGTGGCGAAATACTAACACTGCACATCACCCTGGACACACCATCCCCACTGTGAAACATGGTGGTGGCAGCATCATGTTGTGAGGATGCTTTTCTTCAACAGGGACAGGGAAGCTGCTCAGAGTTGATGGGAAGATGGATGGAGCCAAATACAGGGCAATCTTAGAAGAAAACCTGAGACTTCCAGCAGGACAACAACATCAAACATACAGCCAGAGCTACAGTGGAATGGTTTAGATCAAAGAATATTCATGTGTTAGAATGGCTAAGTCAAAGTCCAGACCTAAATCCAATTGAGAATCTGTGGAAAGACTTGAAAATTGCTGTTCACAGACGCTCTCCATCCAATCTGACAGAGTTCAAGCTATTTTGCAAAAAAGAATGGGCAAACATTTCACTCTCTAGATGTGCAAAGCTGATAGAGACATACCCAAAAATACATGCAGCTGTAATTGCAGTGAAAGGTGGTTTTACAAAGTATTGATTCGGGGGGATGAATACAAAAGCACGCCACACTTTTCACATATATATTTGTAAAAAAATAAAAAATAAATTATCATTTTCCTTCCACTTCACAATTATGTGCCACTTTGTGTTAATCTATGACATAAAATCCCAATAAAAAATATTTATGTTTTTGGTTGGAAAATTTCAAGGGGTATAAATACTTTTTCAAGGCACTGTATATTTTACCATTCTGTCCACCCTCTGAAGAAAGTTTGTAAAGGAGAACGTACCATAGTTTAGAAGGGCATTCTACACTGCCTAAACTGCCACAGTATTTTTCCCATCCACCGATTCCACTATATGCCAGGCTACAGGGAACAATGGCAGGGCCTGGCACATGCACCAAGTAAAGCACAACCGTTAGTCTTTTTAAATGTTATAAAAAAGAACTGCGCCACACGTGATATCCACGTGTGCGTTTACTAATGCGGTGTGCTGCAGTCAAAAAACAGTTTCCCTATTTTTGGGTGACTGTAAATGTAAATGTTATAAAGAAGGACTGCGCCAGCCACTTTAATATTATTGTTATTGAACAACCACGTTAGGCCTCCTATCTTTGGGATCTTTAAAAAAAAAATATATATATATATATATATTAAAAAGAAATAAACTATAAATATATATATATATATATATATATATATATATATATATATATATATATATATATATATATATATATATATATATATATATATATATATATATATATATATATATATATATATAATGTGCAAACCACAGTATATAATTCACATATGTATAATGTGCAAACTACAATAGTCGCGTCACATTCGTGCTCTGTTCAAACACATTTACATTCGTGACGCGACTTCCGGTTTGAACGGGAGCTAGGCGTGGAGCACACAAGAGTAGAGAGGAAACACACGCTTACCTGGGAGGATCCCATATACACGGCTAAAACAGCTCAGTTCCGGCGTAAGGCACATACAAATGTGAGTGAAATATAAGTTTTTTACTGATTTTAAATAAATGACTCTAATGTACTACACTATGGGAGCAATTTATTCTTTTTGAGAGTGAAAACTACCCAAACTGAACCTATGGAATAGGAGATTGAAACAAACAGATTCAGGAGTGGTTATCCAGGCAATAAACCAAAGGCTCAAACTCACCTGGTTCTGGTGAGTGGCCATTACATAAGGTGGTGGATTCACATCTAGGGTGTTTTTACAGCATCAGAATATAGAAGATTTTTTCCACTGCGGTGTCACATATTGGACATTTCCATGTATTTTTTTAAAAATATATACAAATTTCTTTGCACAAATTATTTTGCACATTTATATTTGATGTATGGTATATATGTTTGATGCATGGTTGATGGTACCCCTTATAAATGTTATTTATGTAATGGGCTTTAAATTTTATGGGTATTAATTTATTGTCACAATAACATCAATTTTTTTGTGAACGGTATTTTTTGCACATTGGGCACATAGCACTTTTTGAGGTATATATTGTATATTGTAGTTTGCACATTATACATACGGTATATGAATTATATACTGTGGTTTGCACATTATATATATATATATTTTTTATAGTTTATTTCTTTTTTATATATATATATATATATATATATTTTTTTTTTAAAGTTCCCAAAGATAGGAGGCCTAATGTGGTTGTTCAATAACAATAATATTAAAGTGGCTGGCGCGGTCCTTCTTTATAACATTTACATTTACAGTCACCCAAAAATAGGGAAACTGTTTTTTGACTGCAGCACACCGCATTAGTAAACGCACACGTGCATATCACAGTGTAATATATCTAAATAATTGACGCCAATACCCCTATACATACACGTTATTCTTTTTAGCCAGGTCGAGATCAAGTGCAAAATTTTGGTAGTTGCTGGGAGTGCTGAAGAAAATAAATACTGCACTGAATTGGGTGTGCCTGGGCAGTGTGAAATCACTTTTACTAACCTGTGGTTTGTTCTCCTGCTTAAAAATGTAATGCAGTGATGGAAAGCCACAGTGTATACTTAGCCCCAGTTCACACTGATGCGGTGCACGAAACACAGCGACTCCTGTGCATTTCTTGCACCACAGATCAATCACACTGCGTTCTGTGATCTTCTGTGGGTGTCAATGGTAAGTTAACGGCACCCTAAAAGTAGGTTGCAAATGCAGTGCATTTGATTCAACCAGATCTCATGGGTATAGACACCCATGCTATCTGGTTCCAGTGAAAAGAAGAAAAAGCTGCCTGCACCTTTTTGATGCTCATTCAGTGTGATTTGAGCCATCCAAAATTAATGGGCTCAAATCGCACGGCACAAAATTGCACGTGATGTGCACAGGAAGTTGATGCAATTTGTGTGGTTCACAATATAAACCTAGGCTCAAAAGTGCACTTATGTTGAGCTGAACTCCAAGCAAACAGCTAAGTACACACAGGGTTGGCCCAAGACATTGTGTGCCTGAGTCCAAGAATGAAATGCTGCCCCCCCCCAAAAAAAAGTCACGCCCACCAAAAGACCCCCCACATCCATTATTTTATATCATGATAATTATATACTCATCAGTGCCCACCAGTGCAGCCTATCAGTGCCCACCAGCGCCACATTATCAGTACAGCCAATCAGTGCCCATCAGTGTCACCTCATTAGTGCCCACCAGTGCAGCCTATCAGTGGCCATTAGTGCCACCTCATCAGTGCCCACAGTGCAGCCTATCAGTGCCCACCAGTGCCACCTCATCAGTGCAGCCTATCAGTGCCCATCAGTGTCACCTCATCAGTGCCCACCAGTGCAGCCTATCAGTGCCACCTCATCAGTGTCCAGCAGTGCAGCCCCCCTCCCTCAGTACAGACCCTCCTCTATCATTATACACCCCCTCAGTACAGATCCCCCTCCATCAATATATAGACAGCCCCTCAGTGCAGACCCCCCTCCATCAGTATAGACCCCCCTCAGTGCAAACACCCCCTTCTTTGACTCCCTCATCCTGTGTATGTAAACAGAAAGGAAGGGGAGGTGGCTTCAGTCCGCTCTGCTGAGGGACACAGCCGGTGAGATAGAGCAGTGTAGGGGTGCGGTGTAAGTGGTGCCCCCCGCTGCCCACAGGTGTCACCCCTCTGGCGGGTGTCACCCTGGTGCGGCCCACACCCCTCGCCCCCCCCCCCCCAATGATGCCACTGATTGTGGGGCAGCCCACAAGAAGCATGACACTGCACGCTGCATGGTAGGGCTGGCCCTGTGTACACAGATGAAACACATATATGAAAGCTGTTTTACCTGCCAAATTGTATTTCTGTCCATCTAGTCCTGGGATTAACACAGCTCTACCAACTCACACATGGTAAGGGATCAGATTTTTCTCTACTGCAGTTCACCAGCACTCACAGGTCTCTTCTCCACCGCAACCTGTGACTGGACAGTGAGTGAGAAGAAGCACACTAATGAGCTCTTCTCTTTGCTACACTGAACTTTTCTCCTATCAACATGCTCCTTTTACTGCAGCACAGCTGATTGGCTCATTGTGCTGTTCCCGGTCTCTCCCTGCTGTAAGGAGCTGCAAACGGCAAATACCAAGTCAGGTTACTAAATACAGAGCTTTAATCATTTCTTTTATATATATATATATTATATTTGTATCCAAATAGAAGATAAAGTACTTGGTATTTTTCAACACTGGGACATAGATTTTGCTATATGAAAATATGTAAATAAAATGAGTAAGTGGTGAATTGATGTAAATATGTACAGTATATTTAATCTGATATATATTTTTGTATTATTATTATTGATAAACATATAACAATTTACTGTGAATTCTTTTACATTATGTTCTGTGTGTCAATGGATGTTGTAAACAAAATTATGCAAATGTAGCATATTTTAAAGTGGCAGTAATTCAGAATGACCTGGTTATGTGAATATTTTATGAAACAAAAACTACATTCAAAAATACATAAGTAAAAGTAAAACATTACTGGCTGCAACCCTAATTTCTGTTACCCACTTTCTGTCCCGTATTTAAATCATCATGTTTATGAAGCAGACTCTTCCACTGCATTTATTATGTACATTTTCCAGATACATTCATCTGCATAAAGTCACAGTGACTGGCATTTACCAACATCTTAAAAGTATTGTCTTTCAATGCAAAGGTGATCACAGCAACATTTTCACTATTAGTAACACTGTTTTTAGCTACATATTTTTCAAAAAACTTCCCTACAGGGTAAATCCACATTTATTGACAAATTATAGAACATATATGATTGCTTTGTAATCCATTTTGTAAATTAACCACTTAAAGACCAGGTCTATTCTAACACTTTTTACTTACAAGTAAAAGTCAGCTTTTTTTTTACTAGAAAATTACTTTATATTATATAATTAGAGCAGCACGATTAATTGTTAAAAAAACTGCAAACGGAACTTCTTATGGCTTTCTTTAAACAATGACTTTCTTCTTGCCACTCTTCCATAAAGGCCAGATTTGTGGAGTGCACAACTAATAGTTGTCCTGTGCACAGATTCTCCCACTTGAGCTGTGGATCTCTGCAGCTCCTCCAGAGCTACCATGGGCATCTTGGCTGCTTCTGTGTTTAATGCTCTTCTTGCCCGGCCTATCAGTTTAGGTGGATGGCCTTGTCTTGGTTTGCAGTTGTGCCATATATATATATATATATTTTTTAGTAGAGGACCTAGAGCAGGGATATGCAATTAGCGGACCTCCAACTACAAGTCCCATCATGCCTCTGGGTATCATGCTTGTGGCTGTCAGAGCCTTGCTATGCCTCATGGGACTTGTAGTTCTGCAACAGATGGAGGTCTGCTAATTGCATATCCCTGCCCTAGAGAATACAATACTGGTTGTTGCAATTTTTTATGTCACGCGGTATTTGCGTCTTTCAAACACTAAAGTTAGCCCAATTTTGTATAATGTTAAAGATGCTGTTATGCTTGAGTAAAAAGATACCTAACATGTCATGCTTTAAAATTGTGCACGCTCGTGGAATGGCGACAAAATACTGTACTTAAAAATCTCCATTCTTTAAAAATGTTTACAGGTTACCTGTTTAGAGTTACAGAGGAGGTCTTGCATTAGATTTATTGTACTCACTCTACGATCGCTGCAATGCTTCACATGTGTGGTTTAAACACTGTTTACATGTGCGGGCGCAACTTCCGTATGTGTTCGATTCTTGCGCGCAAGCATGAAAGGATGGGGCACTTTAAAAAAAAATCGTATTTATTTTACTCTTTCTTTTTTAGTTTTACACTGTCCCTTTATTTATTTTTTATCGCTTTTATTCCTATTACAAGGAATGTAAGTATCCCTTGTAATAGAAATAAGCATTGACAGGTCCTTTTTATTGAGAGATCTGGGGTCAAAAAGACCCCAGATCTCTCATTTACCTTTAAAAGTAAAGGAAAAATATGTTTTGACACTGACTTTAAAAAATAAAAATAAAAAATTCTTTAACCCAGAGAACTCCAAGGGCATAGAGCCGAGTGGGGCCCTCACTCGTATTTCTGCCTATCTAGCAAACGGATCAGATAGTTTCCGGGTTTACCGATGGCTCCGGTAATCACGGAAATTACTGGGACCTCTCCCTCCACCCCTAAAGATTCACCACGGGATCACTTTTAGCAGATGCTAAACCCTGGTATTAAACGTCAAAGTAATGATGTATATATACTGTGAGCAAGTGGCTAAAAGCAATCCAGTGGCTAGGATTGTTTTTAGATAAAATAGCATCACCGACTGAAAAGAAAAAATTAAGGGTTACCCGATATAAGCACTTGAAGCTAATCACATACATGTACGTGATTCAGCAGCAAATGGTTAATATTAAAAAAATTACATTTTCCTTTCAATCTACAGCTGATGAAGTCTTCTAAAACCATGTTGCTTCCTTCTGATATGGACATCTGGAGGCATTTTGTTCACTACCCCCAGTGAAAACCCCCAGAACTGTCATGTCTGGTTTGTATATTTGGCTTAATTCTGCACTCTTTAGGCTTTTCCTGCTCCAAAAGGCCTGCCTACATCTAAAGGAATGCAGATAAAATAGCTTTCCTGAGATTTGTTTAAGTGGGTATAAAGAAGACTGATTCCTCTATTCAGAAATCAGACTGGAAAGGAAAGAGTGAACTAAAAACATCTATTTCTTGAGGGCAGAAAAATGTAGAATCTAAGTTTGCTAAAATCCTTTCAAAGTGTAAAGATCACTTAGGGTGGTTGTGCTTTCCTCAACAAAACTGCAGTTACATTTTACCACATTCAGCTTCCTGAAGAGGTGTTTAGAAGTGCAATAATTGTTGATGTTCTGCACTCTGAAATTATGTCACCCTGACATCTCTTTATTTCCATGTGGATGATGATAGGCTGTTCATTTCTGTAAGGCTGATTGGCAGGTCATTGACATGTTTTTTTTCTAATCTATTCCTTGTTTGCGAGTAAAATAAGTAAAAAATGTAATTATTATTATACAGGATTTGCATAGTGCCAACAGCTTGGACAGTGCTTATATAAAATAAAGGGAAACAGTGTAGTTACAATATAATTCAATACATGAGGGTTAGGAGGGCTATAATCACAATCTAAAGGGAAAGGCAAGTGATACAAAAGGTAATAACTGTGGGGGAATGGGCTGTTTGAGAAAACAAAATGCAGTTAGGTAGAGGCGGGATAGGCTTCCCTGAAGATATGAGTTTTCTAGGTTCACCTAAAGGCTGACAGTTGAGATAGGGAGTTCCAGAGGATAGAGAGGCTTTGGAGGCGAGCATAGGAGGAGGTGACAAGAAAGCTAGAAAATAGAACGTCTTGGGGTAGTCTTAGTGGAGAAAAAAGGATGGTTTAGTTGATATTTTGTAATATTATGAGCTCAATTTTAGAAAGATTTCATTTTGGAAAGTGAAGTGACATTCATACCAACATACCTTTTGGTAAATTAGCAAGGAGACTGAAAAACGTCATCCTCCCGATGAAGATACAATATTTCCCTTGTATCAAGACGCGTAGGGGAGGGGACTGGACGGCGCAGGAAGCAGCTGGTCTGTCTTATGTAGGAGCACACAATCTCATCAACGACTTGGCGCTATTAAGGCATGCTATAGAGAGGTGCATTAATGCACCAGACCCATGTGAGTACCCTATAATAGGGCGTTTTTTTTGCTGTAAATAAAATCTTTTAAAACTGTATCACACTATGGAAGTTTATTTTTGATATTTATATATGAGACGGCTATATCTTTGAGCAGTGTTTGGACCTTGCAACCTGGCCTGGAATCCGTTTTGATGATTCAAAAGTGTGTATTGACCAAACCTAATTACAAGGTCACACGCTCTGAGGTGAGCGGCCATTACCTTGGGGTGGGGAGCACCTGAGTGTAATGACTGCTTGCAGATGGCTATATTTAGAGTCACCTATCAAGTCACGTTTATTATATCTGTATTAAGGACACTGAAAACTGATCCTGGGTGGTCAGAGTATCACGGACTTATATGCACTTGAGCACTTGATGGATCACTTTTGTATCAATATTTATATTTTATGAAATGTGTGTATATTCATGCTATATGATGTTGTAAGCTGTATGACGACATTAGTCGCTTATATATGTAGCACTAACCTCCAAAGGAGCTGCTGGTTTGATTTGGGCTTACCGTTATCTCACTTACTTGCTTCTCCATCTTGGGGATCCCGTGGAAAGTGGCCCAAAGAAATGTTGAAACTGACACTGAATCCTCTTTTGGGTTATTTATTTAGAAAAGAAGACAAAGTCTCATAATAAAGGGTAGAGGATTAGGGGTGAGTTCAGGTACTTGAGATTGCAGGGTGAAGATACTAGAAGAATCCAGAGAATATGACTGCTCCACAAACTGGATTCCATTACCCCCCGGATAGAACTCTCTCACTAGGCCTAGCAGCCGGTAGGTTACACTTTAGCGTCACTGAGGGATTGGATGAACTTTTAGAGAACTAACATATGGTACCAGTTTCTCTCAGCCAATCCGGTGATACCGTATGAATGGTGATCCAGGTTGCGTCCTTCAACTAAGTCTCCAGGCTCCGTCAGAGAAGCCAGCCTTGCACACGACCTTCTCCTGATCGAGTCCTCCCCTAGGGTACTTCAGTTGCTGGGCCTCTCCTTCAGTTGAGACGGCACTGGACCTTCTCTTGGATCAGTAGGCTCTGAACTTCAGTCAGGCCTGTCCCTTCAGTTATGTTGCCTCGGGCTAGCCTGCCCCGAGACGCTGGATGCATGGTTCCGCACCCCAGGTCAGGAGGGTCACAGGGCTGGGTCAGGAGGACCACCAGAACCAAAAAGACAGAAAATAAAAACCCCTCGCCAATGTGGCGTCGGTACCCTAAAGAGTTGTATTTATTTAAAAAAAAAATTAAAAGTCAGCAGCTACAAATATTGCAGCTGCTGACTTTTAATAATCGGACACTTACCTGTTCCAGGGTCCAGCGATGCGGGTGGTCAAAGCTCCGCTCACTCCCGAGTCGCTCAGCGTGCGGCCAATCACAGCCGCGCGCTGTGATTGGCCGCACAGTCATCTGGGACACGTGACAGGTCCCAGATGACTGGGGAGCCCTTCCTGCACCGAGGAGAAGTGATGTCACCAGCCCAGGCACCGAAGGAGGCAGACTACGATGGACCCCTAGAAACAGGCATTTAGAGGTATGTAAAAAAAAATTATTTTTACAATTTTTTTTTTTTTTTTTTTCAGGAATTTTAAGCTATTTTTTTTTTAGGGGGAAACACCACTTTAAATACCACCCCCCAGAAAGCACAGCAGGAGAGCACTCCCACTGGGCTGGTTCCGAGAGATAAGTGGCATTCAATGCATCCAGCTAGCCTGCGTTTCTACCCTTGCCGGTGGTGACAGTGACACCTACGGTCAAGGAGAACCCAGCTCGACTGGGACTGAAACCAGAAATTTTATGAAATTATCCTGAAGCCCAACTGTGGCTTCAGGCAACTTAATTTTCAAAATCAATAGTGCCTGCTCGTCAGGAGCCAGTGCTACATATATTATTATTTCATCCTTGGATTTGATTTTATAGGCACATCACTTTATTTATCAATTTAGTTTTTTAGGTTTTTGCTGCAGGTTCAGCAGATCATTAAGTGGATAGCGCAGCACATGATTTATCTATTTAGACTGAAAGGGAGAGCTGAGGAGTAGCGAGATAGATTTGCATATCATCAGCATACAGATAGTATTGGAATTCATGGGAGGTTATCAACTGTTCAATGGCAGAGCCTTGGGGGCTCCTATGCAAATAGGAAGAGGACACTGAAGAACTAATAATTAAATAATAATTAAAAATAGGTGCACTAATCTAATAACAGACTACAAATTGTACTAAAAAAACTGTGAATAAGACAATGCTTAAAACTACACATAGATAAACTAATACATAATATTTCATAAAAACATATGTGTAGATGATTGATAAACACAAATACCCTGTGAAAATAAGATAAAAGTGTCTTTCAAAAGAAAATGTGTCTTTCAAAAGAAAAAGTCCAAAAAACTAACTCTTATGAAAAGAGTTAGCAAGGTTAACACCCAACTCTGTGATAAAGGAATCTTTCTAATGCGATCCAGATAAACATTGTTGAGACAAATCCCCTCACCACATACACGCACCTCTTACCAGAAAAAGTGGATCTCAGATAATAGAGAAAACATGCGCTTGTTTAAACTCCAAGGAGCTCAGCAGGCAGGTTGGGGAAGAGATCTGATTCACATGTGATGATGGTAGTGACTCCAAAGTAGCCAATGCTTGGAAATCCGGTATCAGTTAACCCTGTATGTATGGAGAGAAGAGGAGAGCCTCAGAGTGTATTATGTTATAAAACATTTATTAAATGTTAAATAAATGTTTAGTAATCAATCAAGGGGATGTCTTTTTGAGGTTTATTGCTGTAGAACTTGAACAGAAGGAGAATAGTGGGGAATAGGATACTCCAAAAGTGCTTCAGGGAAAATGCAGACTATGGACACTTCCCTATAGCAACAGCACAGTCACTACGTTCACAGCTAAAGACCATGAACAAAGGGGCTTTAGCACATTTTAAAGTAGAATGGAGCAGTCTAAAACCCTCACAGCTGAGAATCATGAACAATCTTGAACAAGTCAATGGCTAACTGGAACAATGTCTATCCATAGCTGGAGACCATGGGGACTGCAGCTCAGTTATCATGCTTTACTAACAGACCCATTTAGAGAAATGTGAGGGCTCTGTCCATAACTAGGGATGAGCCGAACACCCCCCGGTTCGGTTCGCACCAGAGACCATATGGTACCAGTTTCTCTCAGCCAATCCGGTGATACCGTATGAATGTTGATCCAGGTTGCGTCCTTCAACTAAGTCTCCAGGCTCCGTCAGAGAAGCCAGCCTTGTGCACGACCTTCTCCTGATCGAGTCCTCCCCTAGGGTACTTCAGTTGCTGGGCCTCTCCTTCAGTTGAGACGGCACTGGACCTTCCCTTGGATCAGTAGGCTCCGAACTTCAGTCAGGCCTGTCCCTTCAGTTATGTTGCCTCGGGCTAACCTGCCCCGAGACGCAGGATGCATGGTTCCGCACCCCAGGTCAGGAGGGTCACAGGGCTGGGTCAGGAGGACCACCAGAACCAAAAAGACAGAAATTAAAACCCCTCGCCAATGTGGCGTCGGTACCCTAAAGAGGTGTATTTATTTAACCACTTGCCTACCGGGCCTATTTTGGCCTATTTTCCTTCATGTAAACATCATCATTTTTTTGCTAGAAAATTACTCAGAACCCCCAAACATTGAGTACGTTTTTTTTAGCAGACACCCTAGGGAATAAAATGGCGGTCATTGCAACTTTTTATCTCACACGGTATTTGCGCAATAATTTTTCAAACGCCTTTTTTTGGGAAAAAAAAACAGTTTCATGAATTAAAAAATAAGAAAACAGTAAAGTTAGCCCAATTTTTTTATATAATATGAAAGATGATGTTACGCCGAGTAAATAGATACCAAACATGTCACGCTTTAAAATTGCGCACAACCGTGGAATGGCGCCAAACTTCGGTACTTAATAATCTCCATAGGCGACGCTTTAATATTTTTTACTGGTTACCAGTTTAGAGTTACGGAGGAGGTCTAGTGCTAGAATTGTTGCACGCACTCTAACGCACGCGGCGATACCTCACATGTGTGGTTTGAGCGGCGTTTACATATGCGGGCGGGACTTGCGTGTGCGTTAGCTTCTGATCGCGAGCTACAGGGGACAGGGGCATTTTAATTTTTTTTTTTTTATTTATTTATTTTTATTTTACTTCATTTTTTTTATTTTTACACTTTTTAAAAAAAAAAAAATATTTTGGATCACTTTTATTCCTATTACAAGGAATGTAAACATCCCTTGTAATAGGAATGTATGTGACAGGTCCTCTTTATGGAGAGATGTGGGGTCAATAAGACCCCACATCTCTCCTCCAGGCTGGAAAGCATGAGATCGGTAAAAAAATTTTTACCGATCTCATGCTGACAGCCGCGATCGCGGCTTTGTTTACATCCGGGTACCGGGCGTGACGTCATAACGTCGCGCCCGGACCTCCGACGGTCATAGAGATGACTGGTGACCATCTGGTCACCGGAAATCTCTATGCTCGTCATCCGGCGGCGAGCGATTCTTTCTCCGGGCCCCCGATGGCACGGGAGAGCCCGGAGAAGCACCGGATGGTGGCGGGAGGGGGGGACGTCCCCTCCCGCTGCCTATAAGAACGATCAGGCGGCGGAACTGCCGCTATGATCGTTCTTATGGTGCACAGAATCGCCGGCCGGTAAAAATGATATCTGAATGATGCCAATAGCTGCACGCATCATTCAGATATCACCACTTAAAGTCAAGGACGTCATATGACGTCCTTGGTCGGCAAGTGGTTAAAAAAAAAAATTAAAAGTCAGCAGCTACAAATATTGCAGCTGCTGACTTTTAATAATCGGACACTTACCTGTTCCAGGGTCCAGCGATGCGGGTGGTCAAAGCTCCGCTCACTCCCGATCCGCTCAGCATGCGGCCAATCACAGCCGCGCGCTGTGATTGGCCGCACAGTCATCTAGGACACGTGACAGGTCCCAGATGACTGGGGAGCCCTTCCTGCACCGAGGAGAAGTGATGTCACCAGCCCAGGCACCGAAGGAGGCAGACTACGATGGACCCCCTAGAAACAGGCATTTAGAGGTATGTAAAAAAAAATATTTTTACATTTTTTTTTTTTTTTTTTTAGGAATTTTAAGCTATTTTTTTTTTAGGGGGAAACACCACTTTAAATACCACCCCCCAGAAAGCACAGCAGGAGAGCACTCCCACTGGGCTGGTTCCGAGAGATAAGTGGCATTCAATGCATCCAGCTAGCCTGCGTTTCTACCCTTGCCGGTGGTGACAGCGACACCTACGGTCAAGGAGAACCCAGCTGGACTGGGACTGAAACCAGAAATTTTATGAAATTATCCTGAAGCCCAACTGTGGCTTCAGGCAACTTAATTTTCAAAATCAATAGTGCCTGCTCGTCAGGAGCCAGCGCTACATATATTATTATTTCATCCTTGGATTTGATTTTATAGGCACATCACTTTATTTATCAATTTAGTTTTTTAGGTTTTTGCTGCAGGTTCAGCAGATCATTAAGTGGATAGCGCAGCACATGATTTATCTATTTAGACTGAAAGGGAGAGCTGAGGAGTAGCGAGATAGATTTGCATATCATCAGCATACAGATAGTATTGGAATTCATGGGAGGTTATCAACTGTTCAATGGCAGAGCCTTGGGGGCTCCTATGCAAATAGGAAGAGGACACTGAAAAACTAATAATTAAATAATAATTAAAAATAGGTTCACTAATCTAATAACAGACTACAAATTGTACTAAAAAAACTGTGAATAAGACAATGCTTAAAACTACACATAAATAAACTAATACATAATATTTCATAAAAACATATGTGTAGATGATTGATAAACACAAATACCCTGTGAAAATAAGATAAAAGTGTCTTTCAAAAGAAAATGTGTCTTTCAAAAGAAAATGTGTCTTTCAAAAGAAAATGTTTCTTTCAAAAGAAAAAGTCCAAAAAACTAACTCTTATGAAAAGAGTTAGCAAGGTTAACACCCAACTCTGTGATAAAGGAATCTTTCTAATGCGATCCAGATAAACATTGTTGAGACAAATCCCCTCACCACATACACGCACCTCTTACCCATTAAAAGTGGATCTCAGATAATAGAGAAAACATGCGCTTGTTTAAACTCCAAGGAGCTCAGCAGGCAGGTTGGGGAAGAGATCTGATTCACATGTGATGATGGTAGTGACTCCAAAGTAGCCAATGCTTGGAAATCCGGTATCAGCTAACCCTGTATGTATGGAGAGAAGAGGAGAGCCTCAGAGTGTATTATGTTATAAAACATTTATTAAATGTTAAATAAATGTTTAGTAATCAATCAAGGGGATGTCTTTTTGAGGTTTATTGCTGTAGAACTTGAACAGAAGGAGAATAGTGGGGAATAGGATACTCCAAAAGTGCTTGAGAGAAAATGCAGACTATGGACACTTCCCTATAGCAACAGCACAGTCACTACGTTCACAGCTAAAGACCATGAACAAAGGGGCTTTAGCACATTTTAAAGTAGAATGGAGCAGTCTAAAACCCTCACAGCTGAGAACCATGAACAATCTTGAACAAGTCAATGGCTAACTGGAACAATGTCTATCCATAGCTGGAGACCATGGGGACTGCAGCTCAGTTATCATGCTTTACTAACAGACCCATTTAGAGAAATGTGAGGGCTCTGTCCATAACTAGGGATGAGCCGAACACCCCCCGGTTCGGTTCGCACCAGAACATACAGAACAGGCAAAAAATTTGGAAGAACACGCAAACACCGCTAAAGTCTATGGGACACAAACATGAAAAATCAAAAGTGCTAATTTTAAAGGCTTATATGCAAGTTATTGTCATAAAAAGTGTTTGGGGACCCGGGTCCTGCCCAATGGGACATGTAGCAATGTAAATATTTTTTTTTAAAAACGGCCGTTTTTTTCGGGAGCAGTGATTTTTTAAATGCTTAAAGTGAAACAATTTTTAAATATTCCTTTAAATATCATGTCTGGGGAGTGTCTATAGTATGCCCGTAAAGTGGCACATTTTTCCCATGTTTAGAACAGTACCACAGCAAAATTAAATTTCTAAAGGAAAAATTGTCAATTAAAACTGATCGCGGCTGTAATGAATTGTCGGGTCTCGGCAATATAGATAAAACTCATTGAAAAAAAGGGCATGCCCCCCCCAGCCCATTACCAGGCCCTTTAGGTCTGGTATGAATAT
Organism: Lithobates sylvaticus; assembly: GCA_028564925.1. Taxonomy (NCBI): domain Eukaryota; kingdom Metazoa; phylum Chordata; class Amphibia; order Anura; family Ranidae; genus Lithobates; species Lithobates sylvaticus. The sequence goes on from CM053028.1 coordinate 226,629,883, forward strand.
TAAGTGGAACCCCAAACCAACATTTTTTTTTAAATTGCGTGGGGGTCCCCCTAAAATCCACACCAGGTCTGGAATGTAAATTAAGGGAAACCCTGCGCCAAATTAAAAATAAATGGTGTCTGGTATGGATTTTAAGGGGAGTGCTGCACCAAAATTTAAAAATAAAATGGCGTAGGGGTCCCCCCAAAATCCATACCAGACCCTTATCCGAGCACGTAACCTGGCAGGCCGCAGGAAAAGAAGGGGGGATGAGAGAGTGCCCCCCTCCTGAACCGTACCAGGCCACATGCCCTCAACATGGGGAGGGTGCTTTGGAGTAGCCCCCCAAAAGCACCTTGTCCCCATGTTGATGGGGACAAGGGCCTCAGCCCCACAACCCTTGCCCGATGGTTGTGATGGTATGCGGGCGGGGGACTTATCGGAATCTGGAAGCCCCCTTTAACAAGGGGACCCCCAGATCCCGACCTCCCCCCAATGTGAATTGGTACATTGTACCCCTACCATTTCACAAAAAAGAGTAAAAAATGGTAAAAAAGGCAAGAGACAGCTTGAAGCTTGGGACAAGTCCTTTATTAAAAAATAAAAATGTCCAGCAATGTAAATTCACGCCACCCGACAGACCGAAAAAGAAAAAAAAAAAGAAGCCGCAGCCGACTGACGCTTCTTCTGGGTGACAGTTCTTATATAGCTCTATAGCTTTAATTCTTTAACCACTTCCCGCCCGGCCTATAGCAGAATGACGGCCAGGCGGTGGTTTCGTTATCCTGACTGGGCAGCAGTCTGACACACCGCTACACTGATCTCGGTAAAGAGCCTCCGACGGAGGCTCTTTACCACGTGATCAGCCTTGTCCAATCACGACTGATCACGATGTCAACAGGAAAAGCCGGTGATCGGCTTTTCCTCACTCGCGTCTGACAGATCGGCGGCTCTCCTGACAGGGTTGTTTATCAGCGCAGCCCCCCCTCAGATGCCCACACTGGACCACCATGGACTCCACTAGGACCACCAGGGAAGTGGGCAACATGTGGATGACCAGGTATGTACCCCCTGGCCATCCACATGTGCAAATGATGCCCAATCTGTGCCAGTCAGTGCCCACAAATGGGCACCGACTGGCACCAATATGTACCAATAAAAAACAGTGATGCCCAGCAATGCCACCCATCAGTGTCATCAGTGCCACCCATCAGTGCCCATCCGTGCCCATCAGTGCCCATCAGTGCCCATCCATGCCACCTATCCTTGCCACCCATAAGTACCCATCAGTGCCACCCATAAGTGCCCATCAGTGCCGCCTATGAGTGCTCATCAGTGCCGCCTATGAGTGCCCATCAGTGCCACCTATGAGTGCCCATCAGTGCTGCATACCAGTGCCACCTATCAATGCCCATCAGTGCCGCCTATCAGTGCCCATCATCAGTGGACATCAGTGCCACCTCATCAGTACCACCTCATTGGTGCCACCTCATTGGTGCCCATCAGTGCTGCCTTATCAGTGCCTGTCAGTGTAGCCATATCAGTGCCCATCATTGAAGAAGAAAACTTACTTATTTACAAATAATTTTAACAGAAACAAAGAAAAACTTTTTTTTTTCAAAATTTTAGGTCTTTTTTTATTAGTTGCGTAAAAAATAAAAATCGCAGTGCACTTGGAAGTTCAGTCGCTGTAAATCCGAGGGGGACATGCAAGGAAAATAAAAAACAGCATTTTAGCTTGCACATGATTGGATAATAAAATCAGCAGAGCTTCCCCTCATTTCAGATCTACCCCTCAGATTTACAGCGACTGCACTTCCAAGTGCACTTTCAGTGCAATTTTAAGTGCACTTTGCACTTGTAGTGCAAAGTGGATTTGCCTTTCGTAAATAACCCCCATAATCACACACATAGCTTGGACTTGATGGACTTGTGTCTTTTTTCAGCCTCACCTACTATGTAACTAACTATGTAGCTGAGGTGACGTAAACGGGTGACCCTGCCCCCCTCTGACGCCACGGGGAAGTCAGCGGCGTGATAGAAGATGAATGGACATCGTTGGACTTTTTATATTTTTTAAATAAAGGACTTGTCCCAAGCTGTCTCTTGTCTTTTTTACCATTTTTGACACTTTTTTAGTGAAATGGTAGGGGTACAATGCATCCCATTACCAATTCACATAGGGGGGGAGGCCGGGATCTGGGGGTCCCCTTGGTAAAGGAGGCTTCCAGGTTCCGATAAGCCCCCCCCGCCCACATACCCCCACAACCATCGGGCAAGGGTTGTGGGGATGAGGCCCTTGTCTCCATCAACATGGGGACAAGGTACTTTGGGGTCAGACCCCAAAGCACCCTCCCCATGTTGAGGGCATGTGGCCTGGTATGGTTCAGGAGGGGGGGCACTCTCTTGTCCCCGCTCTTTTCCTGCGGCTTGCCAGGTTGCGTGCTCGGATAAGGGTCTGGTATGGATTTTGGGGGATCCCTACGCTTTTTTTAAAAAAATTTGGCGCAGGGTTTCCCTTAAAATCCATACTAGACCTGAAGGGTCTGTTATGGATTTTGGGGGGACCCCTACACCATTTTTTAAAAAATTTGGCACAGGGTTCCCTTTCATTTCCATTCCAGACCTAAATGGCCTGGTATGTATTTTGGGGGAACCCCCACACAATTTTTTGTTTTGTTATGTTTCAGGGTTTCCCTTAATATTCATACTAGACCCAAAGGGCCTGGTAAAGGACTGGGGGGGACACATGCCCTTTTTTTCAATGAGTTTTATCTATATTGCCGAGATCCAACAATTCATTGCAGCCGCAATCAGTTTTAAATTACAATTTTTCCTTTAGAAATGTCATTTTGCTGCGGTACTGTTCTAAACACAGGAAAAATGCGCCACTTTACAGGCATACTATAGACACCCCCAGGCACGATATTTAAAGGAATATTTCATTTTTATTGTTTCACTTTAAGCATTAAAAAATCACTGGTCCCGAAAAAATGTCAGTTTAAAAAATAAATAAAATTGCATTGATACATGTCCCCTGGGGCAGGACCCAGGTCCCCAAACACATTTTATGACAATAACTTGCATATAAGCCTTTAAAATTGGCACTTTTGATTTTTCATGTTAGTGTCACATAGACTTTAACGGTGTTCCGGCGGCTTTCGAATTTGCGCCGAACACTGCATATTGTTTGGTGTTCGTAGAACATCCGAACAACCAAAGTTTGGCATGAACTTATGCTTGGGCTGAACCGTTCGCCCATTTCTATCCATAACACCGAGTGGTCAATAGCCAGTTCTGGATTCCTTAATTAATAAAGGATGCCTTGTATTAATTAAAAGAACAAGGAATTTTATTACATATGAAATATGCATGCTTGCATTGTGCCAAGGTGGACCAAGTATGCAATCCAAATATTTCCTGGAGTTCAGCTTAAAGTAGAACTATAGGCAAAACTTTGTTTTTCATTTTTATTAGAGAAAGGCAGGGTTTTAAACCCTGTCAGATTTTTTTTGCCATCTGTGTCCCATTGCAAAGACTTACCCTTACTTTCTGTCCCACAGCCAAACAGGAAGTTATAGGAAATCCCTGAAAATTAAGAGAATTCCTTGGAAATCCCCAGGTCTAGTGTCTAATGTCATTGGAAGATTTCCCCTCTATTACTTTTCTGGGGACAACTCAAAATGTGGGATTTTCTATTAATTATACTTTCAATGATAATGGTAAACAGGACAAATAGGGAGATGGTGAATCTCCTTAACAGGAGCACAGACAGCAAACAAAACAAAAACAGGCAGGTGTTATAATCCCTATCCACTCTATACAAAACTTAAACCTTTAGCTATACTTTAAGATATGTTCCTGGAGTTCAGTTTTTTGGTATGTTGCTACACTGATTCCCAATATGTTGTTACACAGATTCACAAAATGTATGCAATACTATATTTATTTTCAGTCCAATTTATGTATAATGTTCATTCAAAGGACTTTATTTGCCACCTTGTGGTGTCTTATGGTATTGCTTTATTCTCTTTTCTCATCTTGTCTATTCAGTTAGCTTTTAATAGCCAAGTAAATTGCAAACTTTAAAAAAAAAAAAAAGGTTTCTTTTTCAGTCTCTGTGTGTTACGGAAACTGAAATATCTCATAATTTATGCACACTAGAACGGGAAACCTGTTAGTTTTCTCACATGTGTGAAAATAAAGATTACTACCGACATATTAATCAGCCTTTGTAAATTCATATTTATCTGCCAAAAATACAAACGCAGTTTATGCTCTATACTTATATTTTTACACCACAATAATCAGATAATACCAGCAATACAATGTTATTCATACATTGATGGAATTGCTGCTTAGAGAGCTTTCAAGTCATTTCGTCATTACTGACTACTGGTAAATTCTGTTCATTTTTAATAATCAGACTACTCTTCTTATCTATCCTTTTGCATTAGCAAGCGAAGGGAGACTACTTGGCCATGTACTCTGCTGTTTTCAAAGGCCTGAATTGCTTTTAGGTAAGCTCCTTTATTGTATAAGGGTGAAATTGTATTCAGAATAAAGAAGTTCAGTGCATTTTCAAAGGCCAACTAAACCAGAGAGCAGAAAAAAAAGACTTATTTTCTTTCATGTTTTCCCTTCAACCCACCATATAAAATAAAATCAATCTAATTTTGCTCCTGTCCTGTACGAAAAGAAGTTGACATTATCTTTCACTTTGCTGCTTTGCTACTTAAAGGAATGCAATTCCATTACAATTACACAGTTTGTATTCAGGCGAGGTCATACACCAGATAAAACTCTTGCTTATTTCTCCTAAAGCTACAAGGTGAATTGTGCGGAAATACTCCAAAGGTACAAAACATTCCAAGTTCCAACAGATATACAAAATAAAACTTAATTTCGGTTACATAATGGAAGCAATGGACAGCTGAATGAATTTAAGTGGAACTACAGGCACAAACACACATTTTAAATGTTTAAATTCTTTATTGTAAAAAAAAAGTTATCTCTTGGGTGTTGTGTGTGTCTGTCAATAGAAGCAATTTTTACAGTTAACTCATACATTTGTGTATCTCCGTTCTTCTGACCCACTGCAGCTATGAGAGTTGCATCCCCGATACGATACAAAGAGGCAATCAAGTCTGCCCTCCTCTCCCCTTGTCCAATCACAGGACATCTTGTAGTTTATGAATGGCTCTCAGAATACAAGGAATCCTGTGAATGGACAGTGGGAGAGGAGGGGCGAATAAATGAGAGGTGCGCAGCCCTGTATGAGAACTAAACTCTCATACTCACATCGTACCAGAACTATAGCAATAGCTGTACTTCGTGGCATAAGAAAATGTATGAATTGCCTAGGAAAATCACTTCTATTTACATTCCGACACCCCTGCCCAGAAGTAACTTTTTTTTCAATTAGGATGTGTCTAAGACTGGAGTTCTGCTCTAAGTACCCTTGGAAAAAAGACAAAATTGATAATTTTCCAACCATCACCTATTTACCAGTTAAAGGAAAACCTGTGTGACTGGAAATAAAGCAGCTTCCATATTTCTGTACTCGCCAGTTCTCTGTAACTAAATTATTTTACCACTGGCTACCCACACATGATCCCACTGACTTTGACAGGCAGGGCCGGGACAAGGGATGGGCAGGAGGTTTGGCTGCCCTGGGCACTGTGGTATCATGTGCCACAAGGAGATGGGGGGGGATTTGTGTTGGAAAGGGGAGTTTGGGGGTGGTAGGGGGGAAGTATTGTTCTAGAAGGGGAAATTTGGGGGGTGCTAAGAGTGGTGATTTAGGGTGATTTGTGTTGGGAGAGGGGGATGGGGGGGGGCAGGGAGACGATTTGTGCTAGGAGGTATGATTTGGGAGCAATTTGTACTTAGAGGGTGAAATATGAAGTGGAGAGGACATGTGTACTAGGAGGGAAAATTTTAGGGGTAGAGGATTTGTGGTAGGAGGGGTGAATTTTTTTGGGGGGGCAAAGATTTGTGCTGAGAAGAGAGATTTCAGCAGGGGGGCAGATTTGTACTTGGAGGAGGGGGAATTTATTTCTAGTGGTAAGCATGCAGATTAGTGTTTTGTGGCGGATTTTATTGATTCGTAATGCTCATACATCTGGGGGGGGGGGGGCACAGTTCGCCCTGGACTCTAGATGACCTTGACCCGTCACTGTCCCTAGGCACTAAATTCACTAAATTCACAATGTAAAAGTACAGTACTTTGTCCAGAATAATGCATGAGCATGTTTACCCTTCTCAGTGCCCATACATAAAGGTATGCAATACAGACGCATTATCTGGTGTGTGATTTAAAAGGAGACAACATTGTAGGTAATGGTAGTCATACACCAAACAATTTTTATATATGACCGTATTGTTAATAGATTTAATTTGATAATAAAATACTATGGAAAAATATGATGAAGATTGAAAGGATCATCTGATGCACCATATACTTATCAGTCTATCCTCTTTCTTTTAGTCAGATTTTCCATCCAGATAATTCCGATCAGAATTATTTTGATTTTCTTTTGCTCAAAAACGATCAATAAAACAGTAAAGCTGGGGAGTGCAAAATCTGGTGCAGCTCTGCATATAAACCATCAGCTTCCATTTTTTTTTCTGTCAAAGCTTTATATAAGTTGAATGAATTGCATTTGGTGTAATATTTCACGTTTTATTATTTATACTCACCTAAGTTTCTATCCCTAAAAATTGCCAACATTTTCTAACAATATTGGCCCCTTAGACGACAATGGAATTTGCTTCTTAGTTTGAGTTCTGCTAATTTTAAATATAATTATATATTTACAGCTCTTGTACAAGTGGCTGTAGAATCCATCTGATGCACATTCATCCTATTGTAAATACGGCGAATGTGACTGTGGCATGCAAGGTGAGTGCAATTTTCCACCCTCATGGGTTTGAGGATTCACAAAGTTCTTGAATTGAGAACTTTTGGCCAAAAGAGTTCACAGGTTTGCTAGAAATAGGGAACAATCTAAAAAGCAATGCATAGCTGGTCTGGTAAATGTTTTTAAGGAATTGGTGGCCCAGCCAGTGTGTTTTGGAGCAATTAGAGAGAGCAGACACGTCTGTATGGGGAGAGGTTATTATTATTATTATACAGGATTTATATAGCCACTACAGTTTGCGCATCGCTTAACAATATGATGGCAGACATTACAGTTACATTACAATTTGGTATAAGAGGAATCAGAGGGCCCTGCTCATTAGAGCTTACAATCTAAGAGAGAGGGTCAATTGATACAAAAGGTAATAGCTGTAGGGGATAAGCTGATGGAGGAAGTAAAACAGTGTATTAGTTAGAAGCAGGATAGGCTTCTTTAAAGAGAAGGATTTTCAGGGATTGTCTAAAGATGGATAGATTAGGGAACAGTCGGACAGATTGGGTTAGGGAGTTTCAAAAGATGGGAGAAGCGCTGGATAAATCCTGGAGGTAAGCATGGGAGGAGGTGATAAGAGAGCTAGAGAGCAGGAGGTCTAGGGAGGACTGAAGAGTGTGGCTTGGTTGATATTTTGGGACTAGGTTAGTGATGTAGCTGGGGGCAGAGTTATAGATGGCTTTGTAAATTATTGTTAGTACTTTGAATTTTATTTGTTGGGTGAGTGGAAGCCAGTGGAGGGATTGGCAGAGAAGGGTGGAGGATACTGAATGGTTGGTAAGGTGGATGAGTCCTGCAGCGGCAGAAAATTATGGACTGAAGGGGGAATAGTCTATGTAAAGGTAATCCAATGAGGAGGGAGTTGCAGTAGTCGAGTCGAGAGATGACAGGGAGTGAATTAGAAGCTTGGTGGTGTCATTAGTTGCGTATTGCGTATAAGGAGCGTATTCTGGAAATGTTGCAGAGGCTAAGCCGGCATGATTTGGACATGGATTGGATGTGGGCCTGAAAGGACAGTTCAGAGTCTAAGGTTACTCCTAGCACCCTGGCATGTGGGGACAGACTGATAGATATGCCATTGATCTTGACATAGAAGTCAGGGGAAGTGGCACATGGGGGAGGAAATATTAATAGCTCAGGTTTAGATAGATTCAGTTTGACGAAAAGTGGTTTGACATCCAGACTGATATGTCTGTTAGTAAATCAGTGATGTGTGAGGAGACTGATGGGGTGAGCTGAGGGGCAGAGAGATAGATTTGGGTGCCATTGGCATATAAATGGTAGTGGAAGCCATGGGAGGCTATCAGCTGAACCAGCATGGATGTGTAGATCGTGAATAGTAGAGGTCCAAGCACAATACTTGGGGGACCCCAACGATTAGAGGAGTTGGAGAGGAGGAAGTGGAGTTGTAAGTGACACTGAAGGTGCGGTGAGATAGGTAAAATTCAAACCAACGGAGAGCACAGCCATGGAGACTAAGCAAATTAAGTTTTTTGAGGAGGAGGGGCTGGTCAACTATATCAAAAGCAGTGGAAAGGTCCAAGAGTAGGAGTACGGAATAATGACTGTTGGTTTTGGCTTAGTATGTCGTTTGTGAGTTTTAGGAGGGCAGTTTCTGTGGAGTGCTGTGGGTGAAATCCAGACTGAAGGGGATCAAGAAGGTTATTCTCAATGAGGTGGTCGCTCAGTCAGTGGTAGACTAAGGAGTTTGGAGGCAAAAGGGAGTAAAGAGATGGGTCTTAGGTTGTTAAGATTGGTTGGTTCCAGTGATGCTTTTTTTGGTATGAGAGTGACTAGTGCATGTTTTAGAGGGTTGGGGAAGATGCCAGTAGAAAGGAAAAGGTTGAAGATATGAGTTAAAGAGTGTAGGATACAGCCAGATGGTGACCGTAGTATTTGAGAAGGAACAGGGTACAGGGGGCAGGAGGTTAGGTGGACATTAGAAAAAAGTTTAGTAACTTCCTCTATAGTATAGAGATACATAGAGATACTATCTTTTTTCCCAGTTTTTTTGGCGATACGGCACTGTGTCTTTTTAACTTACAATTGCGCGGTCGTGCAAAGCTGTACCCAAACAAAATTGACGTCCTTTTTTTTCCACAAACAGAGCTTTCTTTTGGTGGTATTTGATCACCTCTGCGGTTTTAATTGTTTGCACTATAAACAAAAAAAAGACTGATAATTTAGTAAACCGATATTAAATTTGTTGATTATTTATATGAATTTTTTTATTTTACAGAGTGAGCACAGCAATAACTGTTTGCCTTCAGGTTCTCTCTCTATCACTGACTGAAAAGGTGGCCCACATTTGTTGTGCATACACTTCTGCTTGAGCTATTGATGTCAGCAAATAAAAATCTTTTTTTTTTTTCAACAGTTTGTTTAGGAATTAATAGGTAAACATGTTAAAGAGGAGGTCCAGCCTGGGTGAAAAAAGCTACTGCCTGGGTGAAACAAATACTGTAGCTGCTGACTTGTAATATTAGGGCACTTACCTGTCCAGGGAGCCCACGATGTTAGAATCCCAGCCGATCTTGAGATCAACTCCCAGTTGCTGCCACCACTTTCCTGTCTCCTTACTGCGCATGCCTGAAGCTTGCTGCACTTTCTAATTGGCCCGGTGGCGGGGGAAGGAGGAGGTGGGCCGAATTTCTGGGAGATCGTGCCACGGCCCGTCTCCGGAAGTGGGAAAGGGGACCTGTCAAAAACAGGTCCCCGTTCTCCCCTCTCCCCTGAAAGGTGCCAAATGTAGCAGCAGAGGGGGGGGGGAAGCATATAAGCGTAAGTTCCACTTTTGGGTCTAACTTCACTTTAAAGAAAGAAAGCAGCACCTGCTATTTGGGGAAAGTAAATATTAACTATGCATTTCCTTTTTAGCTGACCAACAATGTGTTTGAAAAAATTTATTTTGGCCAAAACATAGTAAAGAATAAATATGGAGAAAACACAATGTACAATAAAAATATAACATCTAAAGCATTTTTTTCACACAGAAAATGTTCTGCAAATAAGATTACAAAATGTTGAGCTGGAAGAGTCTGGTGTGTATGCCATGTAATAAAAGGTGTAATAAAATTTCAATTTTCAACACTCAATAAATCCTACTTTAATGACAACGAGAATATGATTTTACTGATTGAAATAAAGGACACGTCGAAGCAAATTCTTCTTCAATATTATTTAGGCACTGACCCATAGCCAGAACATTTTGATTTATATCATACTTTGACTGCTGCTATTCAATATATATTTTAATATAATAAAAGCAAAAAGAAAATGCAAATTTATAGTGAGAATCCAAAGCTCTCTAAAGTTACCCCCTCCCCAAAGTCAGGGTTCATATATCTTTAACTGATTAGCAATTATTTTATTAGTGTAGGCTTCTGGGCAGTGCAGTGGGTACATTTAATTTTGTGATGTATGAGTTTAAGTGCATATCTGCAGGCTATTCTACTGCTCACAATAACAGCTGCTTAATGTAGTTAATTGGATTCAGCACACCACTCTTCGGTGGATTATGCTCACCCAGCCGGAAAACCTGTGCAAGCACAGAAACAAAATGTAATCTTCTTGGTCGTGTATGTGATGATCATCATGACTAAGTTTAATCATTTTTACAACATATGGGTGATATCCACCAGCTTTAAATTCAGGAAGGTGACTTTTCATAGGCTTCTATAGGGTTTCTTTATCCCTGGTTAAACATTTAAAAGACTTGGCATAGCTATTTTTATTTCAAGAAAAAGTTGAAGTCTGCAATTTTCTTTGTGTTCTATATTTGGTATCCTTTCTGTGTTTTTCGTTTCCCCTCAGCACACAATACAGTAAAATGCCTTAAAGAAACACAATAATGAGTTTAAATAGGGTTATAAATGAGTTACCTATTAAGATTTGCTGTAGTCAGAATATATTTTTGGCTGATGGATATCTAATTATTAAAAAAAAAAAGAAAAAGAAGCTAAGCTAAAAGTTATGCATAAGGAAATGATACGGTAATGCTTTGATGGCTGGATTGTTGCTGAATCATTATCTAAAGTCCACGTGAATCTGTACAGAAGAAATTATTCTTAACGCTTTGTGATAGTGCACTTGTGATTTTTACACAACCGTACTTTGTAAGTGTCAAGGCAGACACTCTTTTCGTTGTAAAATAACATAACCAAAACAGGAGGGCCTTATTTACTAAAGTGTAAAGTGCTATAAAGTAAGGTGAAATGAGTTGGAATACTTTACTAAGGTCTAGTCTACACTAATATCAGTTTATTTGTAGTTGCATTTTTAACGGACATGAAACGCAATCTTACATTCTGAATTACACTTTATCCTGCAAAAAAAAGTGTGCATTTATAAAAAAAATTCTTAAAGGTGAATGCCTTTAAGGCTAGATTTACACACGGGCGGAGTGATTTCAGGTGTATTTTTTAGCATTTTTGTATGAGTATACAAGCAATTTAGAAGCATATTTGAACCATTTTACTGTACATGTGTATTCAAGCTTCAGGCAATTTTGTTTTAGCCAGTGAAACGTACACAGTTCTTACAGGCTAAAAAAAAGTCTGAAAAAAACATGCAAAACACTTGATTTGCATGTTTATAGGCATACCCAAAAAGAATTCATATAGCTTTTGGAGCATCAGGCATTGAGCTACAGGTGCCAGAGCGCAGTGTATGTGAACAGCCAGCACTGAAATACATGGGATTTTGGATATTGAGCTTTGGGCTAAAAACACTCAGGTGTGAATGGGGCCTAAAGCTTGGCTGTACAAAGACATAGATGTAGCCTCTTACCTCATGACTTGCTGCAAACTTACGGTTGCCATCTGATCAATGAAGGAGAGGAGACTAAAGAAATGCTTCCTGCTGACTGCAGCAGACTGATGGTCTCTAAAGCCTTGTGCACACAATTGGATTTTCCGATGGGAAATGTGTGATGACAGGCTGTTGGTGGAAAATCTGACCGTTTGTACGCTCCATCGGAAAATTGTTGTTGGATTTTCCACGGACAAATGTTGGTTGGCAGATTTATAAATTTTCCGCGGACAAATGTCTGTTGTCGGATTCTCCGAGTGTGTGTACACAAGTCCATCGGACAACGGTCAAAAGTACAAACACGCATGCTCGGAAGCAAGGACAAGCCAGAAGCTGTTGGTCTTGTAAACTAGCATTCGTAATGGAGAATTCACATTTGTGACATGGCAAATTATGAAATCTCGAAATGCAGCGCACAATTCTCTTCTTCTTTAATGGGATAATAATGAAGCTGCTTTGCTGGTGATACTGATGGAGTTATTGAAAACACATTTTCAAAGGCTTTTTTTTTCTAGTGATGTCAAGAATAATATTATTATGCTTTTTTTTTTTTTGGGGCAAGTTACCACAACACCATTATCCCGTAGTTTTTAAGATCAAAGATACAACTATGTTGGTGTCCCTTGTCAATTTTACATTGTATTTTTTTAAATGTAACTGCCTACTCACAAAATGTCATTTGAAGTAAAACACATGACCAAATATTATTCTACACAATTTTTTTTATTGTGCATTAAAAAAGAAAACAAATAAAATTAGACATGCTATCTGCCAATAGAACTTAACCAAAAAGTGCATTCTATGCATCCAAAAATATAACAAATCAAATCATTTATTCAACCAAAAAATTAAATTAAAACCTCATGCATGTGTCCTGCTTCTTAATATAGGGGGTCAGCGATGCCAAAAGTTGGTGAAAGCAGGGGTCCGTCATCTGGAGATAATACCAAAAATCATCTGGATTATTCTCCTGGAGCTCCCACAGCAAAGGCATATGAGAGAATTGGTCACAATTAATAAAGCAACCAATTTTTGGTCCAAGAAATCCTCCTACTCCTGTTCCTGGACTGGGCTTGGGTCAAAGTAATAACTCCAAGGCCAATAATAAATAACACGTTATCTCCTCCGATTCCGCAACATGTCTGGTTGACGAACAGCCGTTCAAAAAAGAACTGAAAAGCATGAAATGAAAAGCGCAAACTGAAAAGCACTAAATGAAAAGAGCAAAATGAAAAGCTTGAATCAACACTCACCAAGCTTGTACTAACATGAAATTAGCAGAAGGAGCCCAAAGCGTGGCGCTAAAGAGCTGAAAAACCATGTATTACGTCACTACGTTTGTGTTTGTTGGCCGACAATTCCATGCCGTTTGTATGCAAGACAAAATCCAAGCACACGCCTTCGGACAAAAGTCTGAGGTTTTGTCTGTGGAAAATCCGATTGTGTGTACGAGGCTTAAGCCTCCTAAAAGTCTCTTTGTTGAATCTCAAGCACTACTTTTTAATACTTTATAAAGACTCACAGACTTGTAAAGCTACTGAAAGTTTCACTTTAAATTGTGGCCACTTCTTTTACTAAGTACCATACCACTGTATGTGATATTGCTTCTGTTTTGCAGAGGCAGCTTTAATGACCTTATTTGTTATAATATGAATGCCTTAAATGCTTCTACACTTTCTTAAGCACTTCAATGGTGAAGTGATGACTGTTCACTTAGATAGACCTATCAGTAACAATAAGTGGAGCTTCAGTCCCCCTAATCAATTTTGTGTTTAAAAGCTCCTCCGTGATTGTCAGTGTATGTACAATAATATCCTACATACTGTACTATTCTAAATGTTTTAATGCTAGTTATTTATAAATTAGTAATCTCTTACATGATCTCGGAAGCAGGCCGGGGCCATCTCGGTTGTGGGCATCTGAAGCCTGCTCGTTTGAATTTCCAGGATTAGGTGCAGTTGGCTACCCAGCATGCATCTCCCGATCTCAGGCCTGTGCAGTAATGACACTGCGCAGAGGCAGTTGATTGCAGTTTGCCATGTCATCATTTCCGGTATTAAAATACTGCTAGATTTCATTATTACGCTTCCTGAAGACTCCTGGAATAGATGATGCCAATATACCAGGAGACAATGGGAATTGCCTAATGACGTCATTGCCTAGGCGACAGGAAGTGCCTCCTGAAGATAAAAGATAACAGGTATTTCGAAACAAAAAAAAAGTATCCATTTAGCATTGTACACCTGGGGGAAATTGGGAACATAGAAACTTTAAAATAAAGAGTGGAACTCCACTTTAAAGAGGGAGTCCACCTGAAAAAAAAATATTAAAAGCCAGCAGCTACAAATACTGCAGTTGCTGACTTTTAATAAATGGGCACTTAATGGAGTCCAGCGATGTTGGCAGCTGAGGCCGAAAAATCGCTCGGCTCTCGGCTGCTGCAAGCGCCATTCTTGGTGAGGGAATCAGGAAGTGAAGCGTTGCGGCTTCACTTCCCGGTTCCCTACTGCGCATGCGCGAGTCGCGCAGCGCAAAGAGAATGGTCCACGCTGTCTCTGGGACCCGTGTGTGTCCAGGCAGACAGCACGGCGGGACAGGAAGAGGCATAGACTCCCATGGGACTCTATGCCCGGAAGTGGGTGCAAATACCTGTCTTAGACAGGTATCTGCACCCCCTCCCCCCTGAAAGGGGCCAAATGTGACACCGGAGGGGGGGAGGGTTCCAAAAAGCGGAAGTTCAATTTTTGTGTGAACCTCCGCTTTAAGGTAGGAATAGTTTAACCACTTGCCCTCCGGAAGGTTTACAGCCCTTCATGACCAGGCCATTTTTTTGCGATACGGCACTCTTTTATTTTAACTGACAATTGCACGGTCGTGTGATGCTGTACCCAAACAAAATGTATGTCCTTTTTTTCCACAAATAGAGCTTTCTTTTGGTGGTATTTGATCACCTCTGCGTTTTTTATATTTTGCGTTATAAACAAAAAAAGACCAACAATTTTGAAAAAAACAACAATATTTTTTACCTTTTGCTATAAAACATATCCAATAAAAAGAAATGAAAACATCTAATTTCTTTATCAATTTAGGCCAATATGCATTCTGCTACATATTTTTGGAAAAAAAATCCCAATAAGCGATTGGTTTACGCAAAAGTTGTAGCGTCTACAAACTATGGGATATTTTTATTTATTAATTTTTTTATTTTATTTTTTTACTAGTAGTAATGGCAGTGATCAGTGACTTATAGCAGGACTGCGATATTGCGGCGGACAGTCGGGACACTAACTGACACTTTTGAAACTTTTTGGGGACCAGTGACACTAATACAGTGATCAGTGCTAAAAATATGCACTGTCCCTGTACTAATGACACTAGCTGGGATGGGGTTAAACATCAGGGGCAATCAAAAGGTTAACTGTGTGCCTAGCCAGTGTTTGTGTACTGTGTGGGAGATGCTTTTACTAGGAGAAGGCATTGATCCATGTTCCTGCTTTGAAGGAACACAGGATCAATGCCTTCCCTACTGGCAAAACAGCAATCTGTCTTGCTTACATAGGGAGATCGGAATTCTGGCTCTCTGCCTAATTATTGGCGGGTGCCTGCAGACATCAAGTCGTTGGTTATTTTCAGATCAGCTCCCGCTGTGTCTAATCACAGTGGGAGTGGGTTGCTGGGGGTGCAGATGAGCACCCCAGACCTGGAAGTGTCAGATTGCATACTAGGTACGTGATCTGGTGCAGAGCAGCCGCCCTGTCGCAGTATATGTACGGTGGGCGGTCCACAAGTGCTTAAGGGAGCCCATAGATGATTCATTTTTTTTTTTCAACCAGCGAGTTGTACAAAAAAATTACTCGATTCCCCTTATCCATACATTCGAGGTGGATAGGGGAATGTTTTTGTATTCTGGCAGTGGGGAGACTTCCCCGCTGTCACAATACACTGTTCAGTGCTGCAGGCTATAGCAGAATTTTCGATCAGTCCCTGCTGAATCAAAAGCATTTTGATCCATGAATGGCCAGCTTTACACTCAGTTTGGAATAGATTGGTCATCCCCAGGTCTCTGAAAGAGAAAGACTGTAGTTCCTGAGACTTATAATTGTCTTTACAAAGAACAGAAGGCAGTAGTTGGTTATAATTGATTTCCCTAGACTTTCCTTACTATAGCTAAATGTTGAAGCAGACAAAAAAGCACCAATTCATGGAGGTAGGGTATTCATCAAAAATCATGCATAACATGGTAAAATTCATACTTTTAGGTGATGATATTTCTTATCTCTAAATGTAATCCTGAAGCTTGAAATATATATATTTATAAACTTGGAAAGTTTCATTTTTTGGACATCATTATTTTTTTAATTTTCTTAATTGTTTATGAGATTTTTTTAAACAATCTGGCAATATATGTAGTTATGTTGTACTGTAATTTATTATTGAGTGCTTGTAAATCTGCATTTACATGGTTTTGCTAAGGGTTAATTGCACAATGGGAGGGAATGGTATAAATGAGTTGGAAGGTGCTGGTGGTACTGTAATAAGCGTGGATTGATTGTTTTAGGTTAACTATGAAGTTTTAAGGACTTGGACAGTTTGTATTGACATTCCGTTGGCATGAAGTCAGCTAAGGTAACTAGAATATTGGGGGCTTTCTTAGATATTGTGAGACAACTTTAATAAGCAAAATATGAAATATGTAATTTCCCCATCACCCTGTTTCTCTGCTATCTGCATGAGTAAATTCTAACAAGTTTTTCTGACACCAAGAGAAAAAAGGGGACAACCAGCCCTCTAACCAACCCTCAGAGCTCTCCTGGCTGAGCTCTGCATGGTGTAATTTTAGCTCTCCACCATCTGTTTTCTGAAAACTCAGACAAGCTTTATAAATTCTAGACTTTGAACGGAGGTAGAGAAGAGAAGACTACAAATTAAAAAGGTATAATTTATTTAGGAGGATTCACTTTATCTCTGCATATCACCGGAGGTCAGACACGTCACTAGATACTGTATATGTAAGGTTTTACAACCACTTTAAAGACTATACAATGTACCTGGGCTTGCTGTACAGAGGAAATATGACTTCAGTTACACTGGACGGGTTCAAGCATTTTGTGTTAAAGAGCCCTTATTCCTGTTCTGGTGAGCGGTGAATCTCCCTGGAGGAGAAATGAACAGCAGTGACCATCTGACAGGTGTTCTAACCCCTGATAAATGTATCCAAAATGAAAAACAAAATGTTGGTTTACATATACTTTAGGTTGGTTTAAGTTACAAAGATGATTACTAAAATGATCATGATCAAAACTAGCAGTCTTTATCTAATTGTAACTGCCAGTATGTTTAATTATTTTTTTTTTTTATTCAGTTTGATGGTATACTTGTTTGACACTATATTTTTATTTCTGTGCATTCTGCAGTTTTTACAAAATCTATGGCTATTAGAATTCATTATTTCTAATGGCAGGCATAAGATCTTATATGATATATGGTATGGTTAAATTTGGACTTGGTTCAGTTAGTGCACTATTATAATTGTCTGTGTATAATTTCTAAACCTGGGTAAATATGTAAAGTTTCTTGAGATTTTATAATTTGTCTTGAACTCAAGTGATAGAACAAAGAAGGTTGGTGTTCTATTTTAATATTGAATATTAGGAAATGTGGTTTGCTTTTTCAACTTGAATGCATGATGATTAAAACTACCAGTACCCTTTGTTGAGAACTTCCCAATGGTAATATGTATTTCTTATTGCTTTGGCTTAACTTTAATGTTCTTCGGTGCACAAACATACAAATTCCCCACAGTTGTATTACTAGAGGTTAGTTTAAAACTATCACCCACACCATGTTTAAATGTCAGATTTCTTCGCCCCTCCATATTTCTCACTTGACATTATCCTGAGGGAAGAGCAGCTAATACAATTATAGAAACATGGAGCAAGGCTCATCTTTTTAAAGAAATTAATTCTTTTACTTTCTTCAGAGGCAATGGAAATACAAATGAACAACAGGTTAGGAAAATGAAAGCCAATTAGTGATAAAAAATAACTAAAAAAATTCTGTCATTATACATGTTTTTTCATCTAAATGTAATAAACAGTTCAGCTGCACTAAAAAAACTTGTTTCAATGTTGCAAATGTTACTAAGAACTTAGAGACTGTGTAACAGTAAATGTTCAGTCTACTAAAATAATAACTTTATTGTCTCAATTAAATCCAGAATGTTTGATAAGCTAAGGTACAGCCAGGAACATTTCTGCACAAGATCATTGCTGAATAGTCTTCAGTCTTGCTCCTGTGTTCCAGATCCTGATACTTATCCTGATACTTACCCTGTTATTGATCCAGCTTCCACCTGACCTGCTTTTGGATTACACGTCTGCTTATGTTTGTTGCCCAGCTCCATTATTGACCTCAGCCTTCTCAGGCTTCTGGCAAAGATTCTGTCCATTGACTTTGTACCTCGCTGTCTGCGTGTTGCCAAACTCTGCTTATTCCCGATTCTAATTGTGCCTATGATTTGGTGCCATCGTGCTCAAATGTTACTGGACTCAGCTTGTGACTCTACCCTGCTTAAGACTGAAATTGGTTTATCTACGTTGTACCACCAGTTGTACCCCTGCTCATCTGATACCACCATTTCCATGTTCCAGTGTCCAGTATCTGCAATCTGGTACTTGTACTCTTCCATCACCCCGTAGAACCTGACTCAACTTCAGGGGTGTTTGGACGGGAACAGTGCAAGATGCCATCCTCGTCATCTTGGGCTCTGCATACAGGTACTGTACATGATAGGTACCTAATTTATGACATCTTCTATAGGAGAACTTTCATTCCTATCACAATCAAACACTCCTCACTCAGGCGACTGCACAAATCTTATCACAACTCTGCATTTGATCCATAAGGCCAGGCTCTTTGTAGAATAAAAAAACTTGACAGTCCATCACCATAAAGACAGTTAGTGCATACTATTTTAAGAGGTCTGCTTTCAAAAAAATCCCAGACTGCACCCAGATGCAGAAGAGGGAAAGGGAGGAGCTCTCCCAGGTTGGGCTGGTTTCCCCTTTATCTGTGCCAGGCATAGTTCTGTTTCTAAACCCTGGTAAGGTTTTTGCTAGGAGGACTGGATATTTTCTGGATGAAGGGAAGGTGAGATTTTTGCTGGAGAGGTGTTGCTTGGGGTGGATTTTTGCTTAGAGGCTGAATTAGTGCTGGAAGTGTTGACCATACACTGTCACTATTGCCCATTTGTTGCCTAAATATTGTAACAACTGCAATTATGAATTTTAATGACTGACTGTTTGTCGCCCACATATTATTGTCCATTTGCCACCCATAAATTGTCAGGACTGCCTTTTTTGCATACATACATTCTCAAGTCAATGCTGTTTAGAGGAATAGAGTACATTACTATAATTAATGACCATAATTATTAATAAAAAAAAAATTGGACAGATAGAGAAGAGTGTTAAAACGTATTGTACCCTGGGAGTCAAATACGCTAGGCACACCACTGACCCCAGCACTATAGAGACATTTTTATGTTGGTGTTGTGGCATCTCATCTTTTGCTGTAATGCCGCGTACACACGGTCGGACTTTCCAGCAGAAAAAGTCAGACGGAATCTTTTCATCGAATAATCCGATCGTGTGTGGACCTGATCTGACTTTTTTTTTCTTAATTCTGACGGACCTAGAAATAGAACATGTTTTAAATATTTCCGACGGAATCAATTCCCATCGGGAAAACCGCTCGTCTGTATGTTCCGACGGACCAAAAACTATGCATTCTCTGAAGCAAGTACGAGACGGCAGCTATTGGCTACTGGCTATTGAACTTCCTTCTTCTAGTCCCATCGTACGTGTTGTACGTCACTGCGTTCTAGATGGTCGGACTTTGGTGTGATCGCGTGTAGGCAAGACAGTTTCAGTGGAACTCCGTCGGAACTCCGTCGGAACTCCGTCGGAACTCCGTCGGAACTCCGTCGGAAAAAACGTCAGAGTTTATTCCAATGGAAAAAACGGTTGTGTGTACGCGGCATTAGAGTAATGCAATTTTTCCTGCTACATTGTATGTTATATAAAATAAATGCCAAATTTAGCAAAGAAAGCAAGCCTTTTTATGGCTACAGTAATTGTTATAGCCTGTTGGCAATTTAACTCTATTTTATCTATTGGCTCAGTTCATTACAAAGAATTTGTAATTTTAGCTTATTCATCATATTATTTTGTGACAAATTTCATAGTTCACAAAGATAGTTAGTATTAACGGTGGAATAGTATTATTTTTTATATGAATTGGAATTTAATGCTAAACTCCAAGCAAAATCAATATTGTCTAAATAAAAGAGCCACCTGGCCTTTGTGTATTTCTTCCTGGTCTGTGCAGTATCCAACATGAAAACATGTACTTTGCCTCTGTACAAGAACTTCCTTTAATAGCGACCAATCACTGCTACACTTCTCCTTGTGCATGGTAATTGGTCTTGTATTCACTCCATGTTCCTGTAGTGAGAGGTCTTGCACAGCACATGAAAGATGTCATTGATACATTTACAGGATACATACTGTATATACTCGAGTATAAGCCGACCCTAATATAAGCCGAGGCACCTAATTTTCCCACAAACAACTGGGAAAACTTATTGACTCGAGTATAAGCCTAGGGTGAGAAATGCGCAGCTACTGTAAGTGGAAAAGAACAACAATGCCCATTTGCAGCCTCACTGTGCCCATTTGCATGCCTCACTCTGCCCATTTGCAGCCATAGGTCCCCCAAACTTGGTAGTTAAGGGTTCCTAAATGCCCCCTAGCTGCAGCCAGAATTTGGGGTCTCTGGACCTAAAGGGTCCCGAAATGACATTTCTGCATGGACACAGTTGACCGACTTTGGGGCTCTGTATCTCAGGGTCACTTAGGGCTGGGAACCCCATCTTTGGCTATGTTGTAGTGCTAGTTCCACTAGGTTTGAATACCAAGTTTAGGGTTCCTAGCACCAAGTGGCCCTGAGATACAGGGCCCCAAATTCGGGTCAGAAAATGTAATTTTCTGCTGCAGAAAAGTGCTTGACTCGGTATAAGCCCAGGGGGGCATTTTCAGCACAAAAAATGTGCTGAATAACTCGGCTTATACTCGAGTATATACAGTATTGGGTTTTTAAAGGCATTTCATATACCCCAAAACTGAATTTACATCCTTTGTGGCCATTGAAGAACATATTTAAATGATAGTTTTGTGCACAGAGCTGTAACTGTTGAAACCCCTTATTTTAGAATAAAAGCTATTGTATTTCACAAAGCATTATTTTATTGCCACCTCAAATGGCTTCATTTTACTGTTCTACTGAATAGGTATTTACTTAAACCCAACGTTATCACCAGCCAGAATTTAATAGTGTTTTCGATTAAACCTTACAGTAAAAATGTAAGATATGCTTATAGCAATAATTGAATATTGTGATGTCACCATCCTTCCAACTAGATCCTGGGGCTATGCTAAGTACTCAACATCTTGCATGGAAAACATCCTACAATATACCAAGGCTTAATCTTGTGAGGATTTGCATTCACCTGCGATCTCATCAGAAAGAGTTGACGCTCCTCCCCTGGAGTATTTTCACAGTAACTCTGCTAAGAATGATGGAGGCGGGGCCCTAATATATGAATCAGACCTTGTTTTTAACTACGAGTTCCACTTTCTGGAGGGACAACTGTTGAAATCATTCTTAAAATGTACTTTTTACAATTAAGTGTAGAAGTAGCCTCACCACTTAGTTGCTTAGCAATCCGCCAATCACCCTGCTGCCAAACCCCCCGCTATCAGTTAAGACAGTAAACAGTAATTTTCACGGTTTTGTTACGTATATTGCAGGATACAACTTGGGTTGAACAAGGGGTGATATGAGATGCCCATAGCATTTGGTGTATTGCACCACAATACTGAATAGCCATGGCTTGAAAATTGATGCACATAAAGTATTCCCAGTCTCCTTCTTCTGTAAAACTACTGAAACACTACTTCTTCACTTCCATTGGGACAAGAAAGAACCACTCTGAATAATTCCACCTTGCAGACTATAACGGTATTGTCTCAGCGAATCAAAGAACCAGAGGCCTACACAGCCTCTCCCCGATCAATGAATCAGACAGCCATATAGTATTTTGGAAGAGTATTACCAATGCACTAACCAGACCAGAGATACACGATACCTCCCCCCGACGGCCTGACACATGGTAATAGGCGGACTACTGTTTCCAGCCAGTGCTTTACTGTCAATGCTGCGTTTCCTGGCCACAGCATTCTGCACTACTCGTGATAGCTTCTCTTGTTCTGTTCACACTGACCTTTTGCAACTTGGCAATTCTGTGTCCCCGATCACAGAACGCTGATCTACTCTTTTTCGCTTTGCTGCTCTTCCATACTGCTCTTGTCCAGCATACAAGTCCTGTGTTCCCCGGTCACAGCAGCTTGATACCTTTTCAGAGACAAAGATCTTTATCTAAAGCTCCCTCCTAGTGGCTCCTCCATCCCTCCTCCGCGCTCCGCGCATCCCCGCATAGGGGGATGCCCGGAACAGCAACTCAATACTCCATGCTGTTTTTTTCCTGCACTTCAGACTCCTCCCTGGCGGCATGTGACCCCAGCTTATATGGGAGGCCTGCCCCCTGCCAACACTGAAAGATAATTGGTCAGGGCTCCTCACATGAGCTGCCTGCCACTCAGACTTCAGGTCCAAGCCCCATTCCAGAACCATCTTTCTGGAAACAGGGGAGGCATCTCTGAATCAGAGCACAGGTGGCCATACCCACCACTACACTGAACACTCCCAGTCCCAAAATCAAAACAGACAGGCCCAGTGTGCAGCATAAGCCTGCCTATATTTACCTGTACTTCCTAAGCTTAGCAAAAATCCTATTCTAGTACCTACCTTTAGGTAGAGAGTGCTACATAAGATCAACCCCAAAAAATCTATACAGTATACTATGGGTCTGGTAAATGCAGATGTTCCATTAATCAGTTGAAAGAATTATTGTTGACGATTCACAACATAAAAAAAAGAATCAATACAAGGTAATATACATACTGCACATTATGTTTTTTTTTTTTTTTTCTTTTACTGGAGTCATATATATGATACATCAGCTTAACAAAAACAATTGCTAAGTGTTTTGGTCCTGTAAGTCTCAAAATAATACTTTTGACCATAGGAGGGGTACTTTTAAAGTCTTTCTCTGCACATATACTGAAGTGGGCACTAAACTTCCATGAAATGTGTTTATGGTATTTTACAGCTTATTGTCAAATAAATACATCTTTTTATGACAAAGTATCTCTGAAAGTTCATCTGACACTGGCACCTCTGCTCACCTAAGCTTCCTTTAAAGGCATTTAAAGAGGAACTGCAATCTGCTCACATAATTTGTAATAAAAACATATTTGCCAGTCTGAAGCTTCCCTCCAACCACTTTGCATATTATTTTACATATAGTGTGATTCTGTACTTGCCAAATATGCTGCAGAAATCTCCCTCCACTGAGTCTGACTGCAACCATTTTAACTGTGGGCAGCTGAAGCTGCTGCCTGTTCACTTTCTGGATTTACACAGACACACAGAGGCCCACCACCAGCTCAAGCAACAAGAAGTGGGCTGTATAAGGTATTTACTTGCAGAAATGTTTTACTATCCAAAGTTAAAACAACAAGGGCAGAAGATTTAATAGATGGAAAATTGAAAAAATTACTAAAGGTCCGCTTTAAGTACCTACATCAGTTTTATATAAGTACAGCTTTGCGCTTCAATGGATTATTCTCAGGGTTATAGGGGATCACATGGAGGTGATAATCATCAGTTTGATTGCCAAGCTCACAGCCTGTTGCAGCCTTGCAATATGTGTTTGAAGACCTCCCCGCTAGGGTCCCAGGCAACAGGAAATACCAGATGAGGGTTGAACCCTGCTTCATTATACCAAAAGCTAAAATTACATAATGCGCAAAGTTGCATTTTTATGCCAGGGGGATCAGAAGAAAGTTTTGTGGGCAGTGAAAACTGTAATCATATTCTTGTCTTAGTAGTTTAAATTCAGGAGGTATCAATTGTTACAGAAGATAGCATTCATACCGATTATACTGTGAACCACTTGAAAATGTTTTATATGTGTTAATGTGACTTTAAAATGTCTTGCATGATAACTAAAACTATGTTCGTATGCACTTTGGTAATAGAAAATGTCAGAGCTTAAACTGTAGAAGGAATTTCCTACGACAAGTGTTAAGACATCTAGTATACAGAAGTCGTGTGAGACTAATTAGGACCAATTTAATATCAGCTTGCCAATTTTCTTGTAAATCCTTTCCTTAAAGGGCCTGAAAAAAACTGTGCCAGTTAAACATTTTTCCTGCTAAGGTTACAAGAGACATCATTGGCACACTTTTGAATTACCTATGTTTTATTTTTCCATTTTGCTGCTATATGTGATCCTTCTTCGACACAAGGTCTACTGTATGCATCAGGGTTCATTTCCTATGAGAAACCACTGCCTGAAAGTGTTAAAAAAAACTGGTATGGGAAGAAAATTAAGTACAGTATATTAAGGGAGTAAATATCCCAGATCATCTTTTCATCAAGATCAGCTACCTTGCGGCTTGGGAACATCTATAGATATACCACTGCTTTAGTCTGTAAGTCCAGCTTCTGTAGTTACTGCTTACAGGGCATCTACTTCTTCATAAAAATGACCATAGGGTTTGTCATGCTTTCTTTAGGCAAGATCACATTCAATTGAAATTCCAGTTTAAGCCAGGGTAGTGTAAATAATCTCTCTGCTGTCTTGTAGGCCATTGCCTGTTCATCCCACCATAACTGAAAATGATCCCTCCTGCAGTGATGTGTCTACCTCCATGGTGAATTTCAGAACAATTATTGACTAACTTCATAAAATCTTGCAATGTCACCAAGTAGCTAATATTCCAACTAGATTTAAACTTGCCCAAACTTTAGCTTCCTGCTGAAGAGAAGTAGAATGGTGGACAAAGATGATAAAGTATAAAAATGAGAAACCCACAGCACTAAAAATAATCCCTTAGCTGACTTCAGTAAACTGAAATATGACTGATGGCCATGTGGTTACAATACTCTGCACATACCTGTTGCCATTTTCATTAAATATATTAAAGTGATTGTAAAGTCAAAGATTTTTTCAAACTATCAAACATGATATACTTACTTGCTATGTGCAATGGAATTGCACAGAGTGGCCCTGATCCTCCTCTTCTCAGGTCCCCCACCGGAACTCCTGGCCCCTCCTCTTCTTAGTGTGCCACTTCCTATTGTGGCACACCTGCAGGCTCAATCCCAAGCTGTGCTGCCTGTGTCCACTAACACACACACAGCATGCCTTGGCCACGCCCCGGCTCCCTCGTCACAGGACTTGACTGGCAGCAGTAGGAACCAATGGCTTCAGCTGCCTTAACAAAACCAGTGAGAGCAGAGAGAGCTGCTACAGATGGGCACAGTGATGGATCGAGTACTTGAGGACTCAGGTCAAAAAGAGGTCAATTGTACTTGAAATAATTTTTGACTGATCAAAGAGGTGTCTCGAACTGATGTCAAACCGGCACTACATTTGGTTACACCAACCGCTTCCTTAGCAACCATTGGCAGCAGAATAAGGAAGCTGTCATATAAAGTAGTGGGAGAAAAAGCAACTACTATACAGTATATGCTCGGGTCCTGATCAACAGGCTGAAATAACGGCATTAGAACAAACGCCCGAACAAGCAAAGTTCAGTCCAAAACAGTCTGGGCCAAATCTCCAGCTGGAGCAGGTCGAATTCAGGTCAAAAAGAGGTCAATTGCACCTGCAATATTTTCTGACTGATCAAAGAAGTGTCTTGAACTGATGTCAAAAGACTCTGAGCCATGATGGCTGGGGTATGCAAGGAGAGGAGGAGAACTGTAGCATGACACTGGATGTGCTGCTTGGGGTTGTACTGAGCCCGGGGAGAGTGTTTCAAGAGGCTCCTGACAAGCAGAAGAGAACTGAGCTGACATATTTTGCTGTGCTTTGCTGCAGAAAGGGGGAAGCCTAAGGATCCAGCTGATGCAAGGCTTTCGAGGGGACCCCTGTGTATGGTGTGACCTTTCACCTGACCTCTAGGGAATGGACACTGAATGGCATTAGTGCAGGTCTCTTTGTCACCTGCATTAATACGGGCCTTATTACTGTTACTTTTTTGATAGACAGAATAAGCACTCTAAAGGGAGAGTACTAGCCCTGCTGCTGACTGTTTTAGACCCCACTGGTCAATAGTATAGTTATGGCCTCAGACTGGCAGATAGGCAATATTATTGTCTCTCATATCCAGTTACAACAGTGTATATTTCTTAAATTGTTATTGAAGGTATTTTTATTAATCCCAAAACCAAAAATTTTAACTTGCAGCTCTGCCACCCCCCGCTCATTAGAAACTCCCAACTCTGCTTATCCCCCACTCAGTAGTAACCCCCAGCTCTGCTGATCACCCACTCAGTAGTAACCCCAAGCTCTGCTGATCACCCACTCAGTAGTAACCCCAAGCTCTGCTGATCCTCCTCTCTCTCCAGTCCCCGCTCACCTCACGCTATATTGCTCCCATGCTGCAAACCGTGTCTGACATCTGCTAGCTTCTCCTGCTCTGTGTATTACATACTCCTGAACCCTGCACTGTGTGTGTTCAGTACTCTAAACCCTGCAGACCATGCATTACATACATATGACCTTTATACTCCATGTGTTAGGTATTCAACCCCTGAATTTTGTGCTTTATGTGCCCCTAACTCCTGCACTCTGTGCATTAAACATTACATTATTACAGAAAGTGCATTATATTTCCTACTGGCAACCAGCAATAACAATAATTTAGCCACACATTAATGCAATTTCCCCAGGGCCCTCTGCCAGTGGGGGCCCCAGACTTCCTTTATGAAAATGAAGCACACAGTCCAGATTGGTCTGGTGGTTTCGTCCCAGATTCTATTCCCTGTTCAGCACACAGCTGCCATGTGTTTTCACATTCTGAGACAGTAAATAAGCCGTGCAGTTCATTTTTTTATTTTTTTTATTTTAGAGGTAGAACTTGGATGGGGTAAGGGTGAGCCTGGGTATACTCCAGAAAACTATGGTACAAAAAATGAGGACTAAACTGAACCAGTAATTCAGGGTGCAGGAAGTTGTAAGACTGAGCAGCAGGCAAGCAGGAATCCTAATCGAAATGCAGTGTTGAATGAAGAAAGTTGTAGCTAAAGATCTTCCAGAGGCGTTTAGGAAAGTCTCTAAGTCACAGAGGCTGGTACTGTTTTTTATTTCCAGGCAGCCATGTGCAGGGTCAGCAAACTTCAGTATTCCAACAGCCTGTATTCTGGATCTGTAGTGGACTTTCAGAGAATACTACAGAAAGGATAGGACAGGGGTCCCCCAGCCAAGCAATAGCTGGGACCCTACAAAAGTGCTGCAGTTCAAGGTGAAACTCCCAAGGATGCCACAGGCATGAGGCTGGGTCTTACTCCCCCAGGACGAGGGGACCTCTGCTCTAGGTCCAAGTGCATTTATACCTCCCTCAGCCCCCTACTGGTCACCTCAATATCAACCAGGGATTGGGATATTAACAGGCAAGGGATATTAACAAGCAGGCTGGGATCTGAACTTTCCCACCCACTATGTCCCAGGATCCCTTGGGATACAGGGGGAAGCAATTGAGCCCAAGCCAAAAGAACCTAGAATAGACCTTCTAATCAATAGGTGCTCTTCTTGGATACAGGGAGGCTAAAAACGAAGTTTAGCACAAAACACTAAACACAGTAGCTCCGAGGGCCCTACAAAAAATAAAACATATTTTTCCTCGAGACTTCAGTACTGTGTTCATTGAGTTACATAGTTAGCTAGGCCAAAAAAAGACACAAGTCCATCCAGTTCAGCCATAAAAAAAAGAAATAATTAAAGTAATATAAAAATAAAAAATATATCGTACAATCCAATATACCCCATTCTATACCCACAGTTGATCCAGAGGAAGGCAAAAAACAACCCCCCAAAAGAGCATGCTCCAATCTGCTACAGCAGGGGAAAAAAATCATTTCCTGATCCCCCTAGAGGCAATCAGATTTTCCCTGGATCAACTTTACCTATAAATGTTAGTCCCCACCCAGTCCCCCCCAGCTCTGCTGATTCTCTGACATTCAGTCCTTTCTCTCCGCAGTCCCTGCTTACCTCCCACTATATTGATCCTATGCTGCTCACTATGTGTGACATCTGCTAGTTTCTCCTGCTCTGGTACCTAGGCTCTGCTGATCCTTCGCTGCTTAGTCCTATCTCTCTGGTCCCCACTCACCTCCTGCAATAGTGTTCCCACATTGCACACCATGTGTGCCGTATGCTAGTTGTTCCCCACTTACCTTCCTGCTGATCCAAGCTGCACACCAAATGTGATGCCTGCACCAGACATTCCCAGAATATATACACATGAACCTGAAGTGCCTACTGATGATGGTTCGCTTGTTGGTGTCCCAGTGCATCCTGGGATATCTCATACCTGCAATACCTCCAAAACAAAGAGAAGCTAACTCTGAATAAAAGCCTCTCAAATGCTGCAGGTGCTGTTAGCAGGTATTGGGGGACACTTCTAATGAGACTTTGGAGATGCTTTGAAGCACCAAGAAAGCAAAATAAGGTATAATTTTTAGGCAAAGCAAACATAACAGTGTGAGCAGGACTGTAAGCTGTTTTATTTAGTGACAGGTGCTTTGACTGGCATTTAGAGTGCTTTAAAAAAGTGTGTCCAATGCCACATTTTGAAGCAAGTGTAAATGCTTCAAAAGTGCTCTGTGCCCACTGGCTGTGGCGAGCAGTGTCCTCAAGATGATACAGTTTGATGACTTAATTAAAGATTTTGCAGATGCTAAGTGCAAGCAGAAAGACTTTTTGTAAATATTGTAGTGTGATTCACAACTGTGATGTATGACTTGTCGGTTCCAATTAACTGTGTAATGAGTATTCTTACAGTCAATAAAATTGAGAGAAAAAAAAGTGTCTCCCTCGTAACCTAACATTTTTTTTTAGAACAAATGCAATTTAACATTTATTTCAGTTCACTTTTTTGTTTGTCATATAATTTAATTTCTTTGTTGAGGCCCCCCCCCCGAATTTGAAGAGCCCCGGGCCCCCCAAGGTCTAAATATCGGCACTGATGGTGAACACTAAAAGATTCAGAAATACTGCCATGTTTACCTTATTGTTGATATCTCAGTGCAGTGTTTAAACTTTTCTTTTTGAAATGTACTTTTTTACTATGATTACAGTTCACTCATTTTGGCTCTGTACTCTCAGAACCAAACTGCTAGCAGCATAAGGCAATAATTTTCCCTTTCTTTTAAATGCTATATGGCAACATGATCACAATGGGCACCCAGCCCCAATGTGTCTTGTATGGCATTTGATCGTTTTCATATTATCAGTTAACTGTGGCAGAAGAAGACAGTTGGCTCTGAGGGGCAGGAAGCCTGAATCCTTCCTTGATCACGCCACTTGGAAGAATAATTGCATGGTTGCCTCTAGCTAAATTAAATGGTGATGCAGTTTTTAGAGAATACAATACTATAGACACTAGAGGTTTTACTGAAATATAATTAGAGGCAGCAACTAGATGATATAGGACCTTATATTTGTGATATTTGTGAGACATTCATATATTTTCTACAGAAGCACACACTTCTTCCTTTATTCATGTTTTTTTTTTTTTTCATTTGTAGGTCCCAGATAGCAATAAAATATGCACGCTGTGTAGCTATAAAAGTTGCAATTGAAGATGAACACTTGCATTTACTAATAACACTTTATTTTTGTTTGAACTAGATGGACTAGTATCTTTTTTTCAACCCCACTAACTATGTACCTATGTAATAATGGATTATATGTCAATTATTTTTGTGCTTAAATAAAGATGGCAATGTGCAATAGTACAGCCTGTACCTATAATAATGAGACAATTTAAATGTAGCACCCTCTAGTGTGTTCTCCTAGAAGTGTAGTACAGGTAAAACATAGTCTGTCTCTGGGATAAACCTCATTCATTCAGTCATTGAATCTGGGTCATGGTTATTAGAGGCCATAGCTGAATGGCTCATCCTGGCAGCTCTCTGGTGCCCCCCCCCCCTACTCGTTTCTAGAATGTTGGAGAATGTTCTAGAAGATAGTGGTAGGGGGTCAGGAGCGGTCGCCTTGAATACTAAGGGGCATTTGGCCAATCCCCAGGTTGGGGGCCTGGCAGGGAACCAAAGAAGCCCTTAATTAGACATTAGCCACTCTATCTGGGAGTTCTGGTGGAAGATGGAGAAGCAGTGTTTAGGCAGGCTGTGGGTGGCCGGGGGGGTGGGGTAGTTTCACCTCAGGCTAGAGTTTGGGAGGCTGGCCTGGAAGGTTCCTACCGCAGGAGGCTAGTATTTTCTGCGGGCAGTGGAACTGCGATCAGTGGCCACAGGGAAGCAGAAGGAGATGTGATGTGCTGTTTCACTCCATATGTGCTACTTTCAAGGGATTGAGAGTTCCTGTCTGTAATGGGTTGTTGCTGAGCTGACAAAAAGCCTGTCAGTTCCCTCAGGAGTGAACCAGAAAAAGCTGTGCAAAGAGGAACAAAGTTTGTGCAGGTGGAAGAAAGAAGAGGAGTCTGTAAATAGGGAGGTAGTGGCCCTGAAGTTGAATTGTGTCACACTGGGCATCTTATAATCCTTTACCCCATCCAAGTTATCATCTCTTAATAAAACAACAAAAAAGCAAGCCAAAGACTGATTTCTGTGTCCAGATGAACAAAGGAAATGGTGACTGGCTGTGCAGAAGTGGGGAACCCTTTCACTTGCAACCCTTATGGGGGTGGTGCTTCATACAGATATACTTTTACATACATACAGAGATGTTTTTTTTAGGGGGGTGGCAAACAACCACCCCCCTAGTGGCCGTCGGCACCTCCCCCCACTCATCTGCCGGTCTGTCAGGCACTTACCCCATCTAGGTGGTGGCCAGCAGCTCTTGTGTCCTCTCCTCCATCACGGTGGCTTCCACGGTGCATCTCCTCCTCTTCTCCTTGGCATCCAATAGGATCGCCTGTCCTTTCAGCCAATCGGGTGACAGGTCTCAAGACCCGCTTCCTGATTGGCCTGGAGGAGGATCAGTGTTATAATAGCCAATATTCATTCGCTATTGTAACACAACTGGGTGGGCTAGGTTCGCAGTGCTCTAATAGTGCACACTATTTTAAAGCCTACTAAAGCCTCTTCTTCAAAAAACACCCCCCCATTGGAATCCATGCATCCAGCGTCCTGCAAGGGGTAGGACGCATGCATGGGGGGGGCGGTACTCGTGCACCCTTAATGGACGGGCCGTCCCTGATATAAATAGATCAAGTAAACATGTCGCATCTCAAAGCTCAGTTGAAGCTTTACACCTTTTTATCTATTTATTGTTATGTTTTATAACTTTGTGATTTTTCTTTTTGCTTGGAAATGGCCTAAATACCCTTTTGTTTTTAGTGCTTCTTCCTGTGCTTACACTCCAGGGCTTTATGCTGGCCGATCCGAGTCAGACCACAACCTTCATCATAATTGTCCTCACACAATCACCAAAAGTAGGGGATATGTCAGACCAGTTCTAATACTGAGTTGTGATTATTGAGTGTGCTGGGTCTAACCATGGTTCCTATTGGACTGTACGGTCATATTTAGACATGCTGTACAATTGATGTAAATGAAAAGTGGAGGTAAGTCAGGCTTTAAGATCATAAAATTATCATCATAGAAATAATTGTGGCATTAATGCAAAAAGTGCAACACTAGTGTCGATGGATGTTTAGTAAAAGAAAAGCTATCTTAACTGTTTCTTGAACACTGTTATAAAAATCTGGTGGTAAAGTGGTAACTGAAGTATTGTAAACAAGAAATGCTGCCACCTCTTCGTACCAGAGTCACAAATAAACTGTCTGGAGGTCTAGCCAAAGGACATTTTGACTTTCTAAAAATTGGCAGCTTAAAGCTTGAGAGAGCTGGAACAACATAATCGGGTGACTGCTTTGGAAGTGCAGCCAAGATGCAGAGATGAATGATGCTGCACAAAATGCAACAACCAGATCTCATGTGCCAGCATTAGGATTTCATATCAGTAAAATATAAATTAATTCTAGCACTTCTAGGTAATAGTAATTTGCCTCCTGCCTGATTGAATAAGACAAACTACTTAGTTCCCTTTGCCAAGACAATTTAGACTAATATGTTTTGTTTTTTTCACAGCAACATTACAAAAGAAATACTTGTATTAAAGTGTAGAAAAATATACTTAAGGTATAACTAAAGGCAAAACTTTTTTTCAGTTTTGAACAGAGTGGAGAGGGATTAGAGCCCCTGTTTGTATTGCTGTTTGTGCCCCTGTTAAGGAAATTCACCCACTCTATTTGTTCTGCTTACCATTATTATTGAAAGTGAAAGTAAAAAGAAAACCCCAATTTTTTGGTTGTCCCCAGAAAAGTAATAGAGGGGAAATCTTCCAAAGGGACACTAATTCTGGTGAGCTGGGGGTCCCCAAAAAATTCCTTTAATTTGCAGAGACATCCTCTCACTTGTTTGGCTATGGGACAGGAAGTGAAGGGAAATCTTTGCAATGGGACAGAGATAGGGGGAAAAAATCTGACAGGGGTTTTTACCC
This sequence comes from Lithobates sylvaticus, assembly GCA_028564925.1. Taxonomy (NCBI): domain Eukaryota; kingdom Metazoa; phylum Chordata; class Amphibia; order Anura; family Ranidae; genus Lithobates; species Lithobates sylvaticus. Next base: position 226,662,304 of record CM053028.1, read on the forward strand.
TCCCTTACTCTATCTGAAATTAAAAAAAAACATTTGCCCATAGCTATACGTTAACCACTTGCCGACCGCTGCACGCCGATATATACGTCGACACAATGTCAGCGGTGGGAAATTGGGCGTACCCGAACGTCCCCTTTAAGAGCCGGGGATAGCAGAGGCACTTCCCAGTTCTGGCTTGTGTCATGACAGCAATCACTGATCCCTGTCATCGGGAGCAGTGATCGCTGTCATGTGACTTGAAGCCCACCCTCCACAGTTAGAATCACTCCCTAGGACACACTTAACGCCTTCATCGCCCCTAGTCGTTAACCCCTTCCCTGCCAGTGTCATTTACACAGTAATCAGTGCATTTTTATAGCACTGATCGCTGTATAAATGACAATGGTCCCAATATAGTGTCAAAAATGTCCGATGTGTCCGCCATAATGTTGCAGTCCTGATAAAAATCGCAGATCGCCGCCATTAATAATAAAAAAAAAAATTCAAAATAAAAATGCCATAAAACTATCCCCTATTTTGTAGACGCTATAACTTTGTATTTGTATTTTGTAACGCTATAACTTTTGCGCAAACCAAAAAATATACGCTTATTGCATTTTGGCCTAAACTTAAGAAAAAAATAAATATTTTTATATATTTTTGAGGGATATTTATTGTAGCAAAAATAGCATAAAAATATAAAAATAATAGCATAAAAATATGGCGTTTTTTTCCGGGGCTGAAACGGTTAAAGCGACATTTCAACCTTATTTTTTTGGTTGTTGACAAAGAATAAGAAAAGGGATAGAACCTCTATCAAGTCTAATTGGCAGCCTGGGGGATTTTTTTTTTTTTTACTTATTGTCAAAGCAGTAAGTGGTGGAAAATCTCTGCAATAAGGACACCGTCTGCAACAAAACACTTTTTTGGAGTAAAATGGGGAAGGGTTAGAACCTCTCTTGGGCTTCTATGGCCTGTGACTTTCTGTTCTATTGACAACCAATTGCTATATCTCATTTCCTATTGCCACGGGAACAGAACGTGAGGTAAAATCTCCCCAACAGAGACATGAAAAGCAATAAAAACTTGACAAAAGTATTTACTTTTCCCAAATACATCTAAAAGGTAAAAAAGTTTTGTCTGGCTTGAGTTTGGTTCTAAAGATTGTTACTTTTTCCTAGTAAAATTAAAGAGCTCCTTTTATAAAACGCATCAAAACAAGTAAATGTATTAAACCAAAAGTAAACAGCAATTTCAGGTGCTTGATTTATGTAAGTCTTTTAGTGCACATTCTTTAATTGTTCATTTAATAATAACGAGGACCGCTTAAACAGATGATTTTGTACTAAAAAAAAAAAAACAGTAATACAAAAAGTGTGTTTGAAATCACTAATTTCTTTTTCTCTTATCAAGCAAAAGTAAATTGCAGTATTTACAAAGATAACTTATTTCCCAGATGTAGACTCCACAGTGTTCAATGTTTGTCTCTTTAGTTGCATAAGTGATATAACGATGGAATATATTTCAGGCAATTGCAGAAATTAGTGTGCTTTAATTGAACAGCTTTCCAATATCTTGCGGCCAACTTGTCAAGCATGAACATATAAGTTAATTTATGAACAGCTGATAGCCTGCTATGCATTTGTGAAAGCTCAATGCTAAAAACAGAAAGGCAAAATCAAGACTGGATGATGAATAAACATAAGGGAGGGACAAGAAAACTTTGTGCTGTTTCTCAGCTTCCAAATAAAACTTAATGCAGGAAGACATAGATGGATTATTTGTCAAGTAATATCAATATCAGTCTACACAATAGAAGAGAAAAATTATTAAAAATGTGAAAAAGGTAAATAATAACAGAAATCTATTTACAAGCAGGTAATCCCTAGAATAGGCATAGCTTGTGTGTTAGGAAATGTGGATGGAATTAGAGAGAGTCAGTGTCCAAAATGTATTTAGCGGTGATTGTGCAGATATTTTAACAAATTTTACATTCAAAGTTATACAAAAAAGAAGTTCCATTAGCAGACTACTATGTTGCTAGGTTTACAAAACTAGTTTAAATGCATGTTTTCTCAGTGAACCCATCCTCAAGGTCCTACCCAGTGTAAAAGTACCAAAATCCTGCCTCACACACGGCCTGGTTTGTTTAAGACTGGACAGTGCTCACAGGTCATTATCCAGCACAGTAAACTACTCCCTATACTCCTCTCACAGTACCTGTATATGACTCTTCATGAGTAATGGAAGTACTTGATGCATGTGTAAAGATAGAGTTATAGCATAGCTCCCAACTGTCCATGATTTGGAGGTACTGTCCATGATTTGGAGCAATGTCCCTCTGTTCCTCTTTTCCCCTAATTTGTCCCTCATTTGGGTCGGATCTATAAAGTTGTATATATAATGCACTTTTTATCTTTCAAAACGTGTTTCCCAGTGCTAAACTTTTCATCCAAAATCGAAATTTCAGCATTTGTAAATTTCAAATGCCAATATAAAGCAATAGTAGTGGTACAAAAAGCCTTTGTGGGTTTAACTAATCTTTTTTTTTAGGTTAATTTTCCTTTAAGGGGGCGTGACAGGGGGCGTGTCCTATGCCTACATGCTTTTGCTAGTAGGTGTCCCTCATTCCCATCTCAAAATGTTGGGAGGTATGGAGTTATGGGCCCCATTACTTTCTGTGGTATCACACATACATGCCCAAAGACAAACAATTGGAGAGTAGTGTAGAACCAAGAAGAAAGTCAGATCCATAGCATGGGAGCATGGAAAAAATGAAAATTTATATCAAATACTTACCGTAATTTTCCTTTCCTGATGGACTCCATGGCAGCCTACGTATGGGTTAATCCCGCCTCTCATACCTCATAGGACCCCACTCCCATAAATCTTTGCAACTAGAAAGAGATCGTGTTCCATAACTTAGCCTACTCCAGCAAATGGGAGGGAACTCCTGCTGCCATGGAGTCCATCAGGAAATGAAAATTACGGTAAGTATTTGATATAAATTTTCCGTTTTCCTGACAGACTCCATGGCAGCCTACGTATGGGAAATAACTAGCCATACAGTCCGGGTGGGAAATTGCTGGTTTAAAAAAAAAGGTTTAATTGGCACCGTCAACAGATAAGAAATTCAAACCAAAGTTAACTGAAGATAGAGTAGCTGGCTCAACACAATAGTGCGTCATAAATGTGTTTATCGACGACCATTAGGCTGCTTTGCAAATCACTTCCGCGGACACGTGTCGGGAAGCTGCCCATGACGTAGAGACACTCCTGGTCGAGTGAGCAGTCACTGCCTCTGGAGGAACCAGACCCTTAGCCTTATACGCCCTTTGGATAGCCTGGACAATCCAGGCTGCGATGGTTCTGGAGGAAGCACGTAATTCTCATTTTTTTCCATGAAAATAGATGAATAGATGATCCGATTTCCGAAAAGTATCCGATTTTCCTCCAGATAATGCCTTAAAACTTCTCCGACATCAAGAGGATGAATACTCGAGGCATCAGTTGACTGAAGAGTTGGAAGAACAATCTCCTGGTTCTCGTGGAATACAGATGTCACTTTAGGATTTGATCCTAACATGGCAATCAAGACTACCCGATCAGGGAAGAATGTAAGAAAAGGCTCCTTGGATCCTAGAGAGCTGATCTCAGAGACCCTCTTGGCCGATGTTATGGTCACTAAGAAAATCTTTTTGAGAAAAAGATCTTTCATAGATAATTGATCCAATCGTTGAAAATCTTCTCCCAAAAAGAAATCAAAGACAAGGCGAAGATCCCATTTGGAAAATCTTGGCCTTCTTTGAGGTCTAAGCCTCATTGCTCCCTTGAAAAACTGTCTGGTAAGAAGGTGTTTTGCCCAGGATACACCTGTGAAGGCAGAGATTGCGGAAACCTGAACCCGTAGAGAACTCACAGATAAGGACAGATCCAGGCCTGTTTGAAGAAACACCAAAATGTCCTTTATCTTTGGATCATTACAAGAACCACCATTAGAGGAGACATAGTTCACAAATTTTTACCAAATTCTTTGATACACTCTGTTGGTGCCCTCTCTTCTGGCATTCGACAAGGTAGCAATCGCTGTACTTGGACATCCTAAGTCTTCTAGCGTTTCCCTTTCAACCACCAAACCATCAGATAGAGATGAGATGGGCATGGGTGAAGAGACGCTCCCTGCAGCAGGAGATCTGGCCTGGAGGCCAGAGGAACTGGGTCCCGGTAACTGAGCTGTATCAGGAGGGGAAACCATGGCCTGTTGGGCCAATACGAAATGACTGCTACTACTTCGGCTTCTTCCCACCTGAGCCTCGACAGAAACCGGAGACTGACCGGAACTAGGGGAAAGGCATAAGCCTTGTGGAACCTCCACTGGTCCGTCAGGGCATCCACTCCGAAGGCCTGGGGACAGCGACATCTCGTGTAGTATTTCCTGAGTTTGGCATTGCAGGGAGATGCAAACAGATCTACCTCCGGCGTCACTCCCAGAGACAAGATCCAGTTGAAAACTTCTGTGTGGAGGGACCATTCGTTGTTGTCCAGGGAGACCCTCGAAAGAAAGTCCGCCTGGACGTTTTGAATTCCGGGAAGATAAACTGCTGTCAGGTTTGACAAGTTCGCCTGGGCCCAAGACATGATCGGACTTACTTCCCTCAGTAAGGAGAGACTGCGGGTGCCCCCCTGCCTCTTGATATATGACACCGCAGTCGTATTGTCTAACCTCAATAGAACTGAGGCTACTGATGTCAAGTGAAGAAATGCTTGAAGGGCCTGGAAGGCAGCACGGAGTTCCAGAACGTTTGATACTACACCCTGGGATGGGAAATCCCATTTCCCCTGGGCTACCTCTGACAGACAGAGAGCACCCCAACCGCTGTTGCTGGTATCCGTCGTCACTGTTATCCAGGAGATGGATGGAATGGCAATTGAGGAGATTTTTCCACTGTAGCTACCAGGGGAGGCTCTCCCGCATGGAAGGAGTTATCCAAACAAGATGATCTTGCGACTCCAGGTTCCACTGTTGGAGAAAACCCTTCTGGAAGGGCCACATCTTCCATTGTGCCCACTTCACCATAGGGGCTGTGGCTACCATGGTGCCGATTATTCTGAGACACTGTGATGCTCTGAGAAGAGGAGATGACATAGCGAGGTGAATTCTGTCCCGAATCACCGGAATCTTCTCCAGAGGTAGGGAGATGGTGCTCTCCACTGTGTTGAATTGTGCTCCGAGAAAAATTAGGGACTGTGATGGGTCCAGATGACTTTCCTCCCTGTTCAGCAGCCAACTGAACTCTATCAGGATAGAGATGACCTGATCCCGATGTGACAATAGTTGCTCCTTTTCTTGTGAAAGCAGGAGTAAGTCGTCTAGATAATGGTGCAACCGGATACCTCTGACCCTGATCAAAGCCACCACTGCCAGTAAGAGCTTCGAAAATACTCGAGGCGATGTTGTAAGCCTGAACGGGAGACATGTAAACTGAAGATGTCTTTGGTCTACTGCGAATCTGAGATACCTTTGAAAATCCTTTGCAATTGGTACATGAAAGTAGGCATCCTTCAGGTCTATTGATACCATCCAGTCAACCGGTTGTATTGTCTGATGTATGGTTAATAGAGTTTTCATCTTGAACTTTTCCTTCTGAATGAAGGAGTTCAGGTATGTTAAATCGATGACCGGCCTCCATGAACCATTCTTTTTGAGGACCATGAAAAAGGGGGAATACACCCGCTGAAATCTTTCTTCTGCTGGAACCGGAATGACGGCACCTTTAGCCATAAGGGAGTCCGTGTAGGACAAAAGAACTTTTCTCTTTTCTTCTAACTGTGGTAGGTTTGTGGGAACGAAGCGATGTGTGGGTGGATTGCTGAAAACCCAGGTATGTCCTAAAGAAATTGTCTTGATTGTCTAGTAATCCTGAATCGAGACTGCCCAGATGTGCTGGAAACGGAGTAAACGAGCTCCTACCTCAAAAAGATTTCGCAGCTTCTCGCCCTCCGGAAGATGTTGTCTTTGAAGATTTCTGTCCTGAAGGCTGGTTTCTTCTCCAATTTTTTCTGAATTCAAGACCGTGCCTATAGCGACGTGCGTCCCTAGCACTTTCCTGGTCTTGCCTTGGTTGAGCTCTTCTCTGACCCAAGAGACGGCGATCCTGGGGTAGGAATCCCAACTTACCCCCAGTAGCACATATAATAGCCGAGTCAAGCTTATTCCCAAAGAGGGAAGAACCCTCAAAAGGAATTTTACACCATGCCTGTTTAGAGGCAGGATCCGCTACCCATGGTCGTAACCATAAGGCACGTTTAGCTGTGACTGAGGAAAGCATGACACGTGATACTAGACGGATAATATCCAGGGATGCCTCACCCAGTAAAGCCGATGCCATCTTCAGTTCGTTAACCGGAGAATTTTTTACCATTTCTTCAGAAATACTTCCTAAAGTTGCACCCACATCATCTGTCCATGATTCCATGGCTTTGGACAAAGCCGCAAGAGCCAGGGCCTGTATACAGGCCATGTCTGCAGTGATATATATGCATTTAAGATCGGTATCGATCTTCCTTTCTAGACCATCCTTAAAAGAGACGGTATCTTCTAGAGGGAGCGTAACATGTCTCACCAACCTCATCAGAGCCGCATCAATGAGGGGAGCTGATTCTAGATGTTTTACTTCTTCACCCTTGAACAGGTACATCTTTGCCACTTTGGAGATTAGAGATTTCTTTCTCTATACCTTGCACCATTAGTCAGAAATGATTTTGCCGAGTTCACCCAAGAAGGCGAAGTTTGGGCGCTCTTTCTTAAGATGTTAGAAGATCTTCCTCTGCTTAGAGAAATCAAACCCTGCGCCAGAGTCATCCATTTCGGCTTCACTGTCAGAAGATCCACTTAAAGAAAAACTGCCGCGAGAAGGACCCCGAACCTCAAGGTCAACCACGTCAGCAGCTGAGGCTGGTACTGAAGGAGGATTTGCTGTGTGGACGGAATGCGTTTTGTTCAGGGATTCTTGCACCACTTTCCTGACCAATGCTTTCACCTGCTGGTCTCCAGCACCTCTCTTCTTCATAGCCCGGGCGTAACATAACTCACAGAGAGATTTACCCTCTGGAACTTGAGCTCTACATCCCCATCAGGCTTTTTTTCTCCGTGCAACCGGAATGGCGGTGAGAATGGTGTTTAGATCCAGACCTTGATCTACAGTGGTGTGAAAAAGTGTTTGCCCCCTTCCTCATTTCCTGTTCCTTTGCATGTTTGTCACACTTAAGTGTTTCGGAACATCAAACCAATTTAAACAATAGTCAAGGACAACACAAGTAAACACAAAATGCAATTTGTAAATGAAGGTGTTTATTATTAAAGGTGAAAAAAAATCCAAACCATCATGGCCCTGTGTGAAAAAGTGATTGCCCCCTAAACCTAATAACTGGTTGGGCCACCCTTAGCAGCAACAACTGCAACCAAGCGTTTGCGATAACGTGCAATGAGGCTTTTACAGCGTCCTGGAGGAATTTTGGCCCACTCATCTTTGCAGAATTGTCCTAATTCAGTTACATTAGAGGGTTTTCGAGCATGAACGGCCTTTTTAAGGTCATACCACAACATCTCAATAGGATTCAGGTCAGGACTTTGGCTAGGCCACTCCAAAGTCTTCATTTTGTTTTTCTTCAGCCATTCGGTGGTGGACTTGCTGGTGTGTTTAGGATCATTGTCCTGCTGCAGAACCCAAGTTCGTTTCAGCTTGAGTACACGAACAGATGGTCGGACATTCTCCTTCAGGATCTCTTGGTAGACAGCAGAATTCATAGTTCCTTTTATCACGGCAAGTCTTCCAGGTCCTGAAGCAGCAAAACAGCCCCAGACCATCACACTACCACCACCATATTTTACTGTTGGTATAATGTACTTTTTCTGAAATGCAGTGTTCCTTCTACGCCAGATATACTTGGACACACACCTTCCAAAGAGTTCCACTTTTGTCTCATCGGTCCACAGAATGTTGTCCCAAAAGTCTTGGGGATCATCAAGATGTGTTGTGGAGAAATTGAGACGAGCTTTGATGTTCTTATTGCTCAGCAGTGGTTTTCTCCTTGGAACTCTGCCATGCAGGCCATTTTTGCCCAGTCTTTTCCTGATGGTGGAGGCATGAACGCTGACCTTAACTGAGGCAAGTGAGGCCTGCAGTTCCTTGGACGTTGTTGTGGGGTCTTTTGTGACCTCTTGGATGAGTCGTCGCTGCGCTCTTGGGGTAATTTTGGGCGGCCGGCCACTCCTGGGAAGGTTCACCACTGTTCCATGTCTTCGCCATTTGTGGATAATGGCTCTCACTGTGGTTCGCTGGATTCCCAAAGCTTTGGAAATGGCTTTATAACCCTTTCCAGACTGATAGATCTCAATTACTTTCTTTCTCAATTGTTCCTGAATTTCTTTGGGTCTCGGCATGATGTGTAGCTTTTAAGGATCTTCTGGTGGACCTTACTGTGTCAAGCAGCTCCTATTTAAGTGATGCCTTGATTGTGAACAGGTGTGGCAATAATCAGGCCTGGGTGTGGCTAGAGAAATTGAACTCAGGGCTGGACAACCACAGTTATAGTATGTTTTAACAAGGGGGGCAATCACTTTTTCACACAGGGTCATGATGGTTTGGATTTTTTTTCACCTTTAATAATAAACACCTTCATTTACAAATTGCATTTTGTGTTTACTTGTGTTGTCCTTGACTATTGTTTAAATTGGTTTGATGTTCCGAAACACTTAAGTGTGACAAACATGCAAAGGAACAGGAAATGAGGAAGGGGGCAAACACTTTTTCACACCACTGTATCTGTGTGATGTCTAGAAGATGACCTAGGACGTCTATAACTTGACTTTGGATGACCACGCTGTGACCTAGACTGAACATTATCTTCACGTGCTGATAAACGAGGTTCAGACCTAGAAGGGCTGAGAAGAAAGCAAACAGGAACAAAACAATTTTAAATCTCTAAAACCTACCAACCCACGCAAAACAGGCAGAAGGAATAATAAATTCCATCCTATCTGTGGCGTAAGGGCTGGCCACTAGGAGGCGGTGACACATCCATGGCGACAGATTCAACAGAGACTGCAGGAAAAACACACCGCTTCCCATATAAAGACCCTAACATAGTCATAGGAAAAAAGGCAAAGCAATCTTACCTTGAACCAATAGCACTCAGTGATAAGAAGCAGCGTCTTTAGAGTTTCTGGAGACAAGCCAGAGAATAGCTGTATCTGACAGCTATTTGAATCTGCCACCTGGGATGACATCATGACGCCCTCCGCGCCATCCTGCGCCACTCTATGGCACCCGCGCGCATGCGCGGCCGCAGCCGTCTTGTCCGAACTGCGCACGCGTGAACCAAGCCTCGATCTCAATCGAGACTATGCGCCTGCGCAGTAGGAACGAGAAGTAGTGGACTGGAACGCAGATGTGCTCCAGCCGCCATTACCCTGCAACCACGGACAGACAAACAAATATATACCGGCTGCCATGGAATTATACATTACCGCTCCAGCACGCAAGCGATCCGACCTGACTCTCTTCAAGCACACATCCACATCGAACGACCGGACATCATAAAAGGGGCCTCCTGCTAATAGCTAGGACGATTGGTCATACTGCCGCTTGCCAGCCAATGGCTGGATAGTAAGCTCTTCAAGGCACTGCATAATCACCCGTGTCCACCCTGCAAATAGCTGGAAAGCTGGACTCCACAAGAGGACACCGCCAGAATTCGCCACTATGCGCAAAAAGGAAAAAAACAAGGAGAGGGGCGCCTCTGAGTATATATCACATAAACATTTATTGAAAAAACAATATCCACTCACATCTTAGAAAGTAGTGTTGCATTCAGACATCTCTGTAGACGGAGGGCCAGCGGGACTACAAGTCACAGGAGGTTCGCCCAGAAGCTGTCGTCCTTCTCATGTCCAGAGGGAGATGAATAAGGCAGATGGGTATAGCAGGTGGGGTTGTTTCCTCTCTTTGGTCCTCCGGAGGGGTGGTCACATCAATTCAAAGAGAAGTCAGATTGGGTATCACAGCTCTTTAAAGTTCAAAAGAGGGTTCCAGGTGGTAAGAGGGGGGGGTGGGGGGAAAAAAAGTCTCTGTATAGAGGTAAATTTTAAAGGAGAAAGGGATGGAGGGTGGGGAGACGTTTTTAGCCCAGTTGCCTAGTTGCCTACTGCAGCGTCTGTGCGGCCAGGTTCGTTACCAGGATGTATTCAGGCACGGCCGTGTCTACGGTGTCGGAACGAGGCTTGGAGCGCAAACAGTACAAGGCGCCGAGGCGTGACGTCATGCAGAGACATGGCGCGGCGCCTAGTACTGTTTGCGCTCCAAGCCTCGTTCCAACACCGTAGACACGGCCGTGCCTGAATACATCCTGGTAACGAACCTGCCCGCACAGGCGCTGCAGTAGGCAACTAGGCAACTGGGCTAAAAACGTCTCCCCACCCTCCATCCCTTTCTCCTTTAAAATTTAACTCTATACAGAGACTTTTTTTTCCCCCACCCCCCCTCTTACCACCTGGAACCCTCTTTTGAACTTTAAAGAGCTGTGATACCCAATCTGACTTCTCTTTGAATTGATGTGACCACCCCTCCGGAGGACCAAAGAGAGGAAACAACCCCACCTGCTATACCCATCTGCCTTATTCATCTCCCTCTGGACATGAGAAGGACGACAACCTCTTGATTGAACCTCCTGTGACTTGTAGTCCCGCTGGCCCTCCGTCTACAGAGATGTCTGAATGCAACACTACTTTCTAAGATGTGAGTGGATATTGTTTTTTCAATAAATGTTTATGTGATATATACTCAGAGGCGCCCCTCTCCTTGTTTTTTTCCTTCAGCTCTTATTGGACCTGGCTTCAGGCCTCTTCGGTGGCAGCCCTGGCGACCCCTTATGCCCCATTGTGTATACCGTACATACACACCCAGTCGCTTTACAACCCCCCCCCCCTCCTTTTTCTCTGGACTATTAGGAACCTCTTGCATACATATGAGGTACTGTGACTATGCGCCTTTTTTACTTGTTTGCGGAAAAAGGAAAATCGCCAGGACTGGATCAACGACTCCTTTAGGTAAGAATTACCCTTTGGTCCTAAGGAGGAGGACAAAAAAAGAACACAGTCTCTCTCTAGTTGCAAAGATTTATGGGAGTGTGGTCCTGTGAGGCATGAGAGGCGGGATTAACCCATACGTAGGCTGCCATGGAGTCTGTCAGGAAAAGAAACTTTAAAGTGAAACCAAATTTCCTTCCCTTGCGCCCCTGCCGGTGCAGATATCTCAATCTGGTTTTCTTCTGCTCATCAAATAACTGGTTTTGATTTGACCACTTTGGCCATGGAAGGTTTTACCACCTTCATAACCAGGTACATTTTTGCTATTTAGCACTGCACTACTTTAACTGGTAATTGCAAGGTCAGGCAATGCTGTACCCAAATGAAATTTGTATAATTTTTCTCACACAAATAGAGCTTTGTTTTTTTTGTTTTTTTGCAATTTAAATGAAAAAAGACCGAACATTTGGAAAGAAAAAAATATTCTTTACTTTTTTGCTATAAAACATAGCCAATAAAAAAAATTAAAAAATCTAATTGCTTCATACATTTTGTCCAAAATGTATTCTGCTAAATGTCTTTGATAAAAAAATATCCCAAACAGGGGATATTGATGGTATATTTATATATATTGGAATGTTTTTCTTTAATGCTGGCAATGGAGGTGATCAGCGACTTATAATGTACTACGATAGTGTGGCGAAAAATATGAAGCTAACTGACGTAAGGGGGAACTGACTAACTGCCACTGACATCACCAGTGAGACTAATATAGTGATCAGTGCTAATACTATACACTATAACTGTACTAATGACACTGGCTGGAAAAGGGGTTAACATCTGGGGTGATCAAGGGGTTAAATGTGTGCCAAAAAATGTGTAATGTGTGTATTATGTACTGATTTTTACTAACAGATGTCTTTGTTTCTTTGTTTCTTATCCCTATTCTTTTTACCACTAGTAATCCTTTATTTTGGCTTTTGGAATTTACAAATGCCTCAATTTAGAAATCATATGAAAGGTTTAGCACTGAGAAACACTTTTTGATAGATAAAAAGTGCATTTTATATACATCTATACAGATCAGACCAAAACGAGGGACAAATGAGGAGGAATGAGGGACAGAGGGACATTGCTCCAAATCAGGGACAGTCCCTCGAAATCAGGGACAGTTGGGAGCTATGCATAGACCAATTTCTGTTTTATTTTTTTGTGGACACAAGACTGAAGATTTGGTCAACTTGATCTATTTACTATGCCAGTCACGTAGTGAATATAAAACAACATAATTTTCAATAAATAATTTCCTGCTTGTAAAAATGTGACAGTTTTACTCACGAGAGCTTATAGAGCAATACATTTTACGTTGTTGTTAATTACATTTCTATGCGTGTCATAAAACTACTATAGAATTTATTTATAAATGTTTTCACACAACTTTCTCTAAGGATTTTCCCATTTTTCCAATTGAATCCAACAGTAAAATGTCTTGAGTCTTGGAAGAAAGCTGTGGGAATCTTATGTGAAAACTTTTATAAATAGACTCCTAGGTGTGTAAGAATAATACTTTTTAGTAAAAAGAAAAGGCAATGAAAGGAGTCACAAAGAAAGGCCTGTATATTCAGTTAGCCTCCAATAAACAAGCAAGCTGCAGTGAATGTCAAAAAATCAGCCAGAGGCAGGTCAATTTTTTTCTTTATGATATTCTATTGATTTTTATCTGAATAATAATTACAGTTTCAAGGTTTATGCCATCATTTGACAATTACAGTCCCTCAGGCGGATAGACAAGCAGGACAATTAGTAAAAATCAGAAGTGGAAAGCATGCCCAGGTCAGGACAAACAGCAGACTTAGCAGATAACTTTAAGGTACATGTTGTTGTGGTTGTCAATAAACATTCATATTCCTACTACTGATAGTCCCCTTTGCACAATATAGAGCTAATGCATCAATGTTGTATGTGTGATAATGTGAAATAAACCAGAGAAAACAATACGCAGAGGTGCGGGGAGGCAATTAGTTGAGTTGGTGTATGAAAAGAGAGTAGAGTGACATCAGTGTGCTGTTTCTTCTTTCACTGTCCAGACACAAAGTAGGGGTGGGGAGGAGGCTTGTAGGTGTTTCAGAACTGCATCAGAGAAGAATCATCTCTGCTTCCCCACAAGACAGGATTGGGATTTGCAGCAGAGCTGTGTAGATCTTATTGGGTGGACAGAAATAGAAAGCCTTTGGTAAAGATCCAAGTAAAACAGCTTAATTATATACTGTATACAGGTGATACTCGAAAAATTTGAATATCGCGCAAAAGTTCATTTATTTCACTAATGCAACTTAAATGGTGAAATTAATATATGAGATAGACTCATTACAAAGCAAGATAGTTCAAGCCAGGATTTGTCATAATTGTGGTGATTATGGCTTACAGCACATGAAAACCCCAAATCCACAATCTCAGAAAATTTGAATATTGTGAAAAGGTGCAATATTCTAGGCTCAAAGTGTCCCACTCTAATCAGCTAATTAAGCCATAACACCTGCAAAGGGTTCCTGAGCCTTTAAATGGTCTCTGTCTGGTTCAGTAGGAATCACAAATCATGGGAAAGACTGCTGACCTGACAGTTGTGCAGAAAACCATCATTGACACCCTCCATAAGGAGGAAAAGCCTCAAAAAGGGGGCGTGGCTTGGCGCATGGAGAGGACAGACGTGTGAGAGATCAGCTCCCGCTCCAGCGTCCACAAACGGCACACAGCACAGCCGCAATCAGCGCCAGAAACCCTCCACATGAGCAGGAGAGGTGGATGCAACACTCCCCGCACGGCGGGACCGCAAAAATCGGCCGAAATCGGCGACTATTTCCCGCTGAAGGGATCGAACAGCAAGGCCCCACCGGCTTCCAAGATGGCGGCGACCCGCGCGGCGGCGGCGCAGGCAGCCCACGCTGCATCTAAGGTACAGGCCTCACAGGCCTCACAACCACCACTATCTCCCTCCTCACCCCGATCCCCGGGCTCAAACCAGACTGCTCACAGAGCATCACCCCACTCGAGAAGCCCCTCACCAGATACCTACAACCAGAAGGCCCAGTGGGACATGGAAAGCTACATTAAAGCTCTCCCTACCAAAGGGGACATTGAAGCCTATATAAGCAGACTAGAGAGGTCTTATAAGAGGGAGATTACAGAACTACGCCATGATATTGGTCAGCGTTTTGAGGATGTTGAAATAGCCGTGGAGGAGAACGTATCCAGGATTATAGAGCATGATGACATTTTGCAGCAACACACAATCTAGATACAACAACTGTTTTACGGTTTAGACGACCAAGAGAACAGAAGTCGCCGCAACAATATTCGCATACGCGGAGTTCCAGAGTCGCTAGAAAATAAAGATCTACCTGCGGCGCCATTACCATGTTCAACACCCTGCTGAACAAGCCCATAGATGACCCCCTGGAAATTGACAGGATCCACAGATCCCTGGGGCCCCGCAACCCCAACCCAGCATACCCCAGAGACATAATATGTCGCATACACTTTTTTAACGTCAGGAATGAGATAATGCAAGCAGCACGCAATCAGGAATCCATTTTGTTTGACGGCTCCCCAGTCATGCTTTTGACTGATCTATCAAAGCAAACACTGACCATGCAGAAAGCCCTGAAGCCAGTAACGGACGCTCTGCACGCACAGCAAATCAAATACAGATGGGGATTTCCCTTTCACCTCTTTGCTTCCCAAAATAGCAAATCAGCAACCTTCCGCACTCTTGGAGATTTACCCAATTTCTTGGGCACTTTCGAATGACCTCAAATCAAAATCCCAGATTGGCCACTGCACCCCGCAACCCCAGGCCTCCCCAGGAGACCAGGATGGGAAGGACAATTTAAGAAGAAAAGACCCCGATCCAATACTACCTCCTCTCCCCCAGGATGATCACCTTTACCACCACCGGCCGGTGGCTGCCCTACATAAGTTCTTTGGAACTGCATAGGAAAAGCTGGCTTGCATCCAGCAGTTGCACTGACTCTAACAGAGTTCATTTCTATTTTCTCCACCTTCTTTATTTCTCTGACTTTTTTTGATCGTTCACTTTTATTTCGGCTGCTCCCCATGGCTGTTGAAGAAACGTATCTGATCTAATATCCCCCTAAATAATTGCCTGGTGTTCACGTCTAACCACTCACAGGGGGAAGATGTGCTCGTTGGAAATGTAATGGGAAGCAGCCGAAGACTCCCCTGCTATCAGGGAATTTTGCAGTTAATAATGAAGTTTGAATGTACCATACTTTATTGCTGTGTGCCTTGATTTTATGCACTTAGACAATTTATGTTTTAGGTTGGAGCGGAGCTCCTGTTCACAGACCAAACACGTTCCCCACGTTAGGGTTTACAGAGTCTTAATTGCCTCTGTGGTGGAATTTTTTTTTCCCCTAGGTTTACTAAGTAGTGTCCGAGGTTTCTTATACACTTTGGACACTAGAGGGAGCTACTTCCCTATAAGTTTACAGCACTTCACAATTCACTAGCTGAACAGACATTTAGACGCAGGACACACAACACCTGTGACGGCAGTGTTTTTTCTGTCCCCGTCACCAATCGCAGAAACACTAGCTCCCTGTGTCAATACCTATACCCTTCCTATATCCTTCCTCCCCCCTCTTGCCTCCTCGTCCTTCCCCCCCGGGTATTTTTCTTACCTCACTTCCCCTCTCTCCTTCCTCCCCCTCGCCACCACCTGATATCCCATCCCTCATCCCCCACCCTATCTTTCTAACACAGCTCAGCAAGAACCACGTGTTCTTGCCTTGAGCAAACCGGAACATAAAAAACACACACTAATATACCAGTACTACAGACACCATGGCAGCCCCCTTAGGCATCAAGATATCCTCTCTCAATTGTAGAGGACTCAACACCCTGGAAAAACGTAGACAGATTCTCCACCACTTTCATTAAGCCAAATCTCACATTCTACTACTTCAAGAAACCCACTTTAAAACTGACAAAATACCAACACTCCCAGATAAGCACTTTACCACATGGTTCCATAGCACCAACCCCTTAGCTAAAACGAAAGGGGTATCCATAGCATTCCACAGCACCTTTACTCCAGTGATCTTAGACACGTGTATTGATCCAAACGGTAGATATTTATTCCTGAAACTGAAATATTCGTAAACGGTACTAACTCTAGCTAATGTCTATCTCCCTAACCAGAACCAACAAAGATTCCTGTCTTCCGTGACTACCCGCCTACAAAACTTCGGGACAACTAACCTGATCCTAGCAGGGGACCTGAACGCTCCACTTGTACCGAGGATGGACTCGTCCACTGGTAAGTCACACATACCACCATCCGCGCTAAACACCATACGTACCACCGTAAGAGATATGTCATTGGTGGATGTCTGGCGTTTTACCCATCCTACTGAGAGAGATTACACATACTACTCCCCAGCCCACAAATCATACAGCAGAATTGACTACTTCCTTCTAACACAAACACTCCTTGACTTTGACCCTACCTGCGAGATTGGCCTGAAACTATGGTCGGACCATGCTCCAGTACATATGACATTAGGGAAACTACCATACACCAATCGTCGCTCCTCATGGAGACTCAACGACAACTTACTTAACGACACGGTATGCCTTCCTGACGTGTCTAAAACAATTGCCGACTTCTTACAAACACATGTGCATGACGAGACCTCTAACCTGAATAAATGGGAAACCCTTAAATGCGTTTTACGTGGGGTTTTCATAAAACACGGGTCCAGACTGAAAAAAGCACGTACTACCGTCATAAAACGCCTTTTCTCCCAAATAGCCTCTCTCGAAGCCCAACACAAACACACGTTAGACACAAAGACCCTGACGGAACTATCCAATGCCCGTAGAGACCTGCTACAGATCTTCTCAGACAGAGCACTAATCGCCTTCACCAAAGGCCGTCACGTCCATTATGCTCAAGCGAACAAATGCGGGAAACACCTCGCACGGGTGTTACACCCAAGACAAAAGAGGCAGAACATAACCCAAATTATATCCCCATCACAACAGAAAAAATCAAAGAACTCTGAAATCATTTCGGAATTCAGGGAATACTATTCCACCCTCTACAATCTCCCATCTCCCTCTGACTCCTCCCCTGCTACCACATTAGCCCTACATCAATATGTTCAGGAGACAGCCCTACCAGTGATACCACAACCAGATGTTGAAGCTTTAGAATTACCTATAACCACACCTGAATTCATAACAGCAATCAAAGGCCTTAAAAATGGCAAGAGCCCAGGCCCAGATGGGTATACCCCCCTATTTTACAAGAAATTCGCCCAACAACTAGCCCCAATTTTGATGAAAGCCTTCAATGAGGTAGATGATACTCATCCCCTCTCCCTACAACTTCTACAGGCCCAAATAGTGGTGATCCCCAAACCAGGAAAAGACCCCTCTTTATGCAGTAACTACCGCCCCATCTCCTTATTGAACATTGACTTGAAACTCTACTCCAAAATTTTAGCCACTGGCCTAGCCCCCCTACTACCCGAACTGATTCACAGTGATCAGGTTGGTTTCATACCTGGACGCGAAGCCAGGGACAACACAACTAAAACGCTTCATCTCATTGCATATGCGAAATCACACCACATCCCGACCTGCTTACTGGCGTGTGACGCCGAAAAATCGTTTGATAGGGTCAGCTGGCCATTCCTACGTGCGTCATTACAACAGATAGGCATAGGACCACGCATGATCTCCAAAATGATGTCCCTGTATTCGCGCCCATCAGCAAAAGTATTAGCTAATGGGGAGACCTCGGAAGCATTTAGCATTACTAACGGCACACGACAGGGTTGCCCCCTATCACCATTACTATTCGCCATTACAGTAGAACACCTAGCGCAAGCCATTCGCAAAAACGGAAACATACATGGGATCCCTACCCCATCCGCCACACGCAAATTGTCGCTATATGCCGACGATTTATTACTGTATGTCACCCAACCCCGAAACAGTATACCAGCCATCTTAACCGAACTCGATAGGTTTGGGGCACACAGTAACTTTAAATTGAACATCACTAAAACAGAGGCCCTGAATATATCCCTGACGCCCTCAGAGCTAGAGACCCTCAAACTACGATTTCCCTTTCGTTGGCAAGCAAAATCAGTTAAATACCTAGGCACCGAGATCCCTACTGACACACAAGACATTTACTCCCTGAATTACAGCCCGCTCCTGACTACAATCAGACGCTCTTTAGAATCCTGGCATAACCTCAAACTAACGTGGTGGGGGAGAATGAACGTAATAAAAATGGATATCTTACCTAAAACACTCTATTTATTTCAGACATTGCCAATCCTTCTCCCAAAAGCGTTCTTTCTCTCCCTCCGCACTTTAGTGACCAAATTCGTATGGCAACACCACCCACCCAGACTTAAACATAAAGTACTATACGCCCCTAAAGACAGGGGAGGCATGGGACTACCGGACTTTCAAACATACCACAATGCTGCACTTTTCTCCAGACTCCTTGAATGGTTTCCAAGACCCCTGCTTAAACCATCGATCTCTGTCGAACAGGACATGGCGCAAACTGATCTAAGAGCCCTACTATGGGGTTATAATACCAAATTTCGCTCGCTCCCAGGGCTATCCCCACTGACAACTGCAGCACTGACCCTATGGTATGATAAGGCCAGTAAACTTGCACTTACCACAGACCCAGGCCCTCTCGCCCCCTTGTTCAATAGCGCAGACCTCTCCACCTCCCTATCCAGGGAAAACTTAGGGACATACCACCGAGAACAATGGCCTACAGCCAATCAATTCGTTCACCCTTCTACAGGTCACTTCCGACCCACGTCGGACCCACCTACTGACATGGCAGCGGACTGGTTGTCAACTCTCTCCCTGAACCACCTCAGCAGATCTTTACACCTCTCAGGCCAAGTCCACAGACAACTCACCGACTTCGAAACTATGTGTAATCTCTCTCAGACCCCCAGACACACCGTATCTCTCATATATAAAAACATACAATCTCACCAATGTGAAACCCTTCCTGCATACACCCACAAATGGGCCCGTGATCTGGGGGTAGATATATCCCCAGCCCAGTGGAGTACATCTTTTATTCATACACACCAAGCCTTCAGATCAGGGTTCACACAGGAAAAGAACTTTAAATTGCTCTCAAGGTGGTACAGAGTCCCATCCTCGGTGCACAGGATGTTCCCGGCGCCACAGACGCCTGCTGGAGATGTCACGGAGGACAGGGATCATACATTCACGTTTGGTGGGACTGCATTAAGGTACGCCCCTTCTGGGACAACATATTTTTGATTTACAATAATATGTACCAAACCACACTAGCCCCTTCCCCCATGATTGCTCTCCTGTCTATTATTCCAGGGTCCATCAAATCGCAAAAACAATGCCTATTAAGGTTTATCCTCTCAGCAGCGAGACATAATATAACTCTATATTGGAAGAAAGACATCCCCCCCCCCCCCCCCCTATCAGGATGGGTGAATATCCTTAACGATACTATGCTAATGGAAGAAATGCAAGCAAAAATAGATGATAGATACGATCAATTCAACACTTTATGGTCAATATGGCGCCACCACTCCACTTTAGTTGGGCTATCAAACACTGTACAGAGCTGAAATTAACGCTAGTAACAAGCTATACCTATAAGACATTCCAAAATCTGCTCACCTAGCAGAATGAGGAATTAAGCTACTCCCTCACCCCCCCCCCCCCCCCCCCTTTATCCCCCCCCCCCCCCCCCCCCCCGGTTATTAACCACTCTCTTTCACCACCATAAATAATACCTACCAGAAAGGTTTGAAATGTTGCAATACACAGGCCCTGGGCGGTGTCCACTGATAGATGACACCGCAAAGGGACAACCAGGCTCACTACTGGACGAACCTTGTCCATAGACAACCAGGTAGACTAGCGCAGTACTAAGCTGTATATACACCCTCGCGGGTGCAATCTTTAACCTATCCCTACCCATGATACCAACACCATTCACCCTTTCCTACCCTCCTAAGTTTTCCCCCTACCCCCCTATCATATGCTTTACTGTTTATGTTATGTAAACTATGTTAAATAGACAGAATTTATTGATTTTGTATATGTATATATTGTTAATAAAATATGTACATATTGTTAATTAAAAAATATATTCAACCTTAACTTCCCCTGGCTGGGGGACCGTGCGGCCGGTGCTCGCCCCCCCCCCCCCCCCCAATCTGAGAGAGCCCCACGCTCGCCAATAAGGGCTGCTGCAGTCTGGCTCACCTCTAACACTGCACAGGTGAGGCTGCATTGGGCACGGGGGAGGCTGCATTGGGCACGGGGGAGGCTGCATTGGGCACGGGGGAGGCTGCATTGGGCACGAGAGAGGCTGCATTGGGCACGAGAGAGGCTGCATTGGGCACGAGAGAGGCTGCATTGGGCACGAGAGAGGCTGCATTGGGCACGAGAGAGGCTGCATTGGGCACGGGGAGGCTGCATTGGGCACGGGGAGGCTGCATTGGGCACGGGGGAGGCTGCATTGGGCACGGGGGAGGCTGCATTGGGCACGGGGAGGCTGCATTGGGCACGAGAGAGGCTGCATTGGGCACGAGGGAGGCTGCATTGGGCACGAGAGAGGCTGCATTGGGCACGAGAGAGGCTGCATTGGGCACGGGGAGGGCTGCATTGGGCACGGGGGAGGCTGCATTGGGCACGAGAGAGGCTGCATTGGGCACGAGAGAGGCTGCATTGGGCACGAGAGAGGCTGCATTGGGCACGAGAGAGGCTGCATTGGGCACGGGGGAGGCTGCATTGGGCACGGGGGAGGCTGCATTGGGCACGGGGGAGGCTGCAGTGGGCACGGGGGAGGCTGCATTGGGCACGGGGAGGCTGCATTGGGCACGGGGAGGCTGCATTGGGCACGGGGGAGGCTGCATTGGGCACGGGGGAGGCTGCATTGGGCACGGGGAGGCTGCATTGGGCACGGGGAGGCTGCATTGGGCACGGGAGAGGCTGCATTGGGCACGGGGGAGGCTGCATTGGGCACGGGGAGGCTGCATTGGGCACGGGAGAGGCTGCATTGGGCACGGGGGAGGCTGCATTGGGCACGGGGGAGGCTGCATTGGGCACGGGGGAGGCTGCATTGGGCATGGGTGGGGTCAGGCTGCATTGGGCACGGGTCAGGCTGCATTGGGCATGGGCAGGCCACGCTGCATTGGGCACGGGTCATGCTGAATTGGGCACGGGTCATGCTGCATTGGGCACAGGTGAGGCCACGCTGCATTGGGCAAAGGTGAGGCTGCATTGGGCACGGGTGAGGCTGCATTGGGCATTGGGCACGGGTGAGGCTGCATTGGGCACGGGTGAGGCTGCATTGGGCACGGGTGAGGCTGCATTGGGCACAGGTGAGGCTGCATTGGGCACTGGACACGTTGCATTGGGCACAAGTGGGCACAGGTGAGGCAGTATTGGGCACAGGTGAGGCAGTATTGGGCACTGGCCATGCTGCTTTGGGCACAGGTGAGGCTGCATTGGACACTGGACATGCTGTATTGGGCACAGACCACGCTGCATTGGGCACAGGTGAGGCAGTATTGGGCATGGGCAGACCACGCTGCATTGGGCACAGGTGAGGATTATTGAAGCGCTAACACCGGGTGTTTGGAGTATCTTTATCTGTTGATTAAACTTTCTGGAATACATATATTGCTATTGTGGTGTAGGATCTGGGCTCTTTCTTTCTTCTCAGACTCGAACCACACACCCTTTGAGCCCCGCCCTTTAAACCACGCCCACTATTTAATTTAAGCCCCGCCATTTTTTTGTGGCGGGGGGGGGGGGGGGGCCATACAACATTTTGCTATGGGGCCCTGTGATTTCTAGTTACGCCCCTGCAGATTTGTCTTAATCCCCTTATTCAAGTATATCACCTTTGTCTTAAGGCACTGTTTGAATGAAAATCTAATGTTTGCCTGTTCCAATATGTTGAAAAAGTCAATCTTTTCAATTGGAGTGTACTTACTTTTTCACATGATTGTACATATTTGGGAGCTGTTTTACCTCCTTTTTCATTTGTATTTTTGTCCACCCACTTTGGAGATTTACACCTCTGGCACACAGCATAGTACTGTCTGGCAAGCCAGAAGACCTGCTATTTCTCTGTTGCAGTTCATTAACACAGGTCTTGTCCATACTCCAGCCAGTCACTGGACAGTGAAAGGAGAAACAACAGACTACTGATCTCACCTCTTTGTCACTCTGCTCTCTCCTGCTATACACACGTTCTTTGTTAGCACATGAGCACTGCACTTGGTTCATTGTGCTGCTTCTCCTCCTTTCCCAGTTTAAAGAGTAACTCCACTTTTGTTGAGAAAAAAACATTCCCCTCTGAGTGATATATGTATATAAACTTTTTATATACAACTGTAGCGCTACCCCCAGTTAAGAGAGCCGCTGGTTTGTTTTGGGTCCCTGAGTACAGCTCCACCAACCCCCGGCAATTTGGCTCTACCCGCTCTGGCACAGTTAGTAAAGGGGTACGTCCCTATGCACATAAAACTTAGCTTATACTCTAAGTGTAATTGGTATGAACTCACAAGCAGACTGCTGAAATAAGAATAACTGGCTTTACTTTTGTCAGTAAGGAAAAAGAATAGCAACATGCATTTAAACATATATCTTACAATACTTTGGCAGGTCCCTGCAAAATGCACTTTAACATGTACACAGGTATATCAATCTAACAATGGGGAAACGGAGCGCCCAGTGTGGCGACCGTCTGCTATACACCCCTGAGGTGCAATAAATCTATCTGCGCCTACCTAACGGACCAGGCCTGATCCCTAGTAATAGAGCTCAGTCCTTGTACTAGTACAGTGTTCTTCACCGGCAATAAATCTGTAGAGGTGGTGCACATGTAGCTTTAAATGGTGTCATTTGTAATCCACAAAAAGTAACATTGCTGCTCTGAGGTAAATTGCGCCTAGGCAGTTCAGTAGGCATAAAACGTGTGTGTCAATGCAGTATGAGCCTTCCGGCTCTCTCACCAATCCTTGGGGTACCGTCCTCCGATCCGGTCCCTCTAATGGCGGCTCTGGTCTCTTCAATGGCGACGTCCGGTCTCCTCAGTCACAGCCCTGCACTCCGGTCATCAGCTCCGTCCGACCGTCTGTAGGGGGAAGTCTCCGCTCCGCTGCTGTGGACTCTGAGGTAGAAGAGTCTCACTCCATCTGCTGCAAGGCCCAGGCTTCAGGCCTTCAGCTCCGGTCCGCACAGGTGTCTCTGCTGGCTGCAGTCTCCGCGTCACACGCTCTGTCAGCAGAGGCAGGCCAGTCCTGTCAGGCCTCAGAAGAGGAAGTGTCCCAAGAGGAAGAGGCGGTCTCCGCTCTTCCCTTTTATAATCTCCCCCAGCAGCCTCCCGGGCGGAAGTCAGCAGCCCTGGGGCCTGGGGAATCCTGGGAGATGTAGTCTCTAAGCCTAAAAGGGGTAGAACCCCGCTACACACTCCCCCCACTTTGAATCTTTGGTCCCCAAAGACAGTGTTCAAACTACAAACTTTCTCGGGAACAACATTTTCACATAATTTGGACAGAGGAGCTTCCCACCAATTGGCATGAGATGGGGAGCTGTCCTGTCTACAGGTCACTTCAGTGTGGGCGACCTGTTTAACTGTGCCAGAGAGTGAGCTGGGGTTGCCCTCCACTAAATGAACAGCGGAAGGGTCAGGGCTTTCAGCACTTCTCCTTGCTGTAGTAACAGAGTCCTCTGAACTTTCTCCCATCTTGGGGTAAGTTAACTTCTTGGGAGGCTTCACAACTCTGCGAGCTCTCTGTTCTCTTGGAACTTCTTCAGGAACACATTCTGGCAACATCTCTGGTTCTGGAACATCTTCTTCTTGTTCTGGGTAGAGACCAGGGATATCTTCCCAGCACTCAGGCACATCACTGAATGGCACAAACTCTGTGGCTTCTGGGTTCAATGTGTTATCTTCCACATCTTCAGTAGGTGGAAGATCTATGGCAGAATTTCCTGGAGTTGAGGAAGGCCATAGCCATTCAAGTTCTCCTCTTTCTTCCTCAGGTTGGGGGTCCTGTCCACCCCTAACTTGGGATGTCTGAGACCTAGTGTTAGGCCTGGGGGTATCCAGAATGGAAACAGATTCAGGTACATCTCTTGCTGGAGGCATTCTGACTGCTTCAGTGAGTGGGAGCAAATGATTCCTATGCCAGGTCTTCAAAGGCCCCAACCTTCCTTCTGGTTTCAATTTGTAGACAGGCAATCCTGGAAGTTTTCTACAGACGATATATGGCTCTGATCTCCATCTATCAGCAATCTTGTGCTTTCCAGGGATCCCTAGATTGCGTAACAGTACACGGTCCCCAGGCTGTAGGTCCTGTACTCTAACTTTCAAATCAAAGTTCCTCTTGTTTCGGGCCCCCCTCTGGTCAGAGACCGCTTGAGCTTTCTCATAAGCTATCTTCAGACTGCGCCTCAGTCTGTCCACATATCCTTTGTGGGAGGCAGCAGAGGCATGGTCCAAAGAAATGCCGAAGGCCAAATCCACTGGCAATCTTGCTTCTCTCCCAAACATAAGTCGGTAAGGGGAGAAACCTGTCACATCACTTGTGGTGCAGTTGTAGGCATGCACCAGAGCTGAAATGTGTTGACTCCAATGTTGCTTCTTCTCTGTTTCCAAAGTTCCCAACATGTTCAATAGGTCCTGTTGAACCTTTCAGGCTGGGCATCACCTTGAGGGTGATATGGTGTAGTCCTAGTCTTCTCTACTCCCAGAGAATCTAGTAGCTTCCTGATCAGGCGACTCTCAAAGTCCCTTCCTTGGTCTGAATGGATTCTCTGTGGCAGTCCATAGTGAACAAAGTACTTCTCCAAAAGTACCTTGGCTACTGTAGAGGCCTTCTGGTCCTTGGTTGGGAAAGCCTGAGCATAACGAGTGAAATGGTCGGTTACCACCAGAACATTTCCCAATCCGCTCAAATCGGGTTCAAGGCAGAGAAAATCAATGCATACCAGATCCATTGGGCCTTCACTCTGTAGGTGGCCCATTGGGGCAGCTTGATGTGGTAAAGTCTTCCTCTGAATGCATCTTGCACAGGAATGGCAATACTCCTCCACTTCGGCCCTCATGCAGGGCCAATAAAACCGGTCTCTGACAAGTTGGAAGGTTCTCTCTGCTCCCAAGTGACCATGCTGGTCATGTAAGGCAATCAGCACAGTCTCTCGATGCTTTTCTGGGAGAAACAACTGCCACTTGTCTTCTGGGCCATCAGAGGGGCCCCTTCGGTAGACTACCCCCTGATGCACCTGTAACTTGTCCAACTCTCTCCTCAGTAGGCGAGCTTCTTTAGAAGGGTGAAGGCGAAGTCCCTCTGGACTCTTGTCTTCCAGGGCTTCCAGGACCAATCTCCCCATGGGATCTTCCAATTGGTCACACCTTAGCTCCTTCTTGGACAGCTTCGGCAGACACTCTTCTGCCAGTTGAGTTACCCCACAGTAACACTTTGGGACTCCCACTGTGGTAACTCCTATCTCTTCAGCTCTGGATCCTCCTCTGGCTTGGAGTTCAGCCCCTTGACAAAGGGCTCGCACTCCATCTGGTGCCACTTGAGTCCAGTCTTCCCAGTCATCGACCATGACATGGGATCTTCGGGACAGGGCATCTGCATCCCTATTTCCAGCCCCTGGTCTGTACTTGAGACTGAAATTGAATCCAGACAACGCCGCCAACCATCCGTGTCCAGTTGCATCCAGCTTGGCGGTGGTGAATAGATAGGTCAAGGGGTTGTTATCTGTCTTCACAGTAAACTCGGCCCCATACAAGTAGTCTCTCAACTTGTCAACAACTGCCCATTTGAGGGCTAAGAACTCCAACTTGTGGGTGGGATAGTTCTTCTCAGAGGGGGTCAGGCTCCGGCTCACATAGGCCACTGGTCGTAGCTGGTCTTCATACTCCTGGTAGAGTACTCCACCTAGGCCCTCATGGCTGGCATCAACATGTAGCTCATATGGTCTAGTGGGATCAGCGTAGGCCAAAACTGGGGCTGTGGTGAGACTTCTCTTCAAGGTTCTGAAAGCCTCTTCACACCTTGAGTTCCACTGGTTTTGGACCGACTCACTGGACCTCCTAGGCCCCATTCCATCCTCCTCTCCTTCTGTCTTCAGCAGCTCGTTGAGGGGTTTGGCAATGCGGGCAAATCCATCCACAAACCTGCGGTAATAGGAGCAGAACCCCAAGAAAGACCGAAGTTCTGTAACTGTTGTGGGCCTTGGCCACGAAGTAACTGCCTCCAGCTTCTCAGGGTCTGTAGCCACTCCTTTTTCAGACACTATGTGTCCCAGATAGTTCACAGAAGACTGATAGAACCGACACTTCTCTGGAGAAAGTTTAAGTCCCTCTTCACTGAGCCTCTTCAGTACTTTCTCCAACCTGGCTTCATGTTCTTCCAAAGTCTTTCCAAAGACAATGACATCGTCCAGATACACAAGGACTTCTATGAGGTTCATGTCTCCAACTGTCCTTTCCATCAGGCGTTGAAACGTAGCAGGAGCTCCAGATAGGCCCTGGGGCATCCTGTTGAACTCAAAGAATCCCACTGGGGTTATGAAGGCAGTCTTTCTCTATCTTCTGGATGCATGGGGATTTGGTAATACCCACTCTTGAGGTCCATCACACTGAACCACTTAGCTCCAGATAAACTCTGCAAGGCATCTTCTATCCTTGGCGTGGTGTACTGGTCAGGAATGGTCCTCCTGTTGAGAGTTCTGTAGTCAATGCAGAGCCTCAATGACCCATTCTTCTTCCTGACTACCACAATTGGGGAGGCGTAGGGGCTTCTGGACTCCCTAATCACTCCCGTCTTCTTCAATTCCGCAAGCTGCTCCCTCAGATCCTCCAGATCTGCTAGCGGGACTCGCCTCACTCTCTCTCTGAAAGGCTTGTCCTCTTGCATGCGGATTCGATGGGTGGCACTCCTCGCACACCCCACATCAAACTCATCTTTGGAGAAAATCTTCTCCCATCTGGTCAGCTGGGCCTTGGCTCTCTCTTTCCAAGCTCCAGGTAGGTTTGGGTTTTCCATGGAGAGTTTCTTCCAAACATCTTCTCCTTCACCCGTCCCCTTCACTTCTGACCAGCCAACTGGGACAGCAGGACTCACCTGTCCTAGAAGCATCCTGGCAGGGATCTCCACGGGCTGCTCCGTGGGGTTCCTCACACTGACAGGGACTCTTCCTCTTGCCTTCTTCAGGTCCTTCAATGAAATTACTTCTGGTATCACTTCCAGACCTGAGTGACCCTCCATTGGGTCGGGTTCCAACATTACAAAGGGGCCAGGCTGCTCCCAAGTAAGTTTCACCGTGGCTCTCATGCAGGTCACCTCTCCAGGCTGTAACACTGCTCCTTCTTTTCCAAGCCTCCATACTCTTCCTATCCCCTCACTTGGGGTCTTCTGCTCTAGGACCAACCGCTGGTAGGCTGCCTTCAGCATGGGATGGATCTTGGGAGTTGAAAGATTCTCTTTCTTCACCAGGGGGGTCAGAAGCCTTCTGACTAGGTCCGTGTTCGTCCCTATAATCAGGGACGTCTTGCTGGTTCCTGGTGGGCGGGGACACACCACTGCTAAGGTGTCGAACACTTCAGACTTCCCAGCTACGGATGGGTCAAACGTCAATCTGATGGGTAAGTATCCATCATAGGGGAAACTCTGAGTTCCCAATCCCCTTATCTCCAACTCTTCTATCTTCTGTATTGGCAGATGACTCAGGTATCTGTCATAGAAGTCCCTGTACAATAGGGTCACTTGTGCTCCAGTGTCCAGGAGGGCCTTCGTGTACACTCCTTCCACCTGGATGGGTACAGTAGGGGATGGACCAACTAGCTCCTCTGGGTAGGGCCTAGTTGATGCTGTCCTCTTCTTCGGACTCTTTGCTTTGCCAGCACTTGATTTGCACTTGCTCCCTTCTTGAGCCTGGTATGCATTGATTTTCTCCCTCTTAGTGGGAGTATGAACCCGTTGAGGGACATTGTTATCTCTCACTTGCAAGGGTTGTTGCTTTGGGGTGCTGTGTCTCTTCAGAGGGGTCTTGCCCCCTTTCTCTGGAGTGCACCTTGGTTGAGGATCCCTGGGCCCCTTCTGAGGGGTTTGGTCTCCTCGCTTTCTCTTCTTATTGTGCTTCTTGGAGCTCACTGAAGGTGATGGGCACCCGGTTGACTCCTTCACCGGGGCCCTTTGGCGTTTCCCGCCGGCTGGCGGCTTTCTGCCTTCTTCTTCTTGGGACTGGAACATACAGCTGCAATATGACCAATTCCTCCACAATTAAAGCAAATCATCTCACCGTAGTCAGGTGGGGATGCTGGTGCTGGGACAGCTGGAAACAATTCCTTCCTGCTTGTTTCTTTCTTGGGACTGGGCGTCTCTTTCGCCACTAGAGACGTCAGTATCTCCATCATCTGGGACATCTGCAACTTCAGGGCATCTACCTCTGTGTCTCTTTCAGGGGTTAAGGCCGACCTGACCGTGGCCACTGGAAACTTTGTAGACCCCATCACCTGCTTTTCCCTTTTCTCTTCCAACATGGCCTCTTCTTCTCTGACCATTCGGATGAGGTCAGGGTAGTCCAGGCTCTTCCCATCCTGCCGGGTGCGTAGAATTAGTGCGACAGGGTCCAAGGGTTGGGCTCCCCTCATCAACTGCTGGGCACGGGCTTCATCTACCTTCCCTGGATCTATCCCCTTCTTCAGGATAATCCTATGCAGGATCTTGTCTATGCGTCCCATGTACTCTGACAGCTTCTCCCCTGTCTTCTGGTAACAGTGTTCCAGTTGATAGGTAAGTTCTGTGACTTTTTCTGTCCCACCAAACACACCCTCCAGGATGTCTATGTAGTATTGGGCAGTGCAATCCTTTTTACTCGTCTTCAGATTGCGTATGGCCTCTAAGGCAGGTCCTTTTAGGCTTTCAACAATCCTTTGCTTCTTTCTGCCTTCTGAGACCTCCCATTCTTCTAGGGCCTGCGTGGCACCATCTAACCACTCTTCAAATCCCTCTTCTCCCGAGGGTACAGGTGTCCTCCCTGAAAACATCCGGAGTTTCCTGTATCCCGACATTGGGTAATCCCCGGGGTCTCTTCTGCACTGGGTCACAATCTCCCCTAGGACAGCACACAGTTCTGCACTAAGAGTAGTGTGTGCGGGTGCGGGACTTTCCGCGCCCTTCTGCTCCTCCTTCTTTGGGGATAGAATGGCTTTCATAGGAGAACCTTCTCCCTTGCGCGGCAGCGCATGCAGCACTTGGTAGGCCTGGCCATTCGGTGCCTGTATGCTGTGGCTCCTGAACTGCTCTGGAGTCTCTTCCTTCCATTCTATTAAGGCGTATGTGTACCCAGCATCATTTCTCATGTCCATTATCCATGACTTCTGGCATGGGGATAATGACATTATGAGCTGCTTCACTGCCTCTCTCTGCCATATCCCTGGCAGTTCAATGACTGCTGCTGCGGCTGGGTCAGCGGCCCATGTTGCGGACCACCGTCCCACTTCTATTGGGTCCATGCCGGCACCTTCTGGCGGCTTTTCCCGCTGACTCAGGATCCCGGAATACGAGCCCCCACGTGTAGCGCTACCCCCAGTTAAGAGAGCCGCTGGTTTGTTTTGGGTCCCTGAGTACAGCTCCACCAACCCCCGGCAATTTGGCTCTACCCGCTCTGGCACAGTTAGTAAAGGGGTACGTCCCTATGCACATAAAACTTAGCTTATACTCTAAGTGTAATTGGTATGAACTCACAAGCAGACTGCTGAAATAAGAATAACTGGCTTTACTTTTGTCAGTAAGGAAAAAGAATAGCAACATGCATTTAAACATATATCTTACAATACTTTGGCAGGTCCCTGCAAAATGCACTTTAACATGTACACAGGTATATCAATCTAACAATGGGGAAACGGAGCGCCCAGTGTGGCGACCGTCTGCTATACACCCCTGAGGTGCAATAAATCTATCTGCGCCTACCTAACGGACCAGGCCTGATCCCTAGTAATAGAGCTCAGTCCTTGTACTAGTACAGTGTTCTTCACCGGCAATAAATCTGTAGAGGTGGTGCACATGTAGCTTTAAATGGTGTCATTTGTAATCCACAAAAAGTAACATTGCTGCTCTGAGGTAAATTGCGCCTAGGCAGTTCAGTAGGCATAAAACGTGTGTGTCAATGCAGTATGAGCCTTCCGGCTCTCTCACCAATCCTTGGGGTACCGTCCTCCGATCCGGTCCCTCTAATGGCGGCTCTGGTCTCTTCAATGGCGACGTCCGGTCTCCTCAGTCACAGCCCTGCACTCCGGTCATCAGCTCCGTCCGACCGTCTGTAGGGGGAAGTCTCCGCTCCGCTGCTGTGGACTCTGAGGTAGAAGAGTCTCACTCCATCTGCTGCAAGGCCCAGGCTTCAGGCCTTCAGCTCCGGTCCGCACAGGTGTCTCTGCTGGCTGCAGTCTCCGCGTCACACGCTCTGTCAGCAGAGGCAGGCCAGTCCTGTCAGGCCTCAGAAGAGGAAGTGTCCCAAGAGGAAGAGGCGGTCTCCGCTCTTCCCTTTTATAATCTCCCCCAGCAGCCTCCCGGGCGGAAGTCAGCAGCCCTGGGGCCTCCGCTCTTCCCTTTTATAATCTCCCCCAGCAGCCTCCCGGGCGGAAGTCAGCAGCCCTGGGGCCTGGGGAATTGATGGGAGATGTAGTCTCTAAGCCTAAAAGGGGTAGAACCCCGCTACACAGAAAATTACAGAGCTGCAGATTGAAAAGGAAAGGTAATATTTAGTAGCATTCAATTACAATATGACTTGTGTCACAATTGTATACGCTATATTATTTTTTCTTTATTTTCTATTTTTTTTCCCCACGAAAATGGAGTTACCCTTTAAGGTCAATTGTACAGGGGGTCATAAAAGGCTGACACCAGTGCATATCCAGGTGCTTGCACTGTTTGAAATAAAAAAAAAAATACATTTTAAATTGTATTAACGAATACAGGGCTACATTATTTGAATCTTTTATATCTTATAGCTTTAATATGCAAAAACATTTCAAAATAGTACAGGAAGGAACATAGTGTATCATGATCCATTTAGATTAAAATTAGTTATATGATTGAAACTGTAAAGTTTGTCCGAAAATAATTTTAAAGAGAATTTATGGCTACCACTTAACAAAAACAGTTAAAGCCTAGTGTGTAATATGAATGAAGCGCAGTTCCAAAACGAAAGCAGACACAGTCTAGTATATTATGTATTCCAGTAAAGCGCATCCTCCTTTTCCCCATATGCATGGAAGGAGAGCTGTAAACTCTCAAAATGCAAATGCCCCCCACCATCAGTACCACTTAGTTGCATTATGGTTTTAAGGAATGAAGCTGTATGTTTTCAGCATCATTGCCAGTGACATCTCCACCCCAGAACCAGTATGTGGTGGGCTCCTTTTACAGTAGGCCAGACTTGCATAACACACACTGGGATATTACAACCACCTCACTGGGCAAAGGAACATATAGAACTTGCACACTTCACTCAAGTCCACAGAATATTAAAATATGATTAAAGTGGTTGTGCACACATGTGTGTGTTTTTTTTTTTCCACTTACCTTGTAATCGCTGACTTCCTTTCCTCTATCTCTGCGGCGGTGGGTGGGGTCTCTGCGTCGATCGTCGTCACGCCGCACTGTCTCCTGGGAT
The DNA here is from genome assembly GCA_028564925.1 of Lithobates sylvaticus. Lineage (NCBI taxonomy): Eukaryota > Metazoa > Chordata > Amphibia > Anura > Ranidae > Lithobates > Lithobates sylvaticus. The sequence goes on from CM053028.1 coordinate 226,694,138, forward strand.
CTGGTGTCATTGATCCCAGGAGTCAGTGCGGACATCTTCCGAAATCTCGCAAGATTTCGGCCACATCTTCTGAAATCTCGCGAGATTTCGGCCACATCTTCCGAAATCTCGCGAGATGTCGGCAGATGTGCCGAAATCTCACGAGATTTCGGAGAACGTGAGCTGCACTTTGCCGTTACTGCGCACGCGCGAGATCGGCGCAGTAACGGCGGTGCATGCTGGGCCATCTGAAGTGCCTGTGTGGTTTCACATGCCCACAGGCAAGATGGCAACCAGCAGGAAGGATATTTCTAAATTATTTTACATGACGAAAACCGGCAGCAATGACTTAGTGAACATGAACACGTGAGTACTTAAATAACATCTTGCAATCCATTGCATTGCACAAAAAAAAAAAAAATACAGACAGTGCAGAACCGCTTTAATCAAAAAACAAAAATGTAATATATTGCAGCTTACCCATCATTAGATGTGGTGGCTGCATTATTTTTATTTTTTCTGGGCTTGTTTGTTTCTGCTTTCACCTGGTGATATGGCCATTAACACACTTCCTGCATTAGAGAGCCCCCACTCTGGATGAATGAGCAGAGGGGGCACAGCAGACAGCAGCTTTGTCAGTCTGATTTGGAGGGGAGTGTTAGATGTACCAGCAGATTTAAATACCCAAACAAATTGAATCCAAACTCCAGCTATAACTTTATAATCAGTTACAGAAAACCATTTTTTTCCTTTTGAGATAAAGGTTTTGCATGACTGAATATAAGCTGATCATTGTAAATGATCAATGGCAATGCCAATGGTAAATAGTTTGTCTCATCCTTGCAAACTAATACATTTTACTCTGGAAGAGAGCTTGTTATTTTGAAAAACAAAAGACTTACTGGCTGGATCGCCAGATTAAAATAGAAGAAAGGAAGCCTAATGCCGCGTACACACGATCGGATTATCCGGCGTACTTAGTCCGACGGACAATTCAAACGTGTGTGGGCTCCAGCGGACTTTTTCTTACCAAAAGTCCGGCGGACTTAGAAAGAAGTCTTGACTCAAAATTATCTGCCGGACTTGGCAGTCCAGCGGACAATCTTGTCGTCTGTGCTAGTTGGCTAGTCCGACGGACTAAAACCGACGCTAGAGAAGCTATTGGCTACTGGCTATGAACTTCCTTATTCTACGTCATCACGTTCGAATCCGGCGGACTTTTGAAGTGACAGTGTGTGGCCAAGTCCGTTCGAGTCCGGCGGATCTCAGCTGCAAAGTCCGTTGGATTGTCAGCCGGACCAAGTCCGCCGAAAAAAACGATCGTGTGTACGCAGCATAAGGCCTCTTTCACACGGGGCGGATCTGCTCAGCGGACTCTGCTAGCTTAGCTCCGTTGATCCCCGCTGAGCAGGCGGATGACAGGTCCGTCTCTGCTCACTGTGTAGGGAGGGACCTGTCAGAGCCCCGCTGTTCTCTATGAGAAGATCATATGAAAATGGACAGCATGTCCATTTTCATCCGATCCGCTGGACGGATGGCGAACGCATCGCTGTCCGTCTGTTTTGAGCAGATCTTGACGGATCAGATGGCAGATGGGTGCCAGCAGACATATCTCCACTGACATCCGCCTGCCCATACAAGTCAATGGGTAGCCCGCTTGGATCTGCCTGAAAAATGGACAGGCAGATCTTTGCAGGCCGATCGTGTGAAAGGGGCCTAAGCAGCAAAACCAATGCAACCATCACATCTAAGATTCGGTAATGTTTGTTTTTGGGTTTAATACTGCTTTAATCTCTGTTACATAATAGATGATAAAGTATCTTGGTATCTTTAATATTTTAGTTATGAAAAATTATATCTGCATATTTTTCTGTGCCGCCTGTGGTATCTGAGCGTTGTTTCTGAAAGTACCTGTGACTCTAAAACTATTAACATCTCAAACATGTAGTAACAATGGTTAAATAGAGGTGAACTTTAATATAATCCTCCTCCTCTATTCTTAGATAATTATAGTTATTCCTGAGAGTCAAAGAACTTGTGGCTGTTCAGTAGAACTCAATATTCCCCTGCCCCAATAACTGAAAAATGTATTAGTTCTCTTGCAAGCTGTGTAGTTCATATCCATTTCCGCACATAAATAAAATCATAAATTTGTATACACACAACTGGAATTATTTAGAGAACCTTTACCACAGAGTTATAAGAGAAGGAAAGACAAGAATGTCTAGACCTGTTTAACAGTACAATGTAAATCCTGTGCATACTAGCCAGAACCAATGGGTCAGAAATGGAATAAGGTCTTCACTAGGGATGAGCCGAACACCCCGGGTTCGGTTCGAACCAGAACCTTCGAACGGACCGAAAGTTCGCGCGAATTTTCGAACCCTATACGTTATAATGGACGCGAACGTTCAAAATCAAAAGTGCTAATTACAACGGCCAATATGCATGTTAATGTCATAAAACAGGTTTGGGGACCCGGGTCCTGCCCCAGGGGACATATATCAATGCAAAAAGAACTTTTAAAAACTAAAGTTTTTTCGGGAGCAGTCATTTTAATGATGCATAAAGTGAAAAAAAAAAAAAAAAGTGAAATTTTCCTTTAAATATGGTACCTGGGGGGTGTCTAAAGTATGCCTGTGAAGTGGCATGTGTTTCCCGTGTTTAGAACTGTCCTTGCACAAAATGACATTTGTAAAGGAAAAAAAGAAGCCATTTAAAACCACTTGCGGCTTTAATGTCATGTCTTGTCCTGGCCGCCATATGGCTGAAAATCCTTGAGAAAAATGGCATGGCTACCCATCACCCCCCCCCCCCCCAGCCCCTTTGGGTCTTGTATGGATATTAAGGGGGACCCCGCACCCAAAATAAAACCCTATACCTACAACCCTATATACTCTGAACAGCAGTATATAGGTGGTGCAAACAAGACACGGACTGTAGGTTTGTTCTTAAGTAGAATCTGAACAGGTACATTATGAAGTGTAGCTCCATCCCAAAAAAATCTATTTTTAAGCTTTTTGGAGAACATAGGGAGGGGTTATCACCCTTGTAACATTTGCTGTCTTTGCACATCTGTTCAGAACATGTCACCTCACTTTCCGTCCCAATGACAAATGTTTTTGGAAAAGTGGGGTTTTAATTGAAACAAGGATTGGTGATAAAGCATCAGTAGAGAGGAGATACCCTTTTCCCAAATTAAATCTAACAGGATAGAATTTCCCTTCCTAGGGGTAGATTTCCTCTCACTTCCTGTTTTCTCTTTCCGTTTGCAAGTAGGAGTCGTTTGTAAGTTGGATGTTTGAAAGTAGGGGCCTGGCGTATATACTCTGCAGAAATTTGCCCTATTAGATGTTGGTGTAGCCACAAGACTGGTGGGCACAGGAATGGGCCCTGCTGTGAGTTAATAGATCAAGATTTGTACTTGCATGCACCTGTTGAACCGGGCAGAAAAATTGGGCCTTTGGTGGTGGTGGTGGTGGTGGACGGTGTTGCCACAAGACTGTAGGCCCTCATAGTTACTCTTGGTGGGCGCAGGAATGGGCCCTGCTGTGAACTATTAGATCAAGATTTGTAATTACACGCCCCTGTTAAACAGGGGCTGAAAAATTGTGCCTTAGACATTGGTGCTGGTGCCACAACACTGCAACCCCTCACAGATACTGTACTCTTAGCACAGCAATGAGACCTGTTGCAAAGCATTGCCTAAAAATTGTAATTACACGCCCCAACAGGGGCTGAAAAATTGTGCCTTAGGCACTGGTGCCACAACACTGCAACCCCTCACAGATACTGCACTTGGAGCACAGCAGTCACACGTGTTGCGAAGCATTTTTTTAAAAAATTGTAATTACACGCCCCTGTTAAACAGGGGCTGAAAAATTGTGCCTTAGGCACTGGTGCTGGTGCCACAACACTGCAACCCCTCACAGATACTGTACTTGGAGCACAGCAGTCACACGTGTTGCGAAGCATTTTTTTAAAAAATTGTAATTACACGCCCCTGTTAAACAGGGGCTGAAAAATTGTGCCTTAGGCACTGGTGCTGGTGCCACAACACTGCAACCCCTCACAGATACTGTACTTGGAGCACAGCAGTCACACGTGTTGCAAAGCATTTTTTTAAAAAATTGTAATTACACGCCCCAATAGGGGCTGAAAAATTGTGCCTTAGACACTGGTGCTGGTGCCACAACACTGCAACCCCTCACAGATACTGTACTTGGAGCACAGCAGTCACACGTATTGCAAAGCATTTTTTTTAAAAATTGTAAGTACACGCCCCTGTTATACAGGGGCTGAAAAATTGTGCCTTAGGCACTGGTGTGGTGGCATGGATCATTGAGGAGGAGGAAGAGGATAGTCAGTGAACATAACAGGACAGTCACTCAGCATCAGCATAGGCAGTCTTGAAGGGATGTGACATTATAAATTATTCCGTTATATCCGCTTCAGGTGCCTGGTAGCTGGTGGTGATCCAAGACTGATTCATTTTGATGAAGGTCAGTCGATCAACCGAGTCGATGGACAGGCGCACCCTATGATCGGTGACAAATCCTCCAGCAGCACTGAATGTGCGTTCGGAAAGAACGCTGGAGGCAGGACAGGCCAGTAGCTCAACTGCATACTGTGCAAGCTCTGGCCAGTGATCCATCCTCAGGACCCAGTAAGCCAGAGGATTTTCGGTGGGAAAGGTGTCCAAGTCTGACCTTGCCCCAAGGTATTCCTGCACCATGTATATCAGACGCTGGCGATGGTTGCTGGAACCGATCATACCTTGGGGCTGCGGACTAAAAAATTGTCTGAACGCATCGGTCAGACGTCCACCTTCCCCACCGCTCCTGCTACTGACCGAAGCCTCAGCAACTCGTCGTCCAGGACCAGGAGTTTGTAACCTCACAGTTTCTGGGAACGCGTTGCACAGACCTTTCTGCAAGGCCTTCCTGAGATGTCTCAACCTCTGCTCCCTCTGCGACGGCAAGATAAGGTCCGCAACCTTACCCTTGTACCGCGGATCAAGGAGAGTGGCCAGCCAGTAATGGTCCCTCTCCTTGATCCGAAGAACACGAGGATCCTTCCGCAGGCTTTGCAGGATCAAGGAGGCCATGCAGCGTAGGTTAGCTGAGGCATTCGGTCCGGAGTCTTCTGGGTCACTGAGGATGACATGATCGCCAGCCACCTCCTCCCAGCCACGTACAAGTCCACTGGTTTGTTGGGACTGTACTTCATCCCTAAAAGACTGCTGCTGCTGATGCTGAGTGCCAGGCTCCACCTCCATGCTCACACAATCCTCCTCCTCCTCCTCCTCCTCCTCCTCATCCTCATCCTCTTCCTGTGTGATGGGTGGGACAGAAGGAACACTGTCCGGATAAAGAGGGCCTTGAGAGGCAAGGAAGTCCTCCTCTTCCTGCCTCTGTTCTGCCTCAAGTGCCCTGTCCATTATCCCACGCAGCGTATGCTCCAACAGGTGGACAAGAGGTACAGTGTCACTGATGCATGCACTGTCACTGCTCACCATCCTCGTGGCCTCCTCAAATGGTGAGAGGACAGTGCATGCATCCCTGATCATGCTCCACTGACGTGGGGGAAAAAAAACAAGCTCCCCTGACCCTGTCCTGGTGCCGTAGTCGCAAAGGTACTCATTGATGGCCCTCTGCTGCGTGTGCAGTCGCTGCCGCATGGCCAACGTTGAGTTCCACCTGGTGGGCATGTCACATATTAGGCGGTTCTTGGGCAGGTTCAGCTCCTTTTGCAGCTCAGTCAGCCGAGCACTGGCATTATAAGATCGGCGAAAATGCACACAGACTTTCCTGGCCTGCCTCAGGACATCCTGTAAGCCTGGGAACCTGCCCAAGAACCGCTGCACCACCAGGTTGAGGACGTGAGCCATACAGGGCACATGGGTGAGCTGCCCCTGTCGCAGGGCGGAGAGGAGGTTGGTGCCATTGTCAGAAACGACCATTCCTGGCTTAAGCTGGCGTGGCGTCAACCACCTCTCGGCCTGCCCCTGCAGAGCTGCCAGAACCTCTGGCCCAGTGTGGCTCCTGTCCCCCAAACACACCAGCGCAAGCACGGCATGGCATCTTTTTGCCTGCGTACTTGCGTAGCCCCTTGTACGCCTACGGAGCACCGCTGGTTCCGAGGACAGAGCACTGGAGGAAGAAGAAGAGGAGGGGGTGGAGGAGAGAGGTGTGTCACAACCAGTAGCAGTAGTAGCGTTTTGGAGGCGTGGTGGCGGAACAACCTCCAACACTACTGCACCTTGTCCTGCATCCCTCCCAGCTGCCAATAGAGTGACCCAATGGGCCGTGAAAGAAAGGTAACGTCCCTGTCCATGCCTGCTGGACCATGAGTCAGCGGTAATATGCACCTTACCGCTGACCGCCCTGTCCAGCGAGGCATGGACATTGCCTTCCACATGCCGGTAGAGAGACGGAATCGCCTTCCGTGAGAAAAAGTGGCGTTTGGGAACCTGCCACTGAGGAACCGCACATTGAACAAACTCACGGAAGGGGGCCGAGTCTACCAACTGAAAAGGCAGCAGTTGAAGTGCTAGCAATTTAGCCAAGCTAGCATTCAACCGCTGGGCATGTGGATGGCTGGGAGTGTACTTCTTTCGACGGTCCAGCAGCTGGGGCAGGGAAATTTGCCTGCTACAATCGGACGTCGGTGTACTGCAAGTACTTGGTTGTGACACACCTAATTCTACACCTTCAGTCCTCTCAGAGCAGCTTTCAGAGAGGACTGAAGATGTAGTGGGGATGGAGATCCCAGCTGATGAGGAGCAAGGAGAGGTCCGCTTAGTTCTTTGGTGTGGGTCTTTTATGTGTGCCTGCCAACGAGCTGCAGGGCAGGTCGACTTAATGTCTGCTCATGCTTGTGGTGCCCAAGCGGCTGATGTTTTGGCCACGCGAGATACGCTTGAGACAAATATTGCAAATAGCAGTGGTGCGATCTGATGCACTCGTCTCAAAAAAGGCCCACACCAAAGAACTTTTCTGATAACGTGCAGAGGCAGCGCCCTGCACAGGCGGAGCTCTGCGGTGTTGTACAGTTGCTGTGCTGGCCTCTAGCTGGCCTCCAGGGGGCATCCTGCCTCGTTGGACATGTGACGCCGCATCCTCCTCCTCCTCGTCCTCCTCCTCATCCTCTCTCCCTCCAGGCACCCACGTGGCGTCAGTGACCTCATCATCCCCTCCCTCTTCACCACTAGAGCAAACCTGGCAGTAAGCTGCAGCTGGTGGAACAGTACTGCCAGATTGCTGTCCTTCAGCATCCCCTCTCTCTGCGCGCACACTACTGACTTCCTCAAGCTGGGTATCATCATCCGAGCCTTCGAATCGTTGGGCATCCTCCTGGAGCATGTACCCAACACTATGCTCAAAGAGTTCGGGGGACTCCTCAGGAGGACATGGTGGGTCTAGGGAAGGGGTGGCTGATGATGCCATTGAGTACGCGTTGGCAGCTGCTCTGCCAGTACCCTGAGCCTGGGTGAGAGAGGATGAGGAGGATGAGAAGGGCTTGGTCATCCATTCTACCAAGCCTTCAGCATGATGCGGCTCCACATGTCCAGCTGCCGAAAACAAAGACGCGCATGTCCCATGGTCACGTGCTGATGACGATGCACGACCACGTCCACGGCCACGTCCACTAGAAACAGAGCCTGCCTGCCCTGTGTTCTTGGCTCTGCACGCTCTGCCTCCCCTTGGCGGTCTTCCAGCCATTGTAGTCGGTAGTCCTGTGGGTGCTGCTGAGAAGAAAATATAGGAGCTCTGTGTGATGCCACTAACACACTAGAAGTCCTATGGGTGCTTCTGCAAAGAAAATATAGGAGCTCTGTGTGATGCCACTAACACACTAGAAGTCCTGTGGGTGCTGCTGAGAAGAAAATATAGGAGCTCTGTGTGATGCCACTAACACACTAGAAGTCCTATGGGTGCTTCTGGGAAGAAAATATAGGAGCTCTGTGTGATGCCACTAACACACTAGAAGTCCTATGGGTGCTTCTGCAAAGAAAATATAGGAGCTCTGTGTGATGCCACTAACACACTAGAAGTCCTGTGGGTGCTGCTGAGAAGAAAATATAGGAGCTCTGTGTGATGCCACTAACACACTAGAAGTCCTATGGGTGCTTCTGCAAAGAAAATATAGGAGCTCTGTGTGATGCCACTAACACACTAGAAGTCCTGTGGGTGCTGCTGAGAAGAAAATATAGGAGCTCTGTGTGATGCCACTAACACACTAGAAGTCCTATGGGTGCTTCTGCAAAGAAAATATAGGAGCTCTGTGTGATGCCACTAACACACTAGAAGTCCTGTGGGTGCTGCTGAGAAGAAAATATAGGAGCTCTGTGTGATGCCACTAACACACTAGAAGTCCTGTGGGTGCTGCTGAGAAGAAAATATAGGAGCTCTGTGTGATGCCACTAACACACTAGAAGTCCTGTGGGTGCTGCTGAGAAGAAAATATAGGAGCTCTGTGTGATGCCACTAACACACTAGAAGTCCTATGGGTGCTTCTGCAAAGAAAATATAGGAGCTCTGTGTGATGCCACTAACACACTAGAAGTCCTGTGGGTGCTGCTGAGAAGAAAATATAGGAGCTCTGTGTGATGCCACTAACACACTAGAAGTCCTATGGGTGCTTCTGGGAAGAAAATATAGGAGCTCTGTGTGATGGGACTAACACACTACAAGTCCTATGGGTGCTTCTGGGAAGAAAATATAGGAGCTCTGTGTGATGCCACTAACACACAATTGAAGTCCTATGGGTGCTTCTGGGAAGAAAATATAGGAGCTCTGTGTGATGGGACTAACACACTACAAGTCCTATGGGTGCTTCTGGGAAGAAAATATAGGAGCTCTGTGTGATGGCACTAACACACAATTGAAGTCCTATGGGTGCTTCTGGGAAGAAAATATAGGAGCTCTGTGTGATGGGACTAACACACTACAAGTCCTATGGGTGCTTCTGGGAAGAAAATATAGGAGCTCTGTGTGATGCCACTAACACACTAGAAGTCCTGTGGGTGCTGCTGAGAAGAAAATATAGGAGGTGGAACAGTACTGCCAGATTGCTGTCCTTCAGCATCCCCTCTCTCTGCGCGCACACTACTGACTTCCTCAAGCTGGGTATCATCATCCGAGCCTTCGAATCGTTGGGCATCCTCCTGGAGCATGTACCCAACACTGTGCTCAAAGAGTTCGGGGGACTCCTCAGGAGGACATGGTGGGTCTAGGGAAGGGGTGGCTGATGATGCCATTGAGTACGCGTTGGCAGCTGCTCTGCCAGTACCCTGAGCCTGGGTGAGAGAGGATGAGGAGGATGAGGAGGGCTTGGTCATCCATTCTACCAAGCCTTCAGCATGATGCGGTTCCACATGTCCAGCTGCCGAAAACAAAGACGCGCGTGTCCCATGGTCACGTGCTGATGACGATGCACGACCACGGCCACGTCCACTAGAAACAGAGCCTGCCTGCCCTGTGTTCTTGGCTCTGCACGCTCTGCCTCCCCTTGGCGGTCTTCCAGCCATTGTAGTCGGTAGTCCTGTGGGTGCTGCTGAGAAGAAAATATAGGAGCTCTGTGTGATGCCACTAACACACTAGAAGTCCTATGGGTGCTTCTGCAAAGAAAATATAGGAGCTCTGTGTGATGCCACTAACACACTAGAAGTCCTGTGGGTGCTGCTGAGAAGAAAATATAGGAGCTCTGTGTGATGCCACTAACACACTAGAAGTCCTATGGGTGCTTCTGGGAAGAAAATATAGGAGCTCTGTGTGATGCCACTAACACACTAGAAGTCCTATGGGTGCTTCTGCAAAGAAAATATAGGAGCTCTGTGTCACAGACTACCAAAGCTTCCTCCCAATGTTGAGGGCATGTGGCCTGGTACGGTTCAGGAGGGGGGGGGCGCTCTCTCGTCCCCCCCTCTTTTCCTGCCAGGTTGCGTGCTCGGATAAAGGGTCTGGTGTGTATTTTTGGGTGGAACTCCACGCAATTTTTTTTTAATTTGGCGCGGAGTTCCCCTTAAAATCCATACCAGACCTGAAGGGCCTGGTAATTGAATTTGGTGGGAACCCCACGCATATTTTTTATTTTTATCAATGACTTTCAATGACTGTTCTCTGTATTACGGGAGCCGACAATTCATTATAGCCGCGAGTGATTTTAAAAGACTTTTTTTTCTGCAAAAATTACACTTTGTGCAGGAACAGTTCTAAGCACGGGAAACATGCGCTCCTTTACAGGCATACTATACACACCCCCCAGGTACGAAATTTAAAGGAATATTACACTTTTATTGTTTCACTTTAAGCATTATTAATATCACTGCTCCCGAAAAAACTGCAGTTTTAAAAAAAAATATTGCATTGATACATGTCCCCTGGGGCAGGACCCGGGTCCCCAAACACTTTTTAGGACAATAACTTGCATATAAGCCTTTAAAATTAGCACTTTAGATTTCTCCTATAGACTTTTACAGGGTGTTCGCAGCTTTTCGAATTTGCCATTAACACCCAAAATTGTTCGCTGTTCGGTGAACAGGCGAACAGGCAATGTTCGAGTCGAACATGAGTTCGACCCAAACTCGAAGCTCATCCCTATTTACCATTAGATTCTGGAAGATCCATAGTTCAGTTCTGGGACTGGGAGGGACTGTTATCACTTTATCACTTTAGGGCCACACAGGCAATAAACATATGTTGGTTAAAAAGGAAATTTTTAAACAAAATTAATGTTTATCCATTATTTATTTTACCCTTTGGCAAATCATTGCTTTTGATCATTAAATGTGTGGTATATTCAAATAATTAGCAAGCATTTCTTAGTTTTGGTGCAACAAAACAACATAATGAATAGTTTAAGAGCAAAATGATTAATAACCTTTTTATGACTTTACATATAGGGTAAATTGGACCATCAGTCAGTTGCTAACCAAGCTGTCCAGCTACCATTACTTACATTTATAACCCACACTCTAATTAATGCAAGTAACCCAAATGATAAATTAAATATAAAGTCTGGAGTTTGCTTTGCTATATGATGGTTTTGAAAATATATTACCTCATCACTACTCAAGATATAAATTTATATTTAGGTTATTAAAGCATTGACCAACACTAAAATATTTTTTCATTCGTGAATGAATGAATGAATAATTTGTATAGCGCTACAATGCGAACTGAATCGCCTCAAGGCGCTGTATTTGTGCTTTGTTGTCAAGCTTCTTAGAAGAGGTAGGTCTTGAGTTTTTTCCTGAAGGCCTGATGGTTTTCTTCCATGCGGATATCGTTCGGTAGAGCGTTCCATAGCCGTGGTCCTTGGACAGCGAATCTCCGTTCCCCCTTTGATTTGTAGCGGGATTTGGGAATGAAGAGGAGGTTCTGGTTAGACGATCGGAGACTGCGATTAGGCGTGTAGTGTTTTATTTTCTCGAGAAGGTATTGGGGGGCGTCTCCATGGGTGCATTTGTGGGTGAGGCAGAGGGTCTTGAATATGACCCGATTCTTTACGGTTAGCCAGTGTAGGCTCCTCAGGGAAGGGGAAATGGATTCCCAGGGTTTTTTTCCTGTTATCAGCCTTGCCGCCGTGTTTTGGATAAGTTGTAAGCGCGCAAGTTGATATTGGGGTAAACCTATGTAAAGGGAGTTTGTGTAGTCCAGTCGTGAATTAATGACTGTTCCAACTACCGCTGGTTTGTCCTCCTTTGGAATGAAGGGGATGAGTCTGCGTAGCAGGCGGAGCAGATGGTGAGAACCACTGACTACTGCTCCTATTTTCGTGTTCACTTTTACTTGATATAACTTTTTTGTTGTATTACATTTGGAAAAATAACCAGCTTCTTATAAATGTGAATTTGTGGTTTTGTCTTTAGATTAAACAAAGCTACTTAAACTGCATTTGTGAGTGTGTTTTGGTCTTGTCTTGAAAATACGATGTAACCAAAAAAGGTACCAATTTTTTTTGTTCACAACACAAAATTCACACTTACTTGCACACCTTGCTAAGACCTTCTGAAAAAAATCATAGGTCTAACCATAAAACATATAACAGTGTTAGGTGATATCAAACTGATGTTTTCAGGTATGGGAATGCTCATGTGTATTGTATAAGATTACACAATTATTCCTAGATGGAAAAGGAGACATGCAAAAGTCTGTAGTCTAATGTAAAATAGCTCAAACATACATTGTTTTAATGTTCCTGTTTTATGAATAATCTTTGTTAGATGAATTAATATTTAGCCTGACATCACTTGTTAAAGAGAAGGGTGACAATAAAAATAGCATGGTACTAAATGACCAATATACTAAAGGTGCTATTTTAACACTGGTAAGTATTAACTACAAGTACCCTAAACAGGAGAGGATATTTGATATGAAATCAACCCAAAAAATGGGTCACAGGTTTTCTAAAGATATGTCAAATATAACAAGATCTTTATATCTTGCATGTATTGTTTTTTTTTTTTTTTTTATTATTGAAGTTGCAGTAGCTACAGGTAAAAATCTGATTAAATGAGTTACAACAGGATTCCAGCACTGGTTTCCTGAAATACAGTTGGGGACCAAACACAATGGCTCTGACTCTGCTACCACTTTCTCCACTGCAGGTGGCACTCAACCACCGTTGCATTGCAGAGGTAGAAGAAGTCAAGGGGGACTGGTTCCTCTATGGTTTCATGGGTCACTGAGGGAGCAATCTGATTGGATGCTACTGCCCCATGTGACTCTGACGGTCATCATTGGTCAGGCAGAGACGTTTTAAGACCCTGGCCCCCAGGCTTGGCACGCATTTCACATTGGGTAGTGTAGGGACAGGACACCCGTCTGTCAGAGACAGTTACAATGCCTTGAAAAAGTATTCATACCCCTTGAAATTTTCCAAATGTTGTCATGTTACAACCAAAAACGTAAATGTATATTATTGGGATTTTATGTGATAGACCAACACAAAGTGGCACATAATGGTGAAGTGGAAGGAAAATGATAAATGGTTATCAATATTTTTTACAAATAAATATCTGATAAGTGTGGTGTGCATTTGTATTCAACCCTATTTACTCTGATACCCCTAACTAAAATCTAGTGGAATAATAGAAGGTAAAAATACCTTCAGAAGTCACCTAATTAGTAAATAGCGTCCACCTGTGTGTAATTGAATCTAAGTGTAAATACAGCTGTTCTGGGAAGCCCTCATAGGTTTTTTATAGAACCTTGGTGAACAAACAGCATCATGAAGGCCAAGGAACACACCAGACAGGTCAGGGATAACGTTGTGGAGATATTTAAAGCTGGGTTAGGTTTTAAAAAAATATCCCAAACTTTGAACATCTCACGGAGCATTGTCCATCATTTGAAAATGGAAAGGTTATGGCACAACTGCAACCCTACCAAGACATGGCCATCCACCTAAACTAATAGGCTGGGCAAGGAGAGCATCAATCAGAGAAGCATCCAATAGGCCCATGGTAACTCTGCAGAGATCCACAGCTCAGGTGGGAGAATCTGTCCACAGGACAACTATTAGTTGTGCACTACACAAATCTGGCCTTTATGGAAGAGTGGCAAGAAGAAAGCCATTGTTGAAAGAAAGCCATACAAATTCCTGTTTGTAGTTTGTGAGAAGCCATGTGGGGGACACAGCAAACATGTGGAAGAAGGTGTTCTGGTCAGATGAGACTAAAATTTAACTTTTTGGCCTAAAAGCAAAACACTATGTGTGGCGGAAAACTAACACTGCACATCACCCTGAACACACAATTCCCGCTGTGAAAGATGGTGGTGGCAGCATCATGTTGTGGGGATGCTTTTTTTCAGCAGGGACAGGGAAGCTGGTCAGAGTTGATTGGAAGATGGATGGAGCCAAATACAGGGCAATCTTAGAAGAAAACCTGTTAAGCCCCATACACACGGTCGGATTTTCCGATGGATTCTGTCCTATCGGACAATGTTGTCGGAAATTCCGACCGTGTGTAGGCACCATCGGACAGTTTCCATCGGATTGTCCGACGGACAAAGTCCTATCTCCTGCTGGATAGATTTTTCGACAATAAAGTCCGATCACACCAAATCCGATCGTGTGTATCGAATTCCTGACCGACAAAGTGCCACGAATGCTCAGATCACATTACAAGACCAAAGCTATTGGCTACTAGCCTCTACTTAGTCCCGTCGTACGCAACAAACGTCACCACGTTCAGAATGATCGGATTTTCCGACAACTTTGTCCGACCGTGTGTACGCAAAACCAACATCGGACAAAGTACGACGGACATGATCCGACGGACCTGGTCCTCGGATAATCCGAGCGTGTGTATGGGGCTTTAGAGTCTGCAAATGACTTGAGACTGGGGCAGAGGTTCACCTTCTAGCAGGACAACAACCCCTACAATGGAATCATTTAGATCAAAGCATATTTATCTGTATCATGTGTTAGAATGGCCCAGTCAAAGTCCAGACCTAAATCCAATGTAGAATATGTTGCAAAACTTGAAAATTGCTGTTTGCAGACACTCTCCATCCAATCTGACAGAGCTCGAGCCATTTTCTTTCAAAGAAGAATGGGCAAAAATGTCACTCTCTAGATGTAAAAGCTGGTAGAGATATACCCAAAAAGACTTGTAGCTGTAATTGCAGTGAAAGGTGGTTCTACAAAGTATTGACTCAGGGGGGCTGAATACAAACGCACGCCGCACTTTTCAGATATTTATTTGTAAAAAAATGTTGAAAACTATTTATCATATTCCTTCCACTTCACAATTATGTGGCACTTTGTGTTGGTCTATCACATAAAATCCCAATAAAATACATTTACGTTTTTGGTTGCAATATGACAAACTGTGGAGGCACTGTAGAGGCAGGGAAAGGTTCCAGATGAGAAGGGAAAGAACAGGTACACGTCATCCTTTCTGGAAGCTTCCCATGTGGACACGGATTGGCCAGGCTGTATTCTGCCCCCCTCAAGACAGAAGCTGTTGGTGCTGTCAGGAACCATGAATCAGACTGAGACAGAAAATGTAGTAAAAATCACACCTTTAATGTAATGGAAAAAATTGTACAGATCAGTAAATGTAGTCAAAACATAAGCCAGGGATTGGAAGCAAAAATGGGTAATCAGACGAGCCAGTAATCAGGAAGTCAGAAATCAGCATAGTCATTAGAACAGGATCAGGAACCAGAAGGGACATCAGCCAGGCAAAGTTTTTCACAGGAATACAGCAGATATCCAGATATGTTGACCATGCGAAGGCATGAAAGAAATGAACAAGGCAGTTTTAATAGCCAGAAGGGGCTGGCTGTAGGCAGGACTGACTGACGAGCTGGTAATGATAACCAGGTGAGCCACTGTGGAAACAATGAGTGCTGATAATTATCCGACAGGTGAGCAGCCTTAGCACAGAGAAGAGAGCTGCTAAGAGCCCAGCCCTATAAGGTGCACCCAAGACCTACTGTTATACTCTTTGCTGCAACATTCTGTGAGTGTGCCCAGTCGGGTTGTCCTCCCACAGGGAAGTTGTGCTTTACGGAACTTTAACTTCAGTACAGTTCTGATACTGTAACCAGACTAAGTGGTTAGTCTTTTGAAAATTTTATTTTTTGACAGCCATTGTTTACAACTGGACATGTGATCACTGTGATTGGTTACAGCAGCCACATGGTATCATGACTAAGCACAGTAGCCGGTACACTGATCAGTCACAGATCGCATCACAAGGCAAGCTTCTGGGAGGACATAGCCATACGTCCTCCCAGAATGATGCTTGTCCAGCCTGGCTGTATATGTGCAGTGTCCGGTCAGGAAGCAGTTGAATGTGCACTCAAATCTACAACTTTTATTTTAGTTTTCTAAAAAATGGTGAGTGTTTATAACCGTTGTCAGGTTTTTATTACTGTCTCTATCATCTTTAGGAAGATAATGCTCTCAATTTGTCCTGGTGACGATTGTCAAATGGACTGAAAGTAAGGGATAAGCCAAAATGTTGGGTTGCCACCCGAACAGGAATATGTTCCCATTACATCTGTCTAATGCCCCGTACACACGGTCAGATTTTCCGACGGAAAATGTCCTATCGGACCATGTTGTCGGAAATTCCGACCGTGTGTGGGCTCCATCGGACTTTTTCCGTCGGAATTTCCGACGGAAAAAGTTTGATCTCCTGCTCTCAAATTTTCCGACAACAAAGTCCTATCGGACTTTTTCCGATCGAATTCCGACGGACAAAGTGCCACGCATGCTCAGATCACATTACAAGACCAAAGCTATTGGCTACTAGCCTCTACGTAGTCCCGTCGTGCGCAATGAACGTCACCACGTTCAGGATGATCGGATTTTCCGACAACTTTGTCCGACCGTGTGTATGCAACACCAGTGTCAGACAAAATCCGTTGGAAAAAATCAGACGAATTTTGTGGTCGGAATTTCCGACCGTGTGTACGGGGCATTAGAGGGGATTTGCCTTACATTGCAAAGATATCCTTTCACTTCCTGTTGAGTTTACAGAAGAGGAAGTGAAGGGAAATCTTCCCAATTGGGCACAAATGGAAAGAAAACTGACGGAGGTTTTCACTATTTTCTACTCCACCCAAAATGAAAAGAAAAGTTTTGGCTTTAGTTATTTCTAACTACAATATTTTAATGTATGTATGATATAAAACTACCAAAATGATAAATGTTTCGTAAACAGTGAAATATTTAGAAAATATCATTTAATAATTAAAGTTACCTACGATTTTAAACAGCTCTTGAATTTTGCAATATTATTGTTTGATAGTTTCTGTTGCAGAACTTTAGACAAGGCCACAAACTTTTATTTTCTTCATGTACATTGTAAAACCTTTATCCCAAAAGCAAACAACTTTTGGTGAAACTGTTGAGCTTGGCTTAATTTTTTTAGTGTATGCAAATCTGGTAGTACATCTACAGTTCCCAGACTGACAATGCTTCTGTCCAAAGGTGACACTGTGCTCCTTCATCCATAGTGGTGGCCATTTATACATCAAGTTTGTTACTGGCCAGATCACCAAGTGAAAAGGGGGGAAAACACAGAAAAAAATAAAATGTATGCGACAACCACATCTATAGATTGGTAAGCTGCAATATATTGCATTTTTGGTTTAATGATTCATACCTCTGTAATTGCAAATTGCCATATGTATGGTTATCAAAAGTATTTCTTCTAGATACTAAGATCTGTCATGCATTAAAATATTTAATTTATTTGTTAATGACAATCTATTAGCTGGTATAAAAAAACACTGTTGCTTCTTTTGATTAAATTACTTTAGACCTGCTGTACTCCATTTTAATTTCACCACTAGTTGTTTCTTCCTCTGTCTGCATTATTGTGACAGATATCATTTTTGTTTTTTTCCTGGCACATATGATATTTAATGCCATTAAAGATGTCTGTAACATAGCACTTAATGTCTAGCTGTATCTACACTGTGAAAGTGGTCAGTTACTATATGAATAACTGTACACAAGGTCAACTGAGGAAAGATTTCCTTGTCTCCATGAATAATTTCTGGTTAACTAAATCTATATTCTCGCGCTCTGTTGGATAAAAAATTGTTATTAGAAACCATTAACAAATCTATTTCAAGAAGGCGTATTCTGGGAATCTGGGTTGCCAATAGCTGAATTGAATTCCAGCTGTTGGTATTAATGTCCTGTTGTTGCTGGGCACACAATAATGGCAATTTTCGTCCCTTTTTTTGTTTTTTCTGTTCTGCCTCCCCCGCCTAAGCATAGAAAGTGTCATTCCTTTAACTTATAAAGTTGTAGCAAGATAGTAATAACAAATTCAGGAGTGTTGGCAGACAGTTGACTGGATCAGAATGATACCTTGAAGATCATTGAGAATTGTATTTCCAAATTGTAAAGATCTTGGCAACAGTGAACATCCAGAAAGGTGAATGGAATGGTTAACAACAGATTAAAACTGAACTATGATGACTTTTCTTCTAGAACATCTGAAAAACAAGAGAAAAGTGAAGAACATGGGAAGACAATGTTAGGCTGGATTCACACCTATGCATTTTTAGTGCTTTTTGCATTTTGAAGATTTGCACTACAGTCCATTTACCATGGTTTCCTATGGAATGTGTTCTGTAGTGCAAATCTGCAAAATGCAAAAAGCACTAAAAATGCATAGGTGTGAATCCAGCCTAAATGTCAACATTACTTTCAGTTGGCATGTCTTTGAAGCCATTGACTGCAGTAGGAACAAAAGACAGTTTGTGAGTGCATTTCATGAGGGGAAGGTAGCAAGTCCTCCTTATCTCCTTTAAAGAAAAGTCATGTTAGTGAAAGAGAAGAATCACTGGGGCCATGCCATAGATTGAAAGTTACTGGAGTCATGCGGAACCTTCTTTAATGTTTTAATATCAATTTTCTGTACCTTCCCATTGGTTACTTGGCATAGTTTTTGTAATCACATCCATAGGACAATGGTTACAATCAGCATCTTTATCTTTTAGAACTGTGTCACTGACATGCAGGTTGGGTTTATTAGTTTGCCACTTGCTACAACATTAAAGTGATTGCAAACTCAAGTTTTTTTTCTCTTAATAACAAATAGGTTTATATTTACCAGCTCTGTGCAAAGGTATTGCACAGAGCAGCACTAAACCTCCTCTTCTCAGGTCCCCCCTGGCCCTCATAGGAAGGCACACCTGGGGGTTCAATCCCGATCCTGTGTCCATAAACACAGACAGTGCAGCTCGGCCCTGACCCCCCCCCCCCCCACTCTTTTATCACAGGATTTGACTGGCAGATGGAGCCAATGGCCCCCGCTGCCTCAGCAAAGCCTTTAAGACCAGGAAGTGAGAGGAGAGAGCTGCTGCAGATGAGCACAGTTCTGGATCGAGTGCGGACTCAGGTAAGTATAAGGGGTGGCAAGGGGCGATACTTTTACATAATTTTTTTTTTACCTTAATGCAAGGAATGGTAATTTCTACAGATACCGCAAGCACAATAGGGAAGAAAATCCTAAGATTTGAGACGCTTTCAAGGCATCTAGGTTACATTTTTTGGGAGTACCCCAAAATGGCCACTTTAACAGGTATAGCAAGCTCTATAAGAAAAAAAGGTCAAGGTATTTAGGTGGTCCAAGGACTTTTAGTGGTTATACCCTTGTATTTTACTACAGCTGCTTAGGCTTATCTGAATAATATTTTAAGCTACAAAATACAATTACTGGACTGGTGTTGAGCAGCACAACATTTCATCCAGGTTTATTCGTTTTTTAGGAAAAGTATTTCCTACACTATTTAAAATCTTCTACCATACATACTATTCTACTCTACATTATTAGTCACTGCACACTACATGCTACATTTAGAACATAGATTAATTTAAACTGGCTAATGGACAGGGAATGTGATCTGTGTTGTACACATGTTCTATTCCACATGTATTGACTGCTTTAAAACCAAAAGCTGTTCATGTGATATCTCATTTTGCATGAGTATTAATACATCTGACCTTTTGGTAACAGCAGATCATTTTAACAATATCATAATTAGGTGTATGTAAAGCCAAAGCTTTTTTTCTAGTTATGGATAGAGTAATGAAGGGTTAAAAACCTTGTTTGTTAGTTTTTTGCTGCATGCATCCTGATGGGGAGATTTCAGTTTGCTTCCTGTACCAGGGGTGCAACAAGAAGTGAGAGGAAGTCTCTACAAAGTGAAGGAGGGGGACTGCCAGACTAGACAGTTGTCAGTGAAATTGGTGTCTCCTTTAGAAGATTAAACTCTTGTTCATTTAATACTCAAGGTTTGGGATTTTCTGTAACTTTCAGTACCAATCACAATGGTCACAAATAAAGTAAATATCCCCAGCAGGGACCAAAAGCAATATAAAAAATGGGTAGGTGTTCTAATCCTTCCTTATTCTTTCCAAAAGAATACCTATGCATGCATGTAAAGAGAAGGGTGGAAGTATATATGGCGTGTTCTTCATTTTACAATAAAATGTCTGTAGTGGCAGCAAAAATAATATAAGCATATAGATACAAACATATAGATAGAGGCAGAAAGGAAAATACCACTGTTCCTAAACTCATTGATCATATTAAAGTATTATCTGGCTTATTCATAGCAACCAAGCAGTGGCCACGTGGGCGCTATGGGGCCCGCAGCCAAGTGGGGCCCGGGGAGGATGAGGAATGCATACTGTACTTGCCAACTTTTTTTTTTCCTTGCCGTTGCTAGAGGTCCGCGGCACTGGTCATTTCTGTCTCTGTCGCTATTTTACAGAAGACCGGTTAAGGAAGAAACAAGAAGCAGAGCCCGGGTGGCAATGAAAGCGGCTGCAATAGAAATGGAGCTCCATTTCTGTTGGCCGCTTTCTTGCCACCCAGGCTCCGCCTCCTGGTTCTGTAAAAGGCACGGAGACGAGCACAGTGAGTCCTGAGCGGCGCCGAGGCCCGATGGAGAGTCCTGGGTCCCAGCGCTATCCCTGTCTGACTGAGACTCAGCTGTCTCTCTCGCTGGCTGCCTCCTATCACATCATGCCGCCCAGAGAGTCAGTGACAGTCTGAGCAAGTAACTCTCCGGGCGGCTGTAGGCCCAGGTGCATGAATGGGGGGTGGTACTCCTGGGGGGGTGAATTGTCCTGGGGGGTCTGTAGTCCTGGAGGGGGTCTGTACAGGTGGAGGGGGTTTAGTTGTCCTGGGGGGGTCTGTACAGATGGGGCTGGTTTGTCCAGGGGGGTCTGTACTGATGGAGGAGGATCTATACTGATGGAGGACTGTACTGAGGAAGGACTATGGGGGGAGGGGGTAATGCCATGTTTTTCCACACCGGGTGACACCAACCCTAGTGACGCCACTAGTAACTGGGGACAGCTGATATAAGGAGGGACTCTACTGGGAATGCCTGATGTAAGGAGGGACTCTACTGGGGGCACCTGATGTAAGGAGGGACTCTACTGGGGGCACCTGATGTAAGGAGGGACTCTACTGGGAATGCCTGATGTAAGGAGGGACTCTACTGGGGCACCTGATGTAAGGAGGGACTCTACTAGGGGCACCTGATGTAATGAGGGACTCTACTGGGAATGCTTGATGTAAGGAGGGACTCTACTGGGAATGCCTGATGTAAGGAGGGACTCTACTGGGAATGCCTGATGTAAGGAGGGACTCTACTGGGAATGCCTGATGTAAGGATGGACTCTACTGGTGAACCTCATGTAAGGAGGGACTCTACTGGGGGCATCTGATGTAAGGAGGGACTCTACTGGGAATGCCTGATGTAAGGAGGGACTCTACTGGGAATGTCTGATGTAAGGAGGGTCTCTACTGGGAATGCCTGATGTAAGGAGGGACTCTACTGGGAATGCCTGATGTAAGGAGGGACCCTACTGTGAATGCCTGATGTAAGGAGGGACTCTACTGGGGGCACCTGATGTAAGGAGGGACTCTACTGGGGGCACCTGATGTAAGGAGGGACTCTACTGGGGCACCTGATGTAAGGAGGGACTCTACTAGAGACACCTGATGTAAGGACGGATTCTGCTGGGAATGCCTGATATAAGGATGGACTCTGCTGGGGACACCCGATGACATCTGGTGGCAGGCAATGTGGTAAGTGACACACTCGGGGCTCCCACTAATTCTGCATTATGGTGAGTTGAACTATTTCATTTTATATTACAATGTAATAATACAAAAAAATATTTAATCATCCTGACACCATAACAACCATGGTGCCGTGATGATTGAAGCGCTAACACCAGGTGTTTGGAGTATCTTTATCTGTTGATGGTTAAACTTTCTGGAATACATATATTGCTATTGTGGTGTAGGATCTGGGCCTGTTGTCCCTCCATCCCTCTCTTTCCTTCTCTCTCCTTCCCTCCCTATCTTTCTTTCTTTCTTTCTTTCTTCCTTCCTTCCTTCCTTCCTCCATCCCTCATTCATCTCAGACTCGAATCACACCCCCTTTGAGCTACGCCCTTTAAGCCACGCCCACTATTTTATTTAACCACTTCAGCCCCGGACAAATTTGCAGCCAAAGGACCAGGCCCTTTTTGCAATTCGGCACTGCGTCGCTTTAACTGACAATTGCGCTGCCGTACGATGTGGCTCCCAAACAAAATTGGCATCCTTTTTTTCCCACAAATAGAGCTTTCTTTTTTGGTATTTGATCGCCCCTGCGGTTTTTTATATTTTTTGCGCTATAAACAAAAATAGAGCGACAATTTTGAAAAAAATTCAATATCATTTACTTTTTGCTATAATAAATATCCCCAAAAAATATATAAAAAAACATTTTTTTTCCCCAGTTTAGGCCGATACGTTTTTTTTTGGGGGGGGGCTGTTTGGGGGGGGGGGGGGGGGGCATACAACATTTTTCTATGGGGCCCTGTGATTTCTAGTTACGCTCCTGCAACCAAGTAATTATTAGCTGACTGGATAACTTGACTGGATTAGTTAGTTGTTGACTGGATGACTAAATTGTCTTTATAGTTGAAACATGATTGATCTTAAACCGACCTTTAGCCAGTGTACTGTTTAATCCTATTCTTCCTTATTCTCTTGCAAGCACGTTCTTTGAGTCTAAGTTTATGTTAACATTTTTCTTTGCTAGTTCTTAGTCATTTACATGTAAGTAAAGGTGACAGAGGTTATAACGGAAAGAACATGTATAAACTATCCCATCAGAGAGGGAAAGCCAGACTGAATACTGTCAAGCTTTTTCCTCCATTCCCCTCCTTTTGGGGAATACAGATAAGACCCATCTCCACGTTTTACATTTTATCTCCTCTGACAAAGCTGGAAAAACCAACAACAGTAGCAGCACCAGCCAGTAGATGTTAATTGTCATGATGCAAAATATTTCCCACTACTTCACGACAATGAGAACCCTTTTAGACCTCTTAAACATGCTAAAAATGGCAAACCTGTCCCAATAAGTCTATGCCTTTTCTTGTTCCAATTGCCTAAACTGGTGTTCCAGTGACCTGAACTGGTGCAGTTTGCCATCTACTGCCCACCCTCCAGTGTTATGTCTAGAAGGGTATTCAGCACAGAAAGTAGTATTGTTAGGCCAAGACATTCCGTATTGTTCCCCACAAGTGTTAAAAGAATTACTTTTGTTAAAATAATGCAATCATTTTCAGCAACCTCTGCAGGTTCTACCTCCATTACCAGTGACTAATACTACCCAAACACTGCCACACATGCCCACCACTAGCTCCTACACGTATATATTTTTTGCTGTTCTTGTCAGCTTCCCATCACACCTGCTGCTGCAAATTAATGTTTCGCAAAAATGAAAATTGCTTTGCCTACTGTGCCAATATTAACTGCTGATTAACATTGCATAGCACCTCAAAGAAAAATGTATTCATTATTATTAGCTTTCATTCTTATACTATTCAACATTTTTAGGATTCATGCACACTGGCCATTGAAAATACAGCTTTTACAAGCGTTTGGCATTTTTTTCTGCCTCAAAACGACCCTCTATGTTAGTCTATGTGTCCATGCACACATCGTTGTGGCATGCATTTAGAGGCAGAAAAAAAACATCACTTGTGCATTCAAGAGAGGAGTATTTGTGCAGCAAAACTGCTGACCATGCTAAAATGTGTGTAAATGTGCCTAAACTAAACATCAGGCACATTTAACCCTTGAGTGTTCATTTATTCTAATGGTCAGAGTAGATTAATATTCTTGCCACCTCCGGGCTCGCTCTCAAGCCATGCTGCCTGCATCCAGACTGCCAGGCTCAGCCCGACCCTCCCTTGCTTGTCACAGGATTTGACTGACCTCCTAATATCTCAGTTTAGGAGATATTTACACTACCGATCAGTAAGCCTTATTATAGGCTTACCTAAAGTTAAAAGTAATGTGTGGAACTTTACTTCCACTTTAATACTTTGTACAAAATCCTTTGTTGGTAATGACATCTTCAAGACACCTCCTGTATGGAGAAACTAGTCACATGCATTGCTCAGGTGTGATATTGGCCCATTCTTACACACAGTCTTTAACCACTTGCTTACTGGGCACTTAAACCCCCCCTCATATCCAGACCAATTTTCAGCTTTCAGCGCTGTCGCATTTTGAATGACAATTGCGCGATCATACAACACTGTACCCAAATTAATTTCTTTTAATTTTTCCCCCAAAAATAGCTTCCTTTTGGTGGTATTTGATCACCTCTGCGATTTTTATTTTTTGTTAAAAAAAATTTAAAAGACCGAATTAAAAAAAAAATAAAAATGTTATTTTTTTTAAATTTTGTTATAAAAATTTAAAATAGGTAATTTTTGTCCATCATTGATGTACGCTGATGAGGCGGCAGTGACGGGCACCGATAGGTGGCAGAGATGGGCACTGATGGGTGGCAGTGATGGGCACAGATGGGTTACACTGATAGGCAGCACTTTTAGGTGGCACTGATTGGCAGCACTGGTGGGCATTGACAGGTGTCACTGGTGGGCATTGTCAGGTGGCACTTATGGGCATTGTCAGATGGCACTTATGGGCATTACATGAGGCATAATTGCCTCTGACTTTTAGGGACCAATGTCCCTTTAAAATGAGCCGGTGATCGGCTTTTTTTTTTCTCCTCCGCTGTCAGAGCTTTTGTTTTCATCATGTGATTAGCTGTCATTGGCAGACAGCTGATCACATGGTAAGGGGCCGGGATCCGCCCCTTACTCAGATCGCTGATCACCCGAGTCTCAGTGACTCGGTGATCACAGCGCGCCCCGCGCACGTCCTATAGGGCGTGCGCAGGGAGCGTGCACAGGGGAGGACATCATATGACGGCCTCCGGGGAATTCACATCTGTGCTGAGGCCGTCATTCGGCCATAGCGCGGATGTAAAGTGGTTAAATCTTGACGGTTCCTTGGGCATCTTCTCTAACGCTGATCTTTAGTTCTTTCCATTGGTTTTCTATTGGGTTGACTGGTCAGGTGACTGGTTGGGCCATTCTAGCAGCTTAATTATCTTTCTTTTAAATCAATTGATAGTTTCCTTGGCTTTGTGTTTGGGATCATTGTCTTGCTGAAATGTCCACCCTCGTTTCATCTTCATCATCCTGGTAGATGGCAGCAGATTTTTATCAAGAATGTCTTGGTACATTTTTCCATACATCCTTCCTTTAACGATATGAAGTTTGCTAGTACCGTATGCTAAAAAACAGCCCCACATAATGATGTTTCCACCTCCAAACTTCACTGTTGGTATGATGTTTTTGGGGTGATGTGCAGTGCCATTTGACCTTTAAACATGGTGTGTAATGTGGCATCCAAAGAGTTAAATTTTGGTCTCATCTGACCAGACTATATTCTCCCAGTATTTCACAGGATTATCTAAATGTTGTGCAGCAAATAAAAAAAAAGCTTTAACATGCTTTTTCTTCAGCAATGGAGTCTTGCATGGTGAGCGCGCATACAGGCCATGGCGGTTGAGTGCATTACTTTTTGTTTTCTTTGAAACAATTGTACCTGCTAATTCCAAGGTCTTGCTGAAGCTCTCCACAGGTGGTTCTTGGATCTTGGACAACTCTTTTGATAATTCTTTTCAGAAATCTTGCGAGGAGCACCTGGTTGTGGCCGGTTTATGATGAAATTATATTCTTTCCACTTCCGGATTATGGCCCTAACAGTGCTCACTGGAACATTCAGAAGTTTAGAAATCCCTCTTTAACCACTTGCCGCCCGCCTACCGTCAAATGTCGACAGGGTGGTGCGGCTCTCATTCTGGGTGAACGTCATATGACGGCGCCCAGAACCGCCGCTCTTGCGTGCTCTCGGGGGCGTGCAGAGTGGCGATCGCGGTCGAGTCATTTAAAGAGCCACGGCTATTTAACCATGTGATCGGCTGTGTCCAATCAGTACAATCTGCTCCAAACAGTCCAATCGGCTGTCTCCAATCATGGAGATGCCGGTAATCGGCGCTCCTCGCCTCACACTGACAGAGTGAGGCGAGGAGAGACGAGCCAATCAGTGGACATCAGAGGACATCTAGGCATGTAATCAGGTCACTGATAATCAGTGCCCTGATTACAATAAAGCGCCCACAGTGCCAGAAGTGAGTGCCCACCATTGCCAGCAGTGTGCCCACCAGTGCCAGCAGTGAGTGCTCACCAGTGCCAGCAAACAGTGCCCACAAGTGCCAGCAATCAGTACCCATTAGTGATGAAATTTTTTTCTTTCCACCTCTGGATTATGGCCCGAACAGTGCTCACTAGCACAGTCAGAAGTTTAGAAATCCCTCTTTACCACTTGCCGCCCGCCCACCGTCAAATGACGGTGGGGCGGTGCGGCTCTCGTTCTGGGTAAACGTCATATGATGGCGCCCAGAACGGCCGTGTTGCTAGGACACGGCATGACCCCGATCTCTGTAAAGAGCCAGCAAACAGTGCCCACAATCAATCACAATCAGTACCCATTAGTGATGCCAGTAAGTGCTGGCTATCACTGCTGCCCATCACTACCCATCACTGCTGCCCATCAATGCCACCCAACAATTCCCATCAGTGCCACATATCAGTGCCAGCTATCTGTGCCCACCAGTGCCCATAAGTGTGGCATATTCATGCCTCCTTATCAGTGCCACCTAATCAGTGCCCATAAGTGCTGCCTCATCAGTGCCACCTCATCAGTGCCTATCAGTGCAGCCTATCAGTGCCCACCAGCGCCGCCTTATCAGCACCCACTAGTAAAAGAAAAATTAGTTATTTACAAAATTTACTGACAGAAACTAACACATGGTTACAGTGTTGCATGACTGCACAATTGTCATTCAAAGTGTGACAGCGCTGAAAGCTGAAAAATGGGCTGGGCAGGAAGGGGGTGTAAGTGCCCTGTATTGAAGTAGTTAACCAATGCCATCAGTATGTTGCAAAGGTCTTGAGAGAGCTCTTTGCTTTTACCCATCATGAGATGTTTCTTGTGTGACACCTTGGTAATGAGACACCTTTTTTATAGACCATCATTTGAGACTGAACCAGCTGAAATGAATTTGCACTGACAAGGGGCAGGATTGCTTTCTAATTACTGATAGATTTCAGCTGATGCTTTTTTGAACCTCCCTTTCTTTATGTGTTCAAGACATTTTCCCAGTGTCATTCCATTTTATTTCACATAACTTCATTTCTGAACGTATTTGTTTTGGTTTCTCTTGGGTTGTTACCGACATGTGGTGAACATTTCATTTCAATAGCACCTTTAGAAATATGTTTACCTAGAAAAATGGTGACGTGCTCAATACTTATTTTACCCCCCTGTATATTTATTTGTTTATATAAAACACCAAAAGCTTATCCTCATTCTAATTTGACCACTGTTTTTTTATTTATTTTTTTGAATGTTGAATTCAGCATCAACAGTAAAACTGCAAACAGCAGAAGCCTTCACCAAAAGAACCTTGGGAGCTTCAATTGCTGACCTCATTCAAAGAAGAATAGCTTCCTGTCTGTCTTCAGTACCCAAATGCAAACAGGAAAAATATATATTAACATATGAAGTGACCACATAAAAACACTTAATAAGTTCTAGAAATCTTGTTCTGCACTGAGTCTCTGTGTGAAGGCAGCCATCTTGGCAGTTGAAGGCTTTCTTTCTTCATATCAAAGTCTACAGCAAGAAGAACAGCACAGTAGTGACCTCACCAGATCTCATGTAAAATTTCTTGACAATAGCAGTCAGAGACAGTAGTACCTTAACATAGAGGAAAGTGAAAGCACTGTAGAAATGTTGGGAATATACTTTTGTTATTCTGCCCAGACATACAGAATAATGGCAACTGAAATCTGTGTGTTTGGATTGGATCGGTTGCTACGGAGCACTATTTATTTCAGATATTCCAATATGAAAAGAACTTGTGTGATAATGACTGATGCATGAAACAGCATTCTTATTTACATATAATACATATAATTTCTTCGTAAGAACAGAAACAATGCAGGGCTTCTACTTTTACAGTCTTCATGCTGTGTGGAGAGCACAACTTACAGTTTATCCCTTTCTGTTTAAACATAACACAAAATAAATTACTGCGCTGTCAAGATCCCATGCCAAGCATATATTAAAAGGTGAATTATGTAACAATACAATTGTTTTCTCTTATCATATGTGCAATTGTACTATTCTCTGAAGAGCACTGTAAAGTATGACAAGGGATGTGAAACCTTTATTATTTCTCATACTGCATATCCACAAAGTTACAATTCCTTGTGTTTATTTACAGACCAGACATAGCAGTGTTCTTACATGCAGAAAAACAATTACAGGGGGTTGCATCTTTAAAGGGAACACTTTTTTTTAGGAAGAAATTGAGCCCCTGTTGGGTTTTCATTGCTGTCTATGTTCCCACTAGGGAGAGTCTCCCTCTTCATTTGTCCTGCTGACCATAACCACTATCCCAAGGATGCTCCCATCTGCAAGACCCAAATTTGCCGTATTCCTACTAGTGGCTGAGCATGCCAAAGCTGTACACGCCCTCCAAAATCAATGTATTTTTTATATTTACAAAGGTTACCAGTTAAAGGCAGCCTGATCTGCTGAGGGATTGTCTGATTTCCCCAGACTGTATTCCAAGCTTTCAATTTTTGGTCCAATCATCTCAATAGGCATGGCTGCTAGGTTTTTTTTTAAAACATTCTATACTTTTGCATTATTTGTTAATATGTAATACACACTTATGGAGCCTGATTTGGATTTCTCATCTACATTAATAGGACTTCAATATAGAAACATTTTAATTTTGTAGGCTTGTGAGTTTGTAGAAAGTTTGATTAAACCACAACTGATCCAGCTTTTCAGAAATTCACTCATATATGTACATTTTCATCCAAGAACCCCTGTTTCTATTCAAATTATTATATTTATTATTTTACAAAGTCAATAGCTTGCACAGCACTCTTTTTTCAATTCTTTATTTATAGACTTGAACAATATTACAGAGAAGTATCATATAGTACTCACAACATAAGCAACAATATAGGTTTCTGAGAAGACCACAGACTTTGAGCAGGCAAGGAGACTTGGCGAGCTTACAGGTATTGTGATTGGGTACAATGAAAGTGCATAGTCTATAACTGTATAGTACTTACAACAGGGTGCAATCAAAAGTTGCTGTACTCATGTGTCTTCATCAAGCCATCACATTTTTACAAAAGTAGAAAAATAGAAGAAGGAAAAACTGGAGGATACTACACAAAAATTAAAAGAGAAGGTGGAAATTGGTATTACAGTTTACATCAGGATAGAAAAGGTGGGAACTGGAAAGAAAGAAAGAGGGAATAAAACTTTATCAAACAAATAAAGAAAAAAAAAAGGAGGGAAAGGGGGGCAATGGGATGAATAAATAAAAAGAGAAGGAAGGTCACCAAGGAGCCCACACAATCTGGAGAAAAGGGGAGGAAACCAAAGTAAGGTTCTGAGTAGTGCTTTTCATAATAGGCATATTGTAGTACAGGGCTAACTGAGGATCTTAAAGAAGAGCTCAAAAGTGAAGATTTGCTCTGGTATAGGGAACATCCAGAAATATTAATTTTACCGAAGCAACACCCTAAAAATCTGTATTTTAAAGAGATACATTGCACAAGTCTGCTATTACTGGTAACAACTGACTTTGCACCTTCTCAGGTTAGTGTCACACAATTACTTTAAGAGATCAAGTTTTTATGTTTCAGAAAAGTCAAATGCAGTGAAATTGTAAATAATAACTATCTGTTTGTTACCTTTCAAAAATATTCCAGATCATATTTAGCTGCAAATAGGAATTATGAAAATAGAAATAAAGTCTGAACAAAATGATGAGTGCAATAACATTACTTCAAATAAAACTTTGAAAATAGACAGAAACATTATGAAGACAAATGCATCAGAAATACAACAGATTATAATGTTTAACAAGCGGGCTCTTACGTTCTATTTTTTAACTTTGTAAATTGCAACAGATTGTTATTATATCACCACAATGGAATGATACAGTGCTCAGTGCCAGATTTAACATAGCATTTTCCTTAAAGAGGCAACTGAATGATAAAGCCAAGAGATTTGATTGGCTCATAGTCTTCATTTGCTTCAAATAATACAACCCTAAATAGCTCTCACAAAGAAGCAATGTTTTGAAGGACTTCTATTCCCCTAGTCAGTTTACTGTGTAAATCATGAGCCAGAATAAAATGGAACAGTGTTGGAAAGTCAAATAGGTAATTTACACTCAGTAATAGCCAAGACCCAACGTTCTGAAACAAAGACCAACAATTATGTGGAGTGCTATCCATCGCGATGAAGATTGCAATGCATTAGTAGGTCCTGCTTGGAATCTAAAATGAAATGTCATTATTAAATGATTGTAATAATTCATCCATGTGGTCAGATCTCACAGATTTCCTTTGTACGCGGTGCTGTCCATATAAAGAGGGCTCTTCATTAGACAACCTGGAAATTGGAAGCTGAAAGAAATATCCTGGTACAATACTTGTGGATGTAGTGTATGTGCTCATTGCATTTTAAAACCTACCTAACAATACAAAGATAGATCTATCTAATTCAACTCTGTATAAATCACAGACACCCTGATGTGTAAGAGATATGCCTATACATGATATAGCCTCATCTAAAAAATCTATTTAATTAGACACCATGCCAAACTTCTGATCCATGTGAGAAACAAAATAAAATTCATATGAACATTACATGCATTGATTTTATTATAAATAGATTTTATAACCCCCTTGAATAACCAATATTAATGGCAAATGTTTTAAGTAGGAAAGTATATACTAATTACATTCGTTTTCATAGAGGTTTTATACAATATTTGGGCAGGTATTTAGAAGCTTGACTTGCAGAATCAACAGGTATTTGAAAAGAGAGACATAGGCACCATTTAGAATTCAACCACCAGACCAAAATTGTTGATACTGTCAATTAATATACGTGTCAGAGACAGCTACATGAATCTTTTGGTGCCTGGCACCGAGGTCAGAGCATTTGTACTACTCCCTCGCTGTCCACTGCATCCCCATTTCACTGACAGACACATGACTGAGTTGGGGTGAGCAGAGCATGATGAAAACCTGAAAGAGCAGATCCCCTTTAGGTCTGCTTGGCTGTTCCATAGCTGATATTCTGTCCAATAGCGGCTTTTGATTCAGCCTACTGCTGTGTGCTGTCAATCAAAAGTAAAGCGGACCTGATGGGGAACTTGTCTCTTAGTTCCCCATCAGGATCTGCCGTTTCAGTGATTCATAGTCATTTCTCAAATATAAGCATTGCTATATCTCGGTAATGACATCACCAGTATCCCTGGCATCTTTTTTACATTTAGCTTTTAACTGGAGACAGCTGAATGAGGCTGGGGATAGAGCACTCACTGTGTGGGAAGCTGTCACATTCAGGACACCTTCCCAGCACACTCATGCCCCTTCTAAACACTAGTCTCTCTGTACGTCAGCTCAAAGCTGGTCTTAATTGCTGCCAGTTTCCCCCTCTGTGAATTAGAGGTAATTGTTTTAGAATCTAGCACTTCCATAGCGACAGCTTCCTAAAGTGGGTAGAACTAGCTAAATGTGACACTTACAGGTAATGTTACTGAAACTGGTGCAAATGCTTGCCCGAATTAGGAGCAGGTAGTTCTAAAGGCAACTAGCCTGCCGCTAAGTGTTCCTGCCCAAAGTCTGCTGAGAGCTCTAACAAGTCACCGATCCTGAACATGCTGTACACGCGGAGTGTCCCTTTAACTTCTGCTACACTTCTGAACACAACTACTGTTTCTGGCCTGCCAGTCTCCTTGGGACTGCATCCCCTGCTGCAAGTTCACCTATCAAAATCAAATCTGCTGGCACTCGTGTTCCTCCTGTCACTCAGTACCCTGTGTTCCATTTGTATCTGGGTATCTGGGCTGGAGATACAAGAGAGGCTGTTGAGGATGAGGAAGAGAGCCTGGATTTTCAGCTGCTCCATTTTCAGCTCTTGGAATCAGCCACCTTCTTTGAGTTCATGGCCTCTTCTACACCAGAGTGGCGGGTAACCAGCTGCCATTATTTTGCCCAGAAGATTAACCATGTCCTTCATTAGCATGTGGAAGGTAATGGGTACAGTACATTGGGACCATTTACTGGTGGCTGGAGGGGTGCAGGGCAGAACACTCCATTGGAACTGGTGGTGATGGCCTGTGTCTTTTACCTTGGTGACAGCACCATTATTTGTACCCCCTGCCTTACACTGACCTCATCCTCTGACTTCCCAAAACCACAGCTCCTCCAAGCCCCCCCAGAGCCTACGCAACAGCCCAGACAAAATTCTGCCATACTGTTTTGCAGCTTGTATGCCTGGAGGACAGGAGCCAAACTTGGCCAGAGATTCATGCAGCTTTCCATGACCAGGTCAAGAGGTGACTAACTCTATGTCATCTTGTACCATTTGTACCAGTCAAGGTCATGATGGCCACCCCTTTAGCAGGGAAAGTTCCCATACATACCTTGCCTGGCACATTTCCCTAGTGTGGTGGTGTAGCGGTTCCTGGTGAAGTTCCCTGGCTTCTAGGGGATACTGTCCCAGGTCCAGAGGAGTGCCTAGCCACTTTAGGTGATCATACCCTGCAAGTGTTTGCCTGTCAGAAGTGAGGTGCTAACACAATCTGTGTGCTAAATGTCTGATGTGTGATACCCCACACACTGGAATTCAACATTGGCCAAGGTGCAGAGGCACTGTAAAGGTGCCACACATAATGTTTCTGCAGCTGGAGGTCAGCTGCAAAATTTGTAAAGTTTAATGCAAGGTAAATCTTACATTGCACCCCAAATTTTGAGGCCTATTTTAGTGGTCTGGAACTATAAAGGTGCCACCCATAATGATTACACAGCTGGACCTCAGCTGCCAAATTGCTAATGTTTGCTGCAGGGTAAATTATGAGTTAAGCCTCAAAGTTTGAAGTTTATTCTAGTGTTCTGTCATTGCAAAAGTGCCACAAATTATTTTTTCTGTGTCTGGATTTTCTGGCAAATTTATAATGATTGCTGTATGTAAAACCCTGGACTGCACCTCAAGGTTTATAGCCTATCCTGGTGATGGGAGATGTGCCACACATACATTTTCTGCAACTAGGCCTTATCTGATACATTTATAATGTTTTGTAAAGGATCAATCCTGCCTTCTCTCTCCAAGTTCCTGTGTGCCAGTACTCAGAAATATTTGTGGAAATTGTCTCTTGGATTAAAACCACTTTTATTTTTTAATAAAGCCTGCCTAATAGCTTCTTCTTATATTGCTGCCTAAGCAGGTTACTTACATACTGTCAAGCTACTGTACAATTTGTGGCTGTTGTCACAATAAATAGAAATTAGGGATGCACCAATACCATTTTTTTAACACCGAGTACGAGTACCGATACTTTTTTGCAGGTACTCGCCGATACCAATTACCAATACATATCACCCTGGTACAGGGGACAGCCAGAGACTGCAGGCATGGTACAGGGGACAGCCAGAACCTGTGGGCATGGTGCAGGAGACAGCCAGAGACTGCGGGCATGGTACAGGAGATAGCCAGAGACTGCGGGCATGGTACAGGAGACAGCCAGAGACTGCAGGCATGGTACAGGAGACAGCTAGAGACTGCAGGCATGGTGCAGGAGACAGCCAGAGACTGCAGACATGGTACAGGGGACAGCCAGAGACTGCAGGCATGGTACATGAGACAGCCAGAGACTACAGGCATGGTACAGGAGACAGCCAGAGACTGCAGGCATGGTACAGGAGACAGCCAGAGACTGCAGGAATGGTACAGGGGACAGCCAAAAACTGCAGATATGGTACAGGAGACAGCCAGGGAGATCAGGAGGGCACACACCAGGGAGGTCAGGAGGATACAGTACGGGGTCAGGAGGGTACACACTGGGGAGGTCAGGATGGCACACACCAGGGAGGTCAGGAGGATACAGTACAGAATCAGGAGGGCACACACCAGGGAGGTCAGGAGGATACGGTATGAGGTCAGGAGGGTACACACCAGGGAGGTCAGGACGGCACACACCAGGGGAGGGTCAGGAGGGCACACACCAGGGGAGGGTCAGGAGGGCTCACACCAGGGGAGGGTCAGGAGGCACACACTGGGGGTCAGGAGGGCATACACCAGGGGAGGGTCAGGAGGCACACACTGGGGGTCAGGAGGGCATATACCAGGGGAGGGTCAGGAGCCACACAATGGGGGTCAGGAGGGCACACACCAGGGGAGGGTCAGGAGGGCATACACTGGTGGGAAGTAAGGAGGGAACACATCAGGGGGGAGTCAGGAGGGAACACATCAGGGGCAGTCACAATGCTTTAATGAGCCCAATTTCTCACCGTGCCACATGAAAAGGATGAAAAGATGCAATCCCATTTGTCAGCTAACAGTTCCTCTATGCTAAGCTGCATTAACTCAGCAGACTTAGCATAGAGGTGCCTGTAAATGAATCCACGATGTGCTGCTAGTTGAGCTTACCTCCAGGAAGTTCACATTCCCTCTGCTCAGCTGCTCACACCTCCCGCTTCCAGGCTGTATGTCGTCCCGACCGCCGATATGAATTCATGGGGTGAACTCAGCCTCAGTCAGTAATATTTTCTCAGGGGGAGCAATTGCGCCATTGCCCCTGGACATCACTTTCGGTATCGGTTTTCAGTATTGGAGCATTTTCGCGGGTAGAAAATGGCTAGTATCGGCGCCAATACCGATATCGATATCGGTGCATCCCTAATAGAAATACATACTCTAATGTTTATTCTAGGATAAAACTAGCCTCGTTGCTACCTTTCACATTGTTGCCTATAAAAACTGCTTACAAACTGTCCAGCCACTGTACAAAACATGTGGCTATTTTCTCTAAAATAATATTTTCAGATTTTAATTAGAATATAAAACCTGCCACATTTTTACTTTTTACATTGAGGCCTTGCCAAGCTGTTTACATACTCTCCAGCCACTGTACAATATGTGTGGCTAATGTCTCTGAAATAATATGCTCTAATGGGTTTTTTTTTCAGAGTAAAACCAGCTTTGTCTCTGCCTCTTACATCATTTCCCTACCAAACGGATACAACTGTCCAGCAAATGTAAAATATTTATGGTGTCTCAAATAATACACTCTAATTACTTTTTGAAGAAAAAATCTGCATTGTCTCTCCCTTTTATTTTGCTGCCTAACCAAACAGCAAACATTACATACTCCAGCCACTGAACAAAATTAGTGGCTGTTGTCTACCAAAAATTCACTCAAATTTTTAGTGCAAGATAAAATCTGGAAATCTCTTTCTATTTACAGGCAGTCCCCAGGTTACAAACAAGATAGAGTCTGTAGGTTTTTTCTTAAAATGAATTTTTTTGTAAGTCGGAACAGGTACATTTTTTGTAACTCGGGGACCGCCTGTACTGCCTATTCAAATGCTTGTGTGCTGTCCTGATGCTAGCCAATTTATACCCAACGCATAACCTAAATTTTTTGTGATTAATTAGAGATACAGGGGTGGGAGGAGGTCTGTAGAATGTGGCTGGTGTGGCTGTTGTTTTGAAGTGTTTTTGTGCATTCTGTTTTGACATTCTATTACATTTTTAAGACAATGCAGTGAAGCACTGTAAAAGAATGGAGCTCACAAACAAGAGGATTAATCTTTTTTGCCACTAACTACTTTGTACGAAGGTGAGGACTTTCACTTTATTTCTTTAAAAATAACCTAGTCTGCTAATTCCTCCAATCATTTCCTGATTTTCCCTGATACGATGTGATGATAGTTGAGCTTACCTCCAGGAAGTTCACATTCCCTGTGCTCAGCTGCTCACACCTCCGGCTTCCAGGATGTATGTCGTCCCGACCGCCGCTATGAATTCATGGGGTGAACTCAGCCTCAGTCAGTAATATTTTCTCAGGGGGAGTAATTGCGCCGTTGCCCCTGGACGCCACTTTCGGTATCGGTTTCCAGTATCGGAGCATTTTTGCGAGTAGAAAATGGCTAGTATCGGCGCCAATACCGATATCGGTATTGGTGCATCCCTAATAGAAATACATACTCTAATGTTTATTCTAGGATAAAACTAGCCTCGTTGCTACCTTTCACATTGTTGCCTATAAAAACTGCTTACAAACTGTCCAGCCACTGTACAAAACATGTGGCTATTTTCTCTAAAATAATATTTTCAGATTTTAATTAGAATATAAAACCTGCCACATTTTTACTTTTTACATTGAGGCCTTGCCAAGCTGTTTACATACTCTCCAGCCACTGTACAATATGTGTGGCTAATGTCTCTGAAATAATATGCTCTAATGGGGTTTTTTTTTAGAGTAAAACCAGCTTTGTCTCTGCCTCTTACATCACTTCCTTACCAAACGGATACAACTGTCCAGCAAATGTAAAATATTTATGGTGTCTCAAATAATACACTCTAATTCCCTTTTGAAGAAAAAATCTGCATTGTCTCTCCCTTTTATTTTGCTGCCTAACCAAACAGCATACATTACATACTGCAGCCACTGAACAAAATTAGTGGCTGTTGTCTACCAAAAATTCACTCAAATTTTTAGTGCAAGATAAAATCTGGTAATCTTTCTATTTACAGGTAGTCCCCAGGTTACAAACAAGATAGAGTCTGTAGGTTTTTTCTTAAAAAGAATTTGTTTGTAAGTGGAAACAGGTACATTTTTTGTAACTCGGGGACCGCCTGTACTGCCTATTCAAATGCTTGTGTGCTGTCCTGATGCTAGCCAATTTATACCCAACGCATAACCTACATTTTTTGTGATTAATTAGAGATACAGGGGTGGGAGGAGGTCTGTAGAATGTGGCTGGTGTGGCTGTTGTTTTGAAGTGTTTTTGTGCATTCTGTTTTGACATTCTATTACATTTTTAAGACAATGCAGTGAAACACTGTAAAAGAATGGAGCTCACAAACAAGAGGATTCATCTTTTTTGCCACTAGCTAATTTGTACGAAGGTGAGGACTTTCACTTTATTTCTTTAAAAATAACCTAGTCTGCTAATTCCTCCAATCATTTCCTAGTACCGCTGGATAAAAAAAATCAGGTGTCACAGTCAAAACTTCCTAATAAAAAAAAAGTTTTTTCCATTTCACCCTCAGAGTAGCATATATGTACAGCAGCATTTGTAATAACAGATAATTGCATAATAGTGGTCAGGGGTGGACTGGGCCGGGGGGCAGGGTGGCAATCGACTCCCTGGCCGCTCTAATGCCAGGGAAAAAGGTTGGGCACAAAGTACTCTATGATCTCCTGCATGTCATAGTTATTTTAATTACTTTTGGCTTATTCTATAAACAATGCAAACAGCAGCACGTATGTGCACAGGGTGGAAACCTATGGTGACTGATATAGTCTGAGCTTATTGGAGCTTATGCTCTTTGCAAATCATCGTCCCTCTGCACTGCCTTATTGCTTCCCATCACTTTAGCAGCAAGTGAAAGTCAATGAAGGATTAAATGATTTAGTGACAGTGCTCAGTAAGGACAGGAGAAAGATATTTTAGGTAGTATGCTGTCGGTTTATGCCACAAATGGGAGAGTGATATTTCCTAAGACATTTTGGTGTTGTGCTGAGGATATGGGGCAGTGGTATATGTAGGGGCACTCTGAAATCAGAAATGAGAGGGGGAGGTGCTACACTGTTGGGTTAGATATCAGGAAAGTGAAATAAATGGTACAAGGGTATGCTGTGTATCTTTAAAATGGTGTTTTTCAGAAGAAGGGCTCTTTCACCCATCAAAGGCTGATGTGTTCTGACAATGAGGGTTTTCTCATAGTGATTATGTTCTTATTCAGTATACATTCTGTTTCTAATCTGTTCTGTGTCCCTTTACTTGGTCATTTCGCAGAAACCTGAAGAAATTGATTAAAAGAAGAATGAAAGCAGACATTACACTTTCAATACACTTGCAATAGGCTGCAGTGTAAAAATGAAGAAATTAGACTTAGAACTAAAAGCTCAACAAATAAATGAACATGCTTTTACCCCTAGCAACCAGTCAGATGTAGGTTAGTGTAGTGAAATAACATATGATGATGACTAAGTAGTTACTGTACATTGTATCTTACTTTGGCCTTTTTTTAAAAGCATACTTTGACTTTGACATCAAAGCATACTGCATTGCATCAAATTCGTGTGATACGAACGGCCCACAATGCACTGCGCCAGTCGCAGGATGCCAGTACCCTGGCAGGATGACCAGGATGCCTGTGGCCAATTATAGCTCAGGGGTTTAGTACACGCCCCACACTATATAAGGCCACCATCGCGGCGGCCTTGTGTAGTGTGTTGCGGCGGTCAGGGAGAGAGCTAGATAGGCAGGGACAGTGTGAGATATACTCAGGCTTCTGCAGGAGTTAGTGTGTCTTCTGTGCCTCCAGCACAGCCCAGTATACACCTGTATATACCCATATTAGCTGGTGTTCTCTGATACAGCCATCTGCAGGAGTTAGTGTGTCTTCTGTGCCTCCAGCACAATATACACCTGTATCTACCCATATTAGCTGGTGTTCTCTGATACAGCCATCTGCAGGAGTTAGTGTGTCTTCTGTGCCTTCAGCACAATATACACCTGTATCTACCCATATTAGCTGGTGTTCTCTGATACAGCCATCTGCAGGAGTTAGTGTGTCTTCTGTGCCTCCAGCACAGCCCAGTATACACCTGTATCTACGCATATTAGCTGGTGTTCTCTGATACAGCCATCTGCAGTAGTTAGTGGGTGTTGTGTGCCTCCAGTACAATATACACTACCCAATTGCTGGTTTTCCCATCTCCCTGCAGGCCATTACAATGTCTGGAAGGCCAACAAGGCGAGGCAGACAGTCACGAGCCAATAAAAGAGGGCAAGCAGGCTCTGTGTCTAGAGACAACAGTGCTGGTCGTGGACGTGGTGCATCGTCATCAGCACGTGGCCATGGGACACGCTTGTCCTTATTTTCGGCAGCTGAACGTGTTGAGCCGCATCATGCCGAAGACTTGGTAGAGTGGATGACCAAGCCCTCCTCATCCTCCTCATCCTCTCTCACCCAGGCTCAGGGTACTGGCAAAGCAGCTGCCAACGTATCCTCTTCCCTCGTCTTAATGTCATCAGTCACTCCTTCCCTAGACCCACCATGTCCTCCTGAGGAGTCCCCCGAACTGTTTGACCACAGTGTTGGGTACATGCTCCAGGAGGATGCCCAGCGTTTTTAAGGATCTGATGATGATACCCAGCTAGAGAAAGGCAGTAGCATGAGCGCAGAGAGAGGGGATGCTCAAGGACAGCAATCTGGCAGTCATGTTCAACCAGCTGCAGCATACTGCCAGGTTTGCTCCAGTGGTGAAGAGGGAGGGTATGATGAGGTCACTGACTACACGTGGGTGCCTGATAGGAGAGAGGAGGAGGCACATCTCCAACGAGGCAGGATGCCCTTTAGGGGCCAGCTTAAGGGCAGCACACCGACTGAATCCCACCGCAAAGCTCTGCCTGTGCAGGGCGCTGCCTCTGCGCGTTATTACAAAAGTTCTTTGGTGTGGGCCTTTTTTGAGACCAGTGCATCAAATCGCACCGCTGCTATTTGCAACATATGTCTCAAGCGTATCTTGCGTGGCCAAAACATCAGCCGCTTGGGCACCACAGGCATGACCAGACATATGTTGACCTGCCATGCAGCTCGTTGGCAAGCGTACCTTAAAGACCCACACCAAAGAACAAAGCGGACCTCTCCTTGCTCCTCATCAGCTGGGATCTCCAACCCCACTATACCTTCAGTCCTCTCTGAAAGCTGCACTGAGAGGAATGAAGGTGTAGAATTAGGTGTGTCACAGCCAAGTACTTGCGGGCACTCTGCTAGCAGTACACCGACATACGGTTGTACCAGGCAAATTTCCCTGCCCCAGCTGCTGGACCGTTGAAAGAAGTTCACTCCCAGCCATCCACATGCCCAGCGGTTGAATGCTAGCTTGGCTAAATTGCTAGCACTTCAACTGCTGCCTTTTCAGTTGGTAGACTCGGCCCCCTTCCGTGAGTTTGTGCAATTTGCGGTTCCTCAGTGGCAGGTTCCCAAACGCCGCTTTCTCTCACGGAAGGCGAATCCGCCTCTCAACCAGCATGTGGAAGGCAATGTCCATGCCTCGCTGGACAGGGCGGTCAGCGATAAGGTGCATATTACTGCTGACTCATGGTCCAGCAGGCATGGACAGGGACGTTACCTATCTTTCACGGCCCATTGGGTCACTCTTTTGGCAGCTGGGAAGGATGCAGGACAAGGTGCAGTTGGAGGTTGTTCCGCCACCACGCCTCCAAAATGCTACTACTGGTTGTGAAACACATCTCTCCTCCCCCCTCCTCTTCTTCTTCCTCCATGGCCTCTTCCTGTCCTTTGTCCTCCACCAAGGAACCAGCGGTGCTCCGTAGGCGTTCAAGGGGTTACACAAGTACGCGGGCAAAAAGATGCCATGCCCTGCTTGCGCTGGTGTATTTAGGGGACAGGAGCCCCACTGGGGCAGAGGTTCTGTCAGCTCTGCAGGGGCAGGCCGAGAGGTGGTTGATGCCACGCCAGCTTAAGCCAGGAATGGTGGTTTGCGACAATGGCACCAACCTCCTCTCTGCCCTGCAACAGGGACAACTGACCCATGTGCCCTGTATGGCTCACATCCTTAACCTGGTGTTGCAGCGGTTCTTGGGCAGGTACCCAGGCTCACAGGATGTCCTGAGGCAGGCCAGGAAAGTCTGTGTGCATTTCCGCCGATCATATAATGCCAGTGCTCGGCTGGCTGAGCTGCAAAAGGAGTTGAACCTGCCCAAGAACCGCCTTATATGTGACATGCCCACCAGGTGGAACTCAACGTTGGCCATGCTGCAGCGACTGCACACCCAGCAGAGGGCCATCAATGAGTACCTGTGCGACTACAGTACCAGGACAGGGTCAGGGGAGCTCGGATTTTTTTCACAACGCCAGTGGAGCATGATTAGGGATGCATGCACTGTCCTGTCACCATTTGAGGAGGCCACGAGGATGGTGAGCAGTGACAATGCATGCATCAGTGACACTGTACCTCTTGTCCACCTGTTGGAGCATACGCTGCGTGGAATAATGGACAGAGCACTTGAGGCAGAACAGAGACAGGAAGAGGAGGACTTCCTTGCCTCTCAAGGCCCCCTTTATCCAGACAGTGTTCCTTCTGTCCCACCTACCACACAGGAAGAGGAGGAGGAGGAGGAGGATTGTGTGAGCATGGAGGTGGAGCCTGGCACTCAGCATCAGCAGCAGCAGGCTTTTAGGGATGATTTACAGTCCCAAGAAACCGGTGAACTTGTACGTGGTTGGGAGGAGGTGGCTGCGGATCATGTCGTCCTTAGTGATCCAGAGGACTCCAGACCGAATGCCTCAGCTAACCTACGCTGCATGGCCTCCATGATCCTGCAAAGCCTGCAGAAGGCTCCTCGTATTCTTCGGATCAAGGAGAGGGACCATTACTGGCTGGCCACTCTCCTTAACCCACTGTACAAGGGTAAGGTTGCGGACCCTATCTTGCCGTCGCAGAGGGAGCAGAGGATGAGACATCTCCGGGAGGCCTTGCAGAAAGGTCTGTGCAACGTGTTCCCAGAGACTGGGAGGTTACAAAATCCTGGTCCTGGACAACGAGTTGCTGAGGCTTCGGTCAGTAGCAGAAGGAGCGGTGGAGAAGGTGGCCATCTGACCGATGCGTTCAGACAATTTTTTAGTCCGCTGCCCCAAGGTATGATCGGTTCCAGCAACCATCGCCAGCGTCTGATATACATGGTGCAGGAATACCTAGGGTCAAGGTCAGACTTGGACACCTTTCCCACCAAAAATCCTCTGGCTTACTGGGTCTTGAGGATGGATCACTGGCCAGAGCTTGCACAGTATGCAATTGAGCTACTGGCCTGTCCTGCATCTAGCGTTCTTTCAGAACGTACATTCAGTGCTGCTGGAGGCTTTGTCACCGATCACAGGGTGCGCCTGTCCACCGACTCGGTTGATCGACTGACCTTCATAAAGATGAATCAGTCTTGGATCACCACCAGCTACCAGGCACGTGAAGCTGATGTAACATAATAATTTATTTTGAAATGTCACATCCCTTCAAGACTGCCTATGCTGATGCTGAGTGACTGTCCTGTTATATTGACTGACTATCCTCTTCCTCCTCAATGATCCTGATGATAGCAGTATCTGTGAGGGGTTGCAGTGCTGTGGCACCAGCACCAGTGCCTAAGGCCCAATTGTTCAGCCCCTGTTTAACAGGGGCGTGTAAATACAATTTTTTATGCAATACTTTGCAACAGGTCTCATTGCTGTGCTCCAAGTACAGTATTTGTGAGGGGTTGCAGAGTTGTGGCACCAGCACCTGTGCCTAAGGCCCAATTTTTCAGCCTCTGTTTAACAGGGGCATGTAATTACAAATCTTGATCTAATAATTCACAGCAGGGCCCATTCCTGCACCCACCAAGAGTAACTGTGAGGGCTTACAGTGTTGTGGCAACACCGTCCACCACCACCACCAAAGGCCCAATTTTTCTGCCCCTGTTCAACAGGGGCATGCAATTACATTTCTTGATCTAATAATTCACAGCAGGGCCCATTCCTGCGCCCACCAAGAGTAACTGTGAGGGCTTACAGTGTTGTAGCACCAGCACCAACACCAAAGGCCCAATTTTTCCTACCACTGTCAACAATGGCATGTAATTACAATTCCTGATATAATAGTTCACAGCAGGGCGTTTCAGCGCCCACCAAGATTAATTGTGAGGGCTTACAGTGTTGTGGCAAAACCAACATCTAAGGGGCAAATTTCTGCAGAGTATATACGGCAGGGCCCTACTTTCAAACATCCAACTTACAAACGACTCCTACTTGCAAACGGAAGGAGACAACAGGAAGTGAGAGGAAATCTACCCCTAGGAAGGGTAATTCTATCCTGTAAGAGTTAATATGGGAAAAAGGTGTCTCCTCTCTACTGATGCTTTATCACCAATCCTTGTTTCAATAACCCCACTTTTTCAAAAACATTTGTCATTGGGACGGAAAGTGAGGTGAAATGTTCTGAACAGGTGCACAGACAGCAAAACAAATGTTACAGGGGTGATAACCCTTCCCTATGTTCTCCACAAAGCTTAACAATAGATTTTTTGGCTGCAGCTACACTTAAAAATGTACCTGTTCCAAATTACAAACAGATTCTACTTAAGAACAAACCTACAGTCCCTGTCTTGTTTGCACCGCCTGCATACTGCTGTTCAGAGTATATAGGGTTTTAGGTATAGGGTTTTGTTTTGGGTGCAGGGTTCCCCTTAATATCCATACAAGACCAAAAGGGGCTGGTAATGGGCTGGGGTGGGGGGGGGGGTGATGGAGTAGCCATGCCATTTTTCTCAAAGATTTTCATCCATATTGCCAGGACAAGACATGACATTAAAGCCGCAAGCTGTTTTAAATGGCTTTTTTTCCTTTACAAATGTCATTTTGTGCAGGGACAGTTCTAAACACGGGAAACACATGCCACTTCACAGGCATACTTTAGACACCCCCCAGGTACGATATTTAAAGGAATATTTCACTTTTTTTTCACTTTATGCATCATTAAAATGACTGCTCCA
Organism: Lithobates sylvaticus; assembly: GCA_028564925.1. NCBI lineage: Eukaryota > Metazoa > Chordata > Amphibia > Anura > Ranidae > Lithobates > Lithobates sylvaticus. Next base: position 226,737,713 of record CM053028.1, read on the forward strand.
GGAAAAACTTCCGTTTTCAAAACTTCTTTTGGCATTGATACATGTCCCCTGGGGCAGAACCCGGGTCCCCAAACCCTTTTTAGGACATTAACATGCATATTGGCCGTTATAATCAGCACTTTAGATTGCGAACATTCACGTCCATTGAAACTAATAGGGTTCTAACGCTCGTGCGAACTTTTTCGGTCCGTTCGCAGGTTCTGGTTCGAACCGGGGGGTGTTCGGCTCATCCCTACTGCTGATCACATTCGTTATAAAAAGCTACATTGGTTGTCAGACTTACCTAACAAACATTTGGATTTATAAGCTTCTACCACTGAAAAGCTGACAGCACCCATTTTTGGTTAATTTTTGTTGTTCAGTTTTTAGAAAAACAATATATATAGCTAAACTTTGATTTTGCTTTTCTATGTCACCAATAAAGCATGAACTATTACTTTTATTACCTTTAATACTACATGTTTTATTAAATTGGTGCATGTAGTCCCAGCTCTTTTATCACCATACACCAACTTAAGTAATCCTGTGTGTTGTACCCACCTATACCTACTCCCAAAGCATCAGAGCTGAAGTTAAAGTGTAATGCTGCGTACACACGACCGGACTTTCTGGCAAACTAGGTCCGACGGTCTTCCCGACGGACTTTCGGCGGGGTTCCGAAGGACTTTCCGAACGAACGGACTTGGCCACAAGTCCGTTCAAAAGTCTGTTCGTTTTGAATGTGATGACGTAAACGGGACTAAAAAATGAAGTTCAATAGCCAGTAGCCAATAGCTTTTTTCCCGATAGAAATTGAGTCTGTCGGACAGATTTGAAACATGTTCTATTTCTAGGTCCGTCTGAATTTTTAAAAGAAAAATTATCGAATTAGCCCACACACAATCGGATTGTCCGACAGACTGATTCCGTCAGACCTAGTCTGCCGGAAAGTCCGGTCATGTGTACGTGGCATTACTCACATAACTGAAAACCTTGACAATTGGAATGTCATTTGGGGATACGGTTGAAGTTCAGACTTGACCCCAAATGCCTAGGCTGTACCTAGGGAACCTGGTACATAATTTTCAGCCCTTCTATTGTTCTTTATTATCCTCTCCAAGAAGACTGTTAACATAATATTAACCCCTTCTGCTCTCACAGTTTTTTTCTGCAACCACTTTGTAATTATTTAAGATAATAAAATAACACATACAGTATATTTCTTTTTTGAGGACAAACAAGACTTTAATGTGTTGAAATTAATTTCATTATAATTTTACTTATTTTTTATTTAATTTTGTTTAAACTGTCTTTCAAAAATTATTTTATTGTATGCGAGCTATACACAAAGAATGTAACAAAACTACAATTTGGTCAGTGTTAGTTAAAAAAATGTGTGTTACTAAAGATAAAAAGTATACATTTAATTTTATTTGTCCTGTTGAAAATGATATTAAAATTATAAATCTGGTTAAGAAGTATTGAAAAAGTTATTTAACAATGAAATAAAAGCTTTTTTAAATTCATGTTTTTTATTGCAACACTAGACAACAAAACAAGTAAAAATGAAAAGTTTTACTAATATTGGTTCGAAAAATTTATATATTTTTTAATTTGCAGGAAAATACCAGCTGCGGCAAGAAGGGAAAGGAGTAAATTAAGGCTGATTAGGGTAAACTATGGGTTAATAAGGAGTTAAATTGGAACACATTTTTTAGCCAAATTTTTTTACTTGTCAGGTTGCTTCAAAGCTGAACTCTAGGATAAGCAAATAATGTCTAAATACAAGAGTCATTGTTTTTCTTACTTAAACCTTGGTGTGATCTGTGTATTTCTTCCAGATCTCTGCAGTAATCCGGTATAAAACGTCTTTGTCCATGATCTTTCTGTAACATAGACCAGTCACTGCTTCTCTCTCTACTCAGGGTGACTGCTCTTTCTATTTTTGCAGGGGAACCGACCTGCTAGATTTCACCCATATTTCTGCTTTTTGGCTGAAATGGCTATGTGTAGCAAAGTGATAATGTCACTGGAATTGCAAGGGCATTTGATGTTTTTTGTGTTCAGAGTGCAACTTTAAGGCCTCATGTACACTGGACTTTTTTACAGCTGCTGTTTTTGGCTTCAGATGTTTTTCTCTGCAGCCAGTAAACTCCCAGCATGTTATCCTATGTGTCCATGCACACATAGGCTGTTATCAGCGTTTTTTTGGCAGGCGTGTTTTCCGGCTGGAAAAATAACCCAGAACTAGAGGTTTTTAAGAGGAGTTTTTCAGCTGTAAAAACTCTCTAACTCTGCTAAAAGCTGAAAACCGCAGAAATATGCTAAAAAAAACACTGAAAACTTGACTATTCTGCATTTATCAGTGTTTTTGAGCCATAAGCTTAGGAGTATAGTTTTGCTTTAAAAAAAAAAAAAAAAAAATGCTACAGCTAAAAAACGCTGAAAAATGCTACTGCAAAAACTCTGAAAAACTCATTCTACATCTGCAGCTTTCTACAGCTAATGCTACTGGCTTTTTATAACGTTCAGTGTGCATGAGGCTTTACTGACATCATGTGCAGATTAAATCTCATCCCTTTAATCGGCAGATTAATGAAACAAAGTAAATACAAAATTGACAAACTTACTTTGTATCTCTCTCTACCTCTTGTCTGAACAGTGTTTATAAGTGTCAACTTGTATGTTTTTTTTTAGACTCCTTTCACAGTGAGGCAGTTTTCAGGCATTTTAGCGATAAAAATAGCACCTGTAAAGCGCCTGAAAACTGCCTCCCATTCATTACAATGGGTGCTTTCGCACGCGGGCAGTGCACTTGCGGGAAAAGCATCTTTGGGGCGGTTTGGGAGCACTGTATATAGCGCTCCCAAAATTCCCCTGCCCATTGCAATAAATGCGCAGCTCTTCCGAAGCGTCCTAAAATTGATTCGGAGGTGCCGCAACATGGGAGATTTTAACCCCTTTTTTGGGGTTAAAAGTGCCCCGCTAGCATCCGAAAAGCGCAGTGTAAGTATAATACAGGATAGGGTATCTCTAATTTAAAAAAGCACAATAAAGTTATGCTTTAAATTAACATTTGCGTGTGGGTCTGCTTTAGGCAGGGATGATTTGTTTTATGTATTAGTACTGTATATATATATATATATATATACACACAATAGTTGATTATAACTTTTTTAAGAAGCGTTCATATAGGAAAACCATTGTAGTGCACAATATAGGCAGAACGACAAAGATATACTATTGCACAAAGGTAAGAGGCTTAGGACAGGCAATTCATGTGACAATTTTACCAGTTAGGAGGTAAAGAGAGGGATAACTCCAAACTGTCCTTCTTTCCTCCTCAATTTGTCCCTAATTTTGGTTTGATCTAAACTTTTAATCCAATTTCCAAATTGCTGCATTTGCAAATTCCACAGCCAGTATAAAGGAAAAGTAGTGGTAAAAAAAAAAAGCACTTGTGGGTTTAACTAATCATTTTTTTTGTATAATTCTTCTTTAAAGAGGATGTCCACCCGATTTTTTTTTTTTTAAGTCAGCAGCTCCAAATACTGCAGCTGCTGACTTTTAATAAATGGACACTTACCTGTTCCAGGTTCCAGCGGTGTCAGCAAAATGTGACGAGCGATCGATCGTCTCTCGCTGCCCCGCCGCCATCCTCGGTCAGGGAATCAGGAAGTGAAGATGCAACGTCTTCACTGCCCGGTTCCCTACTGCCCGGTTCCCTACTGCGCATGCGCGAGTCGCGCTGCGCTTCTCTATTGGTCCCCGCTGTGTCCTGGGAACTGTGTTTCCCAAGACACAACGGGGCATTCTCGGATCGGGGCGGGCATCCTCGGATATGGGCGGGGATGCTAGTCCCAGAAGTGGGTGCAGATACCTGTATTATACAGGTATCTGCACCCCCCTCCCCCCTGAAATGTGCCAACTGTGGCACCGGAGGGGGGAGGAATCCGATAAGCGAAAGTTCCACTTTAGGGTGGAACTCCACTTTAAAGGTGTGTGGCAGGGGGTGTGTCCTATGTCTACATACTTTTGATAATAGGTGTCCCTCGTTCCCATCTCAAAAAGTTGGGAAGTATGGAGAGGTAAGTGTTATTGACATAATTAATACACCCACTGAGGCTGGCATCATTACATCATCATGCACTATCCCACTGTAGGCTAATGGGTCTTCATCTTTTTCTCCACTCCTCATTTCTATGCTGGCTTACACCCGTAGGTTTTCATTCAAAGATTTGGATTAGAAAGTATAAATGTCTTTATTCCAACCATTTGATGGTGCCTTCATGGACTCAACTAATTTCAAATGACTTTTCATTCAAGTGCAATGTCAACGTCTCTGTTTTTAAAGAAAGAGTTTGATGTGCACGCAAGTGCAGGTGCATAAGAGCATTTTTTTTCTCAGGTTGGACTAAATTCAGTTATTAGAAATGTATTAATTCCCATTAGATTTGACCAAAAATTTCCATCTTTGTCCTTTGGTTTGTTTTTACTTCCTCTGGTTGAAACCAATTATCAAATTCTTCCCTTAACTCTTGGATAATTTTACAAACATTCTTAAAACTACAATTTTTGAATTAAATTCTGCTGGTATATAGCCAGCTTCAGACCTGCCTATCTTTTGGCATACAAGAAGAGCTGAAGTGGTGATAATGAACGCAATGAGAGGCTTTCTGCTGTCTGCACAAATGTGCCTGTTGGATACCTTTGATACTAAGGCAAGTATTCTAACATCAAGTGTTGTATTTGTTTTTAAATGCTAAGGGGAAATAAGTGTTGTTGTGTGGGGAATAAAATGTTCTGGCAGGTTTAATGCCCCTGGGAGGGGAAGGGTGGGGTGATGTATCCCAAGATACTATAATATGCTACCGCTTTGTGATATTTCATTACTGGTTGCAAAACCCTACTGGATAGAATACTTGCATTAGTTGACATATTAGCAGCAACATAATATAGTATTATGCCTGTGATCAGTGATATAACATGTCACTGGCCGGCACAACATTATTGTTTGGCTAGGTGATGTAATATATTATGTTGCTGCATACATTGACATATGCTGTCATTGGATAACATAATATGCTGTCTTTAAGTGATATAATGCGTGTGCTGTATGTAATATTATGCTGTTTCTGTATAATGTGCTACTGCTCAGTGAAATAATATGCTGCTTCTAGGTATTATAACATACTGTTCTGGAGCAATATCACATGCTGCTGGGTTACCCAACATAGAGCATTTTCAGTCATTTCTTCCATGTTAAGAGTGTCTGCCAGTGAATATCTTGTGGTGGCTCGAAAGCACCTACTACATCTATAACTTTTCACATGCTGGTGGAGCCTAAAAATGTAATAGTAGTGCTCTTATGAACTTTATGGCTTCTTCATTGACAAACGATAATTAAATTAAAATTTAATTAGGGCTACAATTGCGCCAGCATGAACATTTAGAGATATGAAAGTCAAGTTACAGAGCTAACCTACATAAGCAAATGTAATCTGATATTAGTGAGTGATTTAACCACTTGCTGGGCATTACCTCATTTGCAGCACCCTGGTTTCAACATAATGCAGATGAGGTGGCCTTCAAAAAGGAGTTAAAGTAGAACTAAAGGCAAAACTTTTTTTAATTTTGGATAGAGTAAGGGAGAGTTATAACCCATCGGTTTGTTTGCCATCTGTATCCCATTGGGGAGATTGCCCCTCACTTCCTGTCCCATAGCCAAAACAGGAGGCGAGAGGAAATTCCTCAAAAGTGAGGGAATTCTGGGATGTCACCGGAACTAGTGTCCCCACTGGAAGATTTCCCCTCTATTACTGTTCTGGTTTTAACCCAAAATGTCCCACAGGACAGGAAGTGAGATGAAATCCCTCCAAAGTAAATACATTTTGGGGTGTCACTAGGGTCACCAGAACTAATGTACCCAATGGAACATTTCCATACAATTCCTGTTCTGGTGTCAACCCAACATTTTTGATTTTTTTTTTACTTTCCCTTATGATTATAATGGTAAGCGGAACAATTAGAGAGAGCGAATACAGCAATACAAACGTGCCAAAACGAACAGGTGTTCTAATTCCTCCCCACTCTATCCAAATCTAAAAATAAGTTTTGTGTCTTTAGTTATACTTTAAATTGTTTAGAAGCATGATATTAAAAGCCCTGAGCCCTTACTACTATTATTTTGTTTCTCTATGTATATATAGATTCTTCCACTAAGGATGAAATTATTTTTGTCTATCAAATCTGAGCTGAGTTTTGTTCAGCCTCTGAATAAAACTCATACAAAACCAAGTGAGAATGACTCCAATGATTTTACGGGATGTTGCCCAAAAATATAGAACACTGTAAGGCTGGGTTCACAGTATTGCAAATTGGATGTGGGTTTCACCACATCCAATTCGCATGTCAGGACATTGTGCCTGGCTCTCAATGGAGCCGGTTCCCACATCTCTTGAGCAGCTCTGGAGCAAATTTCACAGGAGCCCTGTGCATCTTCTGGTCCATTTCAGGTCCAAATTCAGCCACAAATTCAGACCAAAATTGGGCCTGAAACAGTGAACAGGGACGCACTGGACCCCTGCTGTGAGCCGCTCTATACAGCAGTGTGAACCCAGCCTAATAGTAATAAAGGCCAGCAGTAAAACAAAGTGGTGTTCGCATGATTCCTTCCTTTTTATGATGATTACCAATTTGAGCTGTGTTAAGTGGAAATAAGCAGATCTTTAACCTATATTCTTGATCGTATGAGACTTATGATTCAAACTAAAAAGGGTAAAAAAATAAATATGCAATTCTTCACTCAGCTTTAGTTATTGAAATCTATAGATAATAGTGAAACTTTTGTCAGGCAAAAAAATGCCATGTGGATCCTTTGTCACATGCCTAATAATTTTAATGGACACCATGTAATCCATATACATTTGTAGGGTTAACAAAAACAGTTTTGAAAAACTGAATACTTTGTTTCACTGGTTGGTAATGACTATATACTATATTGCTATACGTTTTGGTATTGCTATTATGAGCTGGCACATTTGGCAAGTGCCAAATTAAAGACTAATTGATTGTAGGCTACAGCGCTTTGCTGTTGCTTAGAAGAACAAGGTACAAATGTCAAGGGGGCCCATCTTGGGCAGCTGTGCGGACACAATGGGTTTGGTTTATTTAAAACAAATAGGCTGTTCAGTTTGCATTGGAATTTTCCCTTAGTTTAGTGAATGTGGTGAAATTTCCAACCACATGCAAGGAAAATTTAAAAAAATGTATTTTTGCTTCTACGTTTTGATGACGTAAGTTAGCAGAGCTTCACCTCGTTCACTAAGCTAATCAAATATTCCCTTGCAAACTAAACAGTCTATTTGTTCACAATGTTCACAATGGTTAAGACCACCCTTAAAGACCAACTGAAGTCTTACAGTAAACCACCCATAAATTAAGAGTGCAGTAAAATGACAGCTTTCTATGTCTAAGCTGTTACACCATTGTCCCTGACAACTTACTGTCACTAATACAACCTAGTAACCTGCAGCTAAGAAATAAAAAGCCCCAAAAGAAAACTAGACCAATATCTCTGCAATATCTCTATTGGTCTAAACCAGCAGGGGAGCATGTCAATGTAAGGCCCTTTCTCAAATCCATTCCGATCAGATCCTGTCAGACCAGTGGAAAAAGGATGCAAGCGGATACACATCCACCTGGGCAAAGATCTAAAATGGGTTTGCTAAGTTCCATTTTTAACTCCATCACAATATGGAGGAAAAAAATTAATGGAGAATATGCCCTAAACGAACATCTGTTTCATTCTACAGGTTAGAAAAACAGCGACAATACAAAATGTCCTAAAGCACAAGTCCCGTATATACTCGAGTATAAGCCGAGTTTTTCAGCACATGCCCCCCTCGGCTAAATACTCGAGTCAAGCACTTTTCTGCAGCAGAGAATGACATTTTCCGACCCGATTTTGAGGCCTCGTATCTCGGGACCACTTATTGCTAGGAATCCCAAATTTGCTGTGCAAACCCAGTGGAACTAGCACTATAACATATACAAATTAGGGGTTGCAGCTAGGGGGCATCTAGGAACCCTTAACTACCAAGTTTGAAGTTCAGGGGATCTATGGCTACAAATGGGCACAGTGAGGCATGCAAATGGGAACAGTGAGGCTGCAAATGGGCATTGTTGACCCTCTTTTACACTTACAGTAGCTGCGCATATCTCACCCTAGGCTTATACTCAAGTCAATAAGTTTTCCCAGTTTTTTGTGGTAAAATTAGGTGCCTCGGCTTATATTCGGGTCGGCTTATACTCAAGTATATTAGGTAGATATATTCCTGAAAGCGCACAACCCACTTTCTACCAAGACTCTACCTCCTCTAACATGTTACACCCAGAATGGTTTTTATTTTTACAGATTGCTGTGGTTAAGCCCACTGTTAGTGAAACACATCTTGAAGTGCTGCTGTTATTCTTTTTTGTTGCTTTTTTTTTTTACAGGAACAAGTTCCTTATGCAGCAGTTTACCCAGTGAGAAGGAGAAGCTAGTACAACTTTAGTAGCCATGACAGCTTTTTTCTCCTTCATGCTTAGCTGCAGGTTACTGGCCATGGGCTGACAGCATTAGTGGCAGTGCAGCATCTCTATACAGGTTACAGGTACAACATAAAAAATCTGCAATTTTGCTGTACCCTCAAATCATGGTTGAAGTTTTCCATAAGTCTTTCATTGGGTTTTAACTTTTGGTACTGCAGACACTTTGATTTACTAAAGGCAAATAAGATGTTCACTTTGCAATGAGCTTTTCAATTTGAGCTTAGTGAATGAGCTTTTTCTATTCTCCTTGAGTGGAATTGGGTTTTCTTTGCAAAGTATATCTTACTACATTCACTAAGAGAAAATTCCTTTACAAAGTGAACAACCTTTTTGCCTTTAGTAATTCAACCCCTGCCACGATAAATTAAACATATATTATGTACTTCATGGATTAGAACTTCCTCCACAGTCTTTGCCACCTGGCTGTCATGATAAACCAACAGCGTCATAACTTCTTGAGCATCCAAACCAGAAAAGTTTGCTCAACGTGGATTCCCACTATACATATCACATAGTTTTTCTGAGCCAGTGACAGTCAGGCATCTAGAATTTCAAGAATCTTCAGAAATAGCCTTCATGTTGCTGTTGGTATAGGTTTCTTTTAAATGCCTTGTTATTTATGATTATACATTCATGATGTTTCAGATGGTAATAAAGTGTATCACAAAAGTCCGAATATATGCATATAGTGATATGAATTACAGATTCTGTTGATACAAAGAAATATCAGATGCAATCTATACAATAATGTTTTGCAAATATTTAATGTAGACATAATGCAAATATATATAAATGTGCCAAAAAGTGTCTTCTATAGCATTTTGATCTAAAATATTCAATTTTTCTCTTTGAATAACATATTATGTTTTCAATATGCCCTTTGAAAACCAACATTAATATATGGTATATCATTTATCTGGTCTCATAAGACCACATACAAAAACATTTATGTTTTAACTTGTTTGTTCCAAGAAATATGTTTGCACGGGTTGTTTATCTCCACATAGATCAGTACAGGTACAAGAACTCTATGGTACAAACAATAAATATTATTTATATTTTGTACAATTTAAGAAAAGTACACATTTTTACAAAGCTTGAGTCATCATAGTGCAGTCATACGTCAATCATAAGTCCAGTGCACAGCTTTTACTTAAGCAGTTTGTAACAGTAGTTATTTTAAATACCTCTTAAAATATGCATTAATCATTTAATGGCACTGAATATGGTAAGTCAAAATAACTATATAAAAAAAAATACTAAAAGTGAGACGTGTTGTATGTAGAGAGTCCTCTGCATTGACCTTTTATTCTCAACACCATGTGTGGGTTTTATAGTTTTGTAATACAAATGAAGTCCATAAAAAATGTTTTATTACTGTGTAATTGTTACTAATGCAGTTGTGCAGAAAGTTGCCATGAACAATATAAAACTGTCAAAGTACCTCTTTGTAAAGCGTATGTTGTTAACTAAATTAGGGTATAATAAGATCAAAAATATTCACCCATTTGGGACCTTTTTGTTATTATTATAAGCAGTCTTGGAAATGCCCTGGGACACATCTGCCTTTTGCAACCTCCTTCACCAGGATCATTAGACATTAAAGTTACTTCCGATAATACCTGATTGGTGCTGTGGCAGAAATAACATACAGTAAGTGCAGCTAAAACTATGCTCCCCAGTAGATGACCAAGTTCTCATGAAGGGAGCAGAGGTAGATCTATGAATTGCCCTAATTAACGTTCTATCAGTATAAGCCATCTCCCAGAAAATGCAGCTAAAACACAATAAAACAAAGAGGAGCTCATTTAAGAAATGTGATTGGTTCCTGAAGGTACTGCCTCTGGCTCTAATCATGTGCTTCTAAAATAAAAAAACTCCTATTGGAATCCATGCGTCCAGCGCCCTGCATGTAAATTAGGGGCCAGGCGCATGGATTAAGGGGGCGGCGCCCCTGCGCTCTGTATGAACGGGCCGCCGATGGTAAAAATAGAAAACACTTTAAAATAAACAAGGAGCGCTTCAGGGGTTGTGCCCTACAGGGCCCCATGGCCCACATATGGTGGGAATGTCCCAAAATCAGATCATTCTGGAAAAGGCTCTTTACCCTGATTCATACAGTAACTGGGCATCAACTACCCAGAACCCCTGCAGTAGCCCTATTGAACGCCAATATCTCAGGGGCTAGTAAATGGAGCCGCAAATTGACCCATTTCCTTCTCTTGGGTGCAAAGTTAACCATTGCCAAGGCCTGGAAAAAAACTGGGGTATCCCTCAAAGCCGCCAAGCACAAAATCTCATGGATTATGTCCCAAGAGAAATTGACCAGTGTTCTCCTGGACTCCAAAGCTCAATTTGAATCCATCTGGGAACCCTGGGAAAACCATGTGGGCATCTCCCTCATCCCTGGTATACAAACGTAACCAGGGCGCGTTAACAATTTTCATACAACCATCTACCTGTCAGACGGCTCCCCCTCCTTCTCTCTCTACTCCCCTCCTTTCCCTCACCCTCTTCTTCTTTTATTCTTTCTTGTTCGATTTTCATTTTTATTTTTCTGCATTTCATGTATTAGGTATGCATTGCATGGGCTTGTTGTGACCATTTAGTGAGTGCAATTTTCAGTACGGTGCAGAGACCCCTGGATTTGGGGATTGTAGCCCCACTGGGGACACCTGTACCGAGCACACTTCCCACAGTTTAGGCAATCCTGTGAGACACAGTTAGAAATTGAACATGCCCCGGAGGACTCGGGGGGGCTGCTCCGACACAGTTTGATCCCCTTAGGGGTGTCGGGGGAACCTCCCGGAGCAAGAGTTTTTATGAAGTTGGGGGACGCGGATGACACAGGGTAACTCCTGGGGAACCTTGGTCTCAATGTCCGCAGCACTCCTAGGGAGGCCTTTATAGTGGTTTACGGAATAATATCACCTTCTTGCCCCCTAGAGATTGTTAGATCCATATATGTTCTTAATGATATGCAACTCGCCACTATACAATGACCGTATGTATTATTTTGTTTTATTATTGTTCTTGTTTCTTTTTTCTCTCAATAATAAAAAATGTTGAAAGTAAAATAAACAAGGAGCTAATGCAACTTTTTGTGAGAGAGACCAATGTGCTGACAAAGTGCACCAAGATGTAGTTGCAAGTAAAAACTCAAATACAATGGATGGTAAGATCTGTGCAATTATAGTTAAGTAAATGAATTGGTGTGAATAGTACTCATAACTATAATGATACAGATCCCATAACTTATCAAAAATGCATGGATCTTATCATGCATTTAACTTCCCAAAATGAAATTGGTGTCTTAGAAGCCTTTGAATGATCATACACAGTCCAACAATTGCGTTGCAATGTATCCAAGCTTTGCTTGTGATGACTGGACAGCTATCAAAAAGAAGAAAACCAGGGGGTGATAATGAGCATTTGTAAGCATCGATAGTGCTTGTTGCTACACACAGATATTATTTATTGTAATTTAAAATGTCTGTGTGACAATATTTCAATTGCCCCCTTCTTCATGAATGAAAAACTGAAGGCTTAACCATTTGTAGTCTAATTGGTGCTCTGGTAATAAATACAAAGATGAGTAGATGTGTTACTGCTCTAGCTTGTGAGACATCTGACAGTCCCCAGCTGGCCTTAAGCCAACTTACTTGGTCCCCCAAGTATACTGTCAATGTGAAACCTATTATCGATACAGTGTTCATTGTTCACAGTGAAGCGGATTTCATCTTGGGAAAAAACTGCTAAAAAAACATTAGTGTTGCCTAATGCAACTAGTTGGATTGTGGGTTTTATTTTCTAAGCTACACTTGAAAAGAGAGAGCTAGAATCAGATTGCTACGGGCAATATATACACTCTAATTCAAGTTTTTGTTATGTGAACTTTCATGTTTTACAAACTAGGTTATTGAAGTGGAACTGAAAGCTATTAACATTTTTAACAAAGACCCCCCCCCCCCCCAGTACTTAATAAATTTAAGAACTGACATTTGATTAGACATTTGTTTACTAGCAGTCAGCAGATCTACAATGCTATAGCTTTGTTTACAAGACTTCCCAAAGCTGGTTAGGTGTATTATTGCACAAATGGTAGCTAACTGCATATAGAAAAACTTCTACAGGCTGACCAGACTTTAAGGCTACTTTCACACTGAGGCGCTTTACAGGCGCTATATAGCGCTAAAAATAGCGCCTGCAAAGCACCTCTCCTGTCACTTCAGTGTGAAAGCCTGAGTGCTTTCACACTAGAGTAGTGCGCATACAGGACGTTAAACAAAAGTCCTGCAAGCAGCATCTTTGAGGTGCTTTAGGAGCGGTGTATACATCGCTCCTAAAGCGCCCCTGCCCATTGAAATCAATGGGCAGCGCCGCCAAAGCACCTGCAAAGCGATTCGACGGCGGCCCTTTGTGGGCACTTTTAACCCTTTTTCGGCCGCTAGCGGGGTGCTTTTAACCGAAAAGCGCCGCTAAAACGATGGTAAAGCGCCGCTTAAAATAGCGGCCCTTTACCCCCAATGCCCCCAACACCCCAGTGTTAAAGTGCCCTTACTCACATATGCATAATGGGAAATCCATGCATGTCTATGTGCTTCCTAGCACCTGTGCAGTACCGCACGCAGCTGGCTCTGGAAACGTCATGTAAAAAAACCCAGAGCACTCTCTGCCATCTGCCAGTATACATGTCTGATCAAAGGTCTGCTTTTTTTAATTACAAAAAAATGTAGATGGGGGTTAGAGAGGATGTTTGCTGAAACATTTAACATAATTTTAGTTCAATTTTAACTTGACTATACTCATTATCATAGGCAGGTTTGCAATGTAAATCTAGTTTGGCTAACTATAGTTAATGGATGTACTGTACTTGAAAAATTCAAATACGTTTAAAATAATATGAGCAATTAAAGTGGGTTATACATGGATTTTGTATAAAGAAGCAGATTTGTGTTGGATCAAAGTCCAGTCAACATGGCAAAATGTACTTGTACTTTATACTTTACTGTTAAAGAGTCACAAAGCAAGGCAACCATGTAATTTGGCTCCAATGCAAGCAGCTTTTCCCTGACTCATGAGCTGCACACTTATTCCAAGTCAGTGATTCAATGAACAGTTTTAGTTGCAATGCCCTACAGGCAGTATTTAGCACATGGGTCAGGGAACGACTGCTTGTATTAGAGCGTATTCACACAGGCAAAGTCCCTTTAATAACACATACAGGTTTAGTTCATTTTACCATGATGATTATTTTCTTTGGTCCGATACAATTTTACATTGTTGTATGGCATTTGCTGTTCAGTTGTCAATTCTGTCAAGTTCACAATTTTTAGTACCTTTCTACTAAATAAGGTGATCCAAGGTAAGACAGTAAAATAAATTAACTGATATTAAAGCAAACTCTCGACTCTCTCAGTTTCATTAATTTAGCTCAGGTATGTGTATTTAGCAAGATAGAGATATGATAAGAAACAGAAGGGGGAAACAGCAGTTTCAACACTTTTCTGGGGGTATGACCCTTTTAAAATGGTCAGCAGCTTTGATAGGAGATCCAATATGTGCTCCAGATTCTGTTAGTTCTTATTTTCTCTGCAATATATTAAAAAAGAATGACTGCCAGTTCCCAGAAAAGGGAACTGGAGGTAATTAGGGCCAACTCTGGGCTGGCATACACCAGTGTTTAGAGTATGGCATGTATGTGCTGGGAACTTGTCATAAATGTGACAGCTTCCCATATAGGGCCCTTTGTTTGCTATGAAGCTGCCAGTGTCCCAGTAACCAGTGACTCATTCCCGGTCCCGTTCAGCTGCCGGTCAGCAGATTCCCCAGCTGACAGTTGAATGTAAACAAAGCAGTAGGGATGCTCTTGATGTCTTTTCCCAAATATGGCAATGGCCATATTTGGACAATGCTATAAAAGGTGACCAAAATTTCAATACATTCGATTGTGCAGAATAGATACTTTTCTCCAACAAAATAGAAGGAAATATGAAATAAATATTATTTAAAATTGCCCTACCTTACATTATTATATTTGTCAGAGAGATGGAAAAAGGTGGTGTCACACTTCAATACATATTATCTATAATTGGTAATTATCAAATAACAAGGGTACACTCAGCTAAAGATAGTTAGTGATACAGGTAATATTTTCATACAGCATCAGTTGAATAATGTTAACTTTAAGTGTATCTAAACCCAAGAACAAAAATGTTATACATTGTAATATACCAGTTTTATTTTTTTCAAATTTTTGTTTTCCCTTATTTTAACCTTGTGATCCTGCGAGTAACACACTTTCTGTCTTAACGTGACAACGCAAAATCACTGTAATGTATCTATGAAGGAGCTAAGTTGTCACCCTATGAAGGAAGTGCGTTAGAACTGCAGATCTCCTAATTTTCATTATATAGGGTAGATGTATCTTGTGTTTCACAGAGTTGAACTGGGCAGGGCTGATAACACTGTATGTGATAACACTGTAGAGCACATAGGAAGTTAGCTCATTGTGTTCTGGTAGGATTGCACTTCCAAGTTTACAAAAATACCTTTTTACCAATTGAAAATCAAAGTGTCTAATGTCTGTACAGTGGAACCATGGATTAAAAGCATATGCTGTTCCAGGAGAATGCTTGTAATCCAAAGCACTCGCATATTAAAGCGAGTTTCCCCATAGAAGTCAATGGAAACAAAGATAGTTAGTTCCACATTGACTTCTATTGCATGCAATACCGCATATGGCCAAAGGTGGGGGGCACCGGAGAGACTCGGAAATACTCGGAGACAGCTCGGCTGCACTTGGAAACCCTCGGAAAGGCTCAGAAACACTTGGGAACTGAGTATTTCTGGGTGTTTCCGAGTATTTCCGAGTTCTTCTGAGAATTGAAAATCAAAGTGTCTAATGTCTGTACAGTGGAACCATGGATTAAAAGCATATGCTGTTCCAGGAGAATGCTTGTAATCCAAAGCACTCGCATATTAAAGCGAGTTTCCCCATAGAAGTCAATGGAAACAAAGATAGTTAGTTCCACATTGACTTCTATTGCATGCAATACCGCATATGGCCAAAGGTGGGGGGCACCGGAGAGACTCGGAAATACTCGGAGACAGCTCGGCTGCACTTGGAAACCCTCGGAAAGGCTCAGAAACACTTGGGAACTGAGTATTTCTGGGTGTTTCCGAGTATTTCCGAGTTCTTCTGAGTATTTCCAAACGGCTCTGAATGGCTGCGAACGGTTCCGAGTGTCACCGGCGCCCCCGCACCTCTGGCCAAATGCGGTACTGCACACCGCAGAGGCTTGAATCCTGGTTGTTTTGCGAGACAACACTCGCAAACCGAGTCAGGATTTTTTTTTAAAAATGCTCGTATTGCGAAACGCTGGTTAACTGCATTACTCGCAATCCGAAGTTCCACTGTTCTAAGTTAAAAAAAATAAGCTAATTTTCAGGTGTTGCTCAGTTAATTGGTTCCTAAGTATTGCCCTTAGAAACGAAATAGACACAGGGGTTGATTTACTAAAGAGTGCAAAAATCTGGTGCAGCTCTGCATAGAAACCAATCAGCTTTCAGGTTTTATGGTCCAAGCTTAATTGAACAAGCTAAAGTTAGAAGCTTATTGGCTACCCTGCACAGCTGCACCAGATTTTGCACTCTCCAGCTTTAGTAAATCAACCCCCATGAGTTGTTAATGACAACCAATTGTGTACAACATACATGTTTTCCACAAACAAATATGTTTTTTTTTTCCTGGTAATCACTAACTTTCTTCTCCTTTGTGTTACTTGTCTATACACATCAGGTTCCTATTCTATTTAACTTCCCTACTCTACTGTGGTCAAAATCCAAAGTAGCATAAGGCAGTTGGTGGTCAAAACATGGGGGGGATTTACTAAAGGCAAATTTTCCCTTGGCTTAGTGAATGCAATGAATTTTTCACTTTGCAAAGAATACCCAACCATGTACAAGGATAATAAACAAAAGCAATATGTTTGCTTGAATGTGATTGAAAGATCAAAGTCAGCAAAGCTCTGGAGAAAATTAAATTGTAAAGTGCAACTTACTCTGCAAAGTAAACGGTCTATTTGCCTTTAGTAAATTACCACCAATCAATCTTGCCTAATGTGACCCCTCAAGGAATCTGGACAGGGCTCTTTCTTTGACTCGGTTTATTTCTACTTTTAATGCAAGATCCAATCCATCCTATTATAATTGGTATAATGCCATTTTAAAATAATGGTTAGCTGCCAGCCCCACATGTTTTCTAGCCAAAACCATTTTATCAAATGGCAATTTCAACCAAACAACTAAACACCTAGAAACCAATACTATATATATGGGAAAAGTGTTATTTGTTAAAGGTTGTAAAGCTACACATTTTTACTTTTGTAAACCTCTGATGTACTTTATGCCTAGCTAAAAAAAACATCAGAGCCTAAAATTCTACATGCTTGTTTTCAAAGATTCACCTTTTACCTTCTATTTAAACTACCAATCCTAAAGCCACAGCAGGTCGAACATCTCTTGAATGAATTTTAAAACTGATCTTCATGTTTCATTTAATTTTAAATAGTTTGTTTGGACCAAGTTGCTCCAAACAAACTTTTTACTTCACCAACAGTTGCATGGCTGTGTGCACTGTAAAAACTGTATGTTGCTTCCGCGACATACAGCATACATTGCCGTGTTCTGGCAGCAGGAGAAGTGCCAATTTATATGAATACAAAGCTTCATCCGAATGGCTGACTTATATTTGTTCCGGGAGTGCAGGATGCAAAGTTCTCGTCCTGCTCCCAGAACACCATGCTGTATACTGTATATAGCTGAGGCTGCTGCAACTTTTGGTAAAGTAAATACTTTGTTTGGGTCAACAAACTATTTAAAGTACAATGAAACATGGAGATCAGTTTAAGCATGCATTCCTTTTTTTATGCATAGAGCAGATGCCATATATCTCATCCTGAGCAATGATTTCGTAAAATCTATCCTGGGTGATCAGTAGGCCTGGAAAAATCTACAGATGTTGCAGATCACCCATAGAATGATTTCCCAGTCCAACCTTTACTGTCTCAGATGACAATCATCTCATGTCTATGGGCAGTTTCAGCTATCCTTATTTAGATTCAATCAGTGGCATGCCATCAGAACAGCTACAGAACCTGTGTAAATCGTTTCTATCAATTATTAAGGGGTAAGTTGGCAACCCTGCCTGTGTTATATGTACATACAACAAAAGTGAGCTCTACAAAGAGTCTTGGCTCCTGGGAGCAGCACATGTACAATTTAGTTATGAATTTAAATAACCACCTTTCCTGCCCCAATTTCCTGTTTCATATGACACAGAAAATGCATACTTTGTTTCTTATGTTGTCTTAGCAGGAAGACTATAAAATTTAATAATGGAATGCTGATATCAGTCATGTTTGTTGAAAATTAATATGAGAGCACGTTCTCTACAATAGATCATAAAGATCAAGACTATGTCATTTTATATATATGCATTACAGAGATCATTTGCATCATGGATATGATGCAAATGAAATTGAACTTAATATAACAAATTGTGACAAATTGTTGCCTTATAATATACATTTATATGTATCCCTCCTTAGCACATACAAAAGATAATTTCCTTCTATATAAGTTATCTCAAATATACTATCAAGGACTAGGAAGTTCCTCATTTTCTATAAGGTAATCTTTTTTTAAAAATCTAGTGCCCCTAACCATCCGCCATACTCCAAGATATGCATCTCGTAATGAACTTCTATTGTCACCATCAGGAGGCCCAGTTGGGCCATGTGATTGCAATACTGAAGCCAATGTGCTGTTCTTTTCTTCAACAAGATTATTTTCTGTCTCTACAGGTTGCTTTTCTTGTGGCTGTCCTTCTGTGCTTTTTTCCTGTATTATTTCTTCCATTGCAAATGGAGAATGCTGTCCATCCTGCTCTTCCTTTTCATCCTTCATAGCATCCTTTTCCAAATCTTCATAATTGATCTGCCGCCTTGTCTCAAAATACTTAGCCACACAGTAGATGATAGATCCAAAAGTGTTGACAACCACACCTACAATGAACAGTGATGTGGGTTCCACATCACTAAATGCAAGCATACCAACGGTGATGGTGGCAATGCTCTTCACCACACCAACAAAACTTGTAGTAACTGCTGAGTTTATATAAGTACAATGCAGTGTAGTAAAATTCATAGCACAACCAATCAGGGTGCATGCAATAAAAGTGCAGACCATGGCCGGGTCTTTCCAACCTGGGAATGACCATGCATTGATCATGTCCATACTGGCAAAAGAACAGATAATAAGCAGAGGTGTTGCTGTAATGGCAATGATATACTGGGCGGTAAGAGGTCCATGCTCACTATCTGTACTAGTCTTCTGAATAATTACTAGGTAAGCAGCATGAACTAGTACAGCCAGCACTCCAGTTATGTAGCCTACAGGTTCGCCACTCAAGTCACCAGCACCTGTATGAAATACAAGATAATGTTAGATTGAATTAATTAGTAAAAAGATACATGTTTCAAAAAAACAAAATACATTTAAAATAGAAGAACCAATAATGGACTAGTTGTGTTTTATTAGATTGCATGTATTTTATTTAAAGTTAATTTCACAATAAGCATAGCACTAGGACATGTTTACCCAAAAGCTTGATGTTTATCTAAGTATTTTCATATTTAGTCCTAAAGAAATATATACAGGTGTTTCTACATACTACAGTATATTATGTTTACAGGTGCATCTCATAAAATTAGGGAAGCGTGAGCATAAAGTGCTCTAGAATTTCCTGCTAGATGGCTGCGCTAACTTTGGACTTGATAAAACACAGTGGACCAATACCAGCAGATGACATGGCTCCCCAAATCATCACTGACTGTGGAAACTTCACACTGGACCTCTTGCAACTTGGGTTCTGTGTCTCTCCACTCTTCCTCCAGATTCTGGGACCTTGATTTCCAAATGAAATGCAAATTTTTCCACAGTCCGTGAAAGAAAATTCTAGAGCACTTCATGCTTCCCTCTGCTGACCAGCTTTATGGAGATGCTGATTTCATTTTCCAGCAGGATTGGCACCTGCCCAAACTGCCAAAAGTACCAATACCTGGTTTAATGATCATGGTATCACTGTGCTTGACTGGCCAGCAAACTTGCCTGACCTAAACCCCATAGAGAATCTGTGGCGTATTGTCAAGAGGAAGATTAGAGACACCAGACCCAACAATGCAGACTAGCTGAAGCCCGCTATCAAAGCAACCTGGACTTCCATAACACCTCAGGCCACGCCACATTGATGCAGTAATTCATGCAAAAGAAGCCCTAACCAAGTATTGAGTGCATACTATACTATACATGAACATACTTTTTACTAAGCCAAGATTTCTGTAATAAAAATCTTTTTTTTCTATTGGTCTTATGTAATATTCTAATTTTCTGGTATAGTGAATTTGGGGTTTTCACAAGCCGTAAGGCCATAATCATCAAAATTAAAAAAATAAATTCTTGAAATTTAAGATGTACATTGTTTTGCATAGTAATTTGGTGTTTTATATTGTAGGTCTGTAATTCTTAGGAATAACCCACTTGAATCTGTCCAAACAACAGTCTAGTAGACATCCCAGGTATGATAAAGTTTGAAACGCAAAATCATAAATTATATTTTTTGTGCTGAAAGTGCCCCCCTCGGCTTATACTCGAGTAAAAAAAAAAAAAAATTCCGACCCGACTTTGGGGCCCCGTATCTCGGATCCCGAGATACGGGGCCCCAAAGTCGGTTCGGAAAATGTCATTCTCTGCTGCAGAAAAGTGCTTGACATTTTCTGACCCGAATTTGGGGCCCCATATCTCGGGGACACCTGGAGCTAGGAACCCCAAATTGGCATTCAAACCCAGTTGAACTAGCACTCCAAAGATGGGGTTCCTAGCACTAAGTGGCCCCGAGATCGGGGCCCCAAAGTCGGTTCGGAAAATGACATTCTCTGCTGCAGAAAAGTGCTTGAAATTTGGGGCCCCATATCTCGGGGACACTTTGAGCTAGGAACCCCAAATTTGGCATTCAAGCCCAGTTGAACTAGCACTACAACATATCCAAAGATCCTAGCACTAAGTGGCCCCGAAACGGGGCCCCAAAATCGGTTCAGAAAATGTCATTCTCTGCTGCAGAAAAGTGCTTGACATTTTGCTACCCGAATTTGGGGCCCCATATCTCGGGGACACTTGGTGCTAGGAACCCCAAATGTTGAATTCCAACCCAGTGGAATTAGCACTACAACATATCTAAAGATGGGGTTCCTAGCACTAAGTGTCCCTGAGATACAGGGCCCCAAATCGGTCAACTGTGTCCATCTGCAGGGCACAGTGAGGCTGCAAATGTTTGACCCTCTTTTCCACTTACAGTAGCTGCGCATTTCTCACACTAGGCTTATACTCGAGTCAATAAGTTTTCCCAGTTGTTTGTGGTAAAATTAAGTGCCTCGGCTTATATTCGGGTCGGCCTAACTCGAGTATATACGGTATATATTAATAATACATTTTATTATTGCTCAGTCGCAGAATCGTCCCTGATGTCCTTTTCAGTGTATGATGACGAATTTCCCCACGAATCACTATCGCTCAATTCTGCAAGTGATTCTAATTTACTATCACTGTTTTTTAGCTGGTCTAAAACCACTTTTGACGTAGAGGGACACTTTTTGGATGCCATGGACATGCTCAAGCTTCCAGGCAGAAAGAATGCTATATACTGTATAATATAAAAGTGCAGGCAGGGCACTGGACAAAACACTAGAGACAAAGGGGAGGTGAAATGGTTTGATACAGTAATGTAATCTTACACATTACAGTGTATTGTATGTGTTATGTTTTGTGTACTTTTTTGAACTTACCGCCGGGCTCCGCACCCATGTGTCGTGACCCTCGCAGGGAACAGAGCCCGGAGCATTGAAGAATCGGGCGTAGGATCCGGCAGAGGATACAGCGGGGGGACATCGCAGGATACTGGGGACAAGGTAAGTAACCTGTACCAGGGCTCAGGGTTACCGCTCTTGGTACTGAAAATTCACCCCGAGCCACACTCAGGAATACCGCCAGGGAGGTTAAAGTGGTTGTAAAGGCAATTTTTTAATTATACTAATAAACATGTGGTTGTTATATTTACCTCCAGAAAAACACAGCGCAGCTCGGCCCTGCCTTCACTCCCTCTTTAGAGAATTTGACTGACAGCAGCGGGAGCAAATGGCTCCCGCTGCTCTCAGTGAAGCCTGTGAATGCAGGAAGAGAGAGAGCAGGGCTGCAAGCAGGTATATCGCTGGATCAAAAGTTGTAAGTGTTTGGGGGGGTACGCACAGCAAGTGGTAAAACATTTTTTAACTTAATGAAGGGGAATGCATTAGGGTAAAAAAAAAAATGTACTTTAGAACTTTTAGTGAAACCATGGCCTGTGTTCCTATTCTGTAGTACATTGCAACTAGTCTTGCTATATAAAATGATCATGCTGCTGGACAATTTTACACTGCTGTGTCGTCTGTAGTCTCCTAATTCTTGTAGTAAAACCCATGCCTGTACTCTTTGCCTGTAGTACATTCTGGACCATTCCTTTCATTAAAGATGTCCTGCTACTGGCCAGTTTTACATAGCTGTATCTTCTACAATATCTTAATTCTTGTAGTATAGCCCTACACTGTGCTTTTGTATCATTTTTGCATCACCTCACTATGTCCTTTAAAAAAAAAAGTAGAAATACTGTGCACCCCTCAAAGCACCAAACATCCTCACCCCAGGTTATTAAAAGTCAGCTTCTCTGTCACAAATCAACCTGCCACCCCCCTTTTCCTGCTACGCTGAAGACCCTCTTCGAAATTGTACTTGCAGCAGGGCAGGCTGGCACCTACTAGGCCAACTTCAGCCAGTGGTACATCCTTGACACCCTACATCCATGGATATGTAGGAGTTTTAGTTACATGGGCAGTCCCTGCCCATATTTGCTTTACCAGGGCAGGGACAGCCTTATGAAGAAAATATAAAAAAAAAAAAATTATAAAACATAAAAATGATTAAAAGTACATCTGTAAATAGTGTTTTAAAAAAATAGCAATAGTGGGTGGGGAAATGGCTTGGTCTGTACAGTGTTTGGCTCTCAGCACTATCAAAGGTTAGGTTTCTGCTGTTTCCATCTTCAGAGACAGTTGGCCTCATACGCCTTGATTAACCGGTTCCTGACGACTTACGTACTTATACTGCGCAAAAACCCTATACGGGGATATTTATTATAGCAAAAAGTAAAAAATATAGTCTTTTTTCAAAATTGTCTCTCTTATTTTGTTTATAGCGCAAAAAATAAAAACCGCAGAGGTGATCAAATACCACCAAAAGAAATCACTATTTGTGGGAAAAAAAGGACGCAAATTTCATTTGGGTACAGCATTGCATGACCCCGCAATTGTCAGTTAAAACACTGCAGTGCCAAATTGTAAAAAGTGCTCTGGTCAGGAAGGGGGTAAAATCTTCCGGGGCTGAAGTGGTTAAGACCATTGGAAAAACATCATGGTCCACCCATTGGAGACACTTTTCTCTTTGCAATTTGTAGCCTCTGCAAAGCAAGTGTCTGAGCACAGCTTTCTTGTAAATATTGTAAATATCTCCCAAACCATGGAGGTTTAGGAGATATTTCCAGCACCTACAGGTAAGCCTTAATATAGGCTTACCTGTAGGTAAAAGTGGTTGTACAGAGTGTAAAACCACTTTAAACATCAGGAGCCCCCCCTTTACATCAGAGTTCCCCCTTCACATCAGGAGCCCCCTTCACTTCACAGTCCTCAGAGCCCCCTCACATCGATGTCCTCAGTGCCCCTTCACCACAGTATATTCAGAGCCCTCTCACATCATGGTCCTTAAAGCCCCCTCACATCAGAGTCCTCAGAGGTCACTCACATCAGTGTGTTTAGATCCCCTCTCACATTAGTGTCCTCAGAGTCCCCCTCACACTAATGTCATCAAATTTCCTGTCTCACCAGTGTCCTCAGATCTCTCCACACCCAAATCCTTTGAACCCTCCTCAAATCAGAGTCTTTACAGCCCCCTCACATCAGAATATGTGGAGTGCTTCCACACTATCACTTCTAATACGTGCAATGCTAAGCAAAAGGAACAAGCTGCTGCAGGCAACTAAATCACAGCTAATAAAGTGTATAAATTATATAGTGAATAGTGCTGCGCTGCTGCATTATGTGCAAAATATCACTGTAGATATTGTGCAAAGCAAGATGCTTAAATGTGTGCAAAAAATTGCTGCAAAGTATAATGCAAAACAAGCAATAATAAATTGTCACAGACTGATTCCCTGAAGAAGTCACTTGTCTGGGACATAACGCTTAGGGCAGGGATCCTCAAACTACGGCCCTCCAGCTGTTGCGGAACTACACATCCCATGAGGCATTGCAAAACTCTGACATTCACAGACATGACTAGGCATGATGGGAATTGTAGTTCTTGAACAACTGGAGGGCCATAGTTTGAAGACCCCTGGCTTAGGGCATGAGCGGAGGCATACCGGAAGTGCTGTAAGCGGATGTACGAGTCCTGTACTCATGGATATTATGCTATTTTAAAGTGTTTGGAATGTGAGTAAAACTATTTGGTTTAATAAATCTTTATACAAAACAATATTAAACTATGGGATGTCTTTTCCACACTTTTGGAATCAAAGAGACCTGGACATCGGAGGGGGGGGGGGGGACAACTAGAGGGCCCCTAGAGGAAAGGGGTGATAGGAGTACCACCACACTGGGAAAATATTCCTACATGCCTTAACTCAATTAGTAATAAGGTGAGATTCCAGAGAGCACAGTGGTGTCACAGAAGCTTATTAGAGAAAACATAGAAGTTTATTTATTTCACACCGAGGTGACAGGATATATACAATATAAGAGACTGTTTTGAGGACACATGGACTGCATGATGAACTAACTTTATTGGAGTAAGGGTCGTGGCATGATGGTGGAGCGAGCGGACGTTTAAAGACACCGCTACGGCTCACAAACAGCCTCCTGCAGTGATCCTGGGTCCCTTCTCCTCCGGACTGGCACCAAACTCCTCCCCACAGTCGTGGGCACACTTCAGGCTGGCGTCCATGGTGAAATATGGGCCACCCACGCGGACATCCGCGGCGGGACAACTCGCCCGTTTCAGATGGCAAGATGGCGCCGAGACACAGGTAGAGCTGCCTGACACGCTGCAGCCATCCTCCTCCTCCTCTCTTAACAACTTTCAGACCGGACCAATTTGCAGCCAAAGACCAGGCCCCTTTTTGCGATTCGGCACTGCGTCGCTTTAACTGACAATTGCGCGGTCGTGCGACGGGCTCCCAAACAAAATTGACGTCCTTTTTTTCCCACAAATAGAGCTTTCTTTTGGTGGTATTTGATCGCCCCTGCGGTTTTAAAAAAAAAATAGGCGACAATTTTGAAAAAAATGCATTATTTTTTATTTTTTGCTATAATAAATATCCCCAAAAAATATATAAAAAAACATTTTTTTTCCTCAGTTTAGGCCGATACGTATTCTCTACATATTTTTGGTAAAAAAAATCGCAATAAGCGATTATTGATTGGTTTGCGCAGAAGTTATAGCGTTTTCAAGATAGGGGATAGTTTTATAGCATTTTTATTAATAATTTTTTTTTTTATTAGTAATGGCGGAGATCTGCGATTTTTTTTGTGACCGACATTATGGCGGACACATCGGACATTTTTGACACATTTTTGGGACCATTGTAATTTTTACAGCAATTAATGCTATTTAAATGCATTAATTCCTGTATAAATGACACTAGCAGCGAAGGGGTTAACCACAAGGGGGCAGTGTAAGGGTTAAGTATGCCTAGGGGTGTATTTCTTACTGTGGGGGGGCGTGGCTGTCAGCTAGTGAATGCTGACAATCACAGGGAGCAGAGATCGGCGTCACTAGTTGCTAGGCAGAACGGGGAGATGCTGTTTATCTCAGCATCTCCCCGTTCAGCCTTCCCGTGAGACGATCACGGGGGTCCCGACCCGCGCGGGAGCGCGCCACTCCCGGCGCGCTCCCGAGGGCACGGACAGGCTAAAGGAGGGACATATATACGCCCTCCTGCCTGTACGTGCCATTCTGTTGACTTATATCGTCGTGCGCCGGTCGTCAAGTGGTTATACAGCCTACAGCTCTGGTGAGTGAATCCACCCCTGTTCTATTTGATACCCAGCCAGACTCCCTACAGTCCCAGGACCCCCCCCCCCTAGATAATGAGGACTGCCTAATCTCCCTGGAGGATGTTGTGCACCCCTTATCTGCCTCCGTGTGAGATCACACAGGTGAAATGGCGGCTCTCCACACTAAAATTGATGACTTGGAAAATCGTTCACGCAGGAACAGTCTCCTTTTGTGGGGTTTCCTGAACGCACAGAGGGCTCTCAATCAGAAAAATTCTTATACTCCTGGCTACAGGACATTTTTGTTACAGACGCACCCTCTTTCTCCTATGTTATCGAGTGTGCGCACCGTACCCCTCCACATCCCCCTCCTGCAGGAGCCCCCCACGATCCATGATTGCACGGATCCTTAACTTCCAGGATAAAGTTGCCATTCCACGCCTTGCCAGAGAGAAAGGTCCTCTAAAGTACAATGACAATACCGTCTCAGTGTATCCTGACTTCTCAGCCTGCGCACTGAGGGTCTTTCATATGCTATGCTTTTTCCTGCTAAACTGCATGTTATCCATGATGGCAAAGTTTACTTCTACACCAACCCTAAAGAAGCCATGGCGTGGTTAAACGATCATTATGGCGTTTTACTGAGGCGCAGGGCTGACTGATTGAAGATGGCCAGTGCTCCCTACAAGCACCCCTTATGCCCCCTAATTACAACTCCATTCCATTTTGCCTCTATAGACAGGTGATGGGTTTTCCCACTTTGTCTTTAAATGTGGTAAATGCTCCTCAGGATGACGATTGCCCCTTCCCCTGATGTTATGGAAGTGGTATCCTACTGTACCCAGCCTTCCCAGACTGGACCTCTTCATAATCCTCGTGGTCATGTCCCCCACATTGCGGAAGGCATACTATCATTTACACACCCTTCTAACTGTAACTGTCTACTATACTGAAACTGGAAGCCTTTAATGCTGGAAGCATTCCCCCCCCCCCTTTTATGATGTTCGAGAGCCAAGCCAGAATCCACACTATCCCTATATCAGTTGGTGGCGTGGCCACGGGACAGTTCCCACTTCGTTTGAGTAGCCACGTAAGGATTCTCTTAAATGTGACTCATACCGCCTGATCTCTCTTATTAATGTGGATGTTAAAATCCTCACCAAAGTCTTGGCCAATCGTCTGAGTGCTGTGGTTGCAAAACGGGTCAGGAGCGATTAAGGAGGCTTCATACCTGGTAGATCTACGAGGATGAATATCCGTAGACTGTTCCACAATCTTCAATATCCCCAGGACTGCACCCCTACCCGGGCCATTGTATCTTTGGATACATGCAAGGCCTTTGGCAGCGTGGAGTGGCCTTATCTTTTTAAAGTATTACAGCGGTATGGCTTTGGCCCCCGCATTATAGCTTGGATAAGACTCCTCTATACCTCCCCACTGGCCCGTTAACTCCCATATTACAGATACTTTTACCATTACTAGGGGCACTAGACAGGGGTGTCTGTTGTCACCCCTCCTATTTGCCCTGGCTATGGAGCCTCTAGCTGTGCGCATTCGCAGCTTCCGGCTGATTAAGGGCCTCCCATAGAGGAGCTAGTTTTGCTATGAGCCCTTGCACACTGTGCTGCCCCAGGCGTCAGCAGTAAAGCGGTGCTATTTTTAGCGCCACTTTACCATAGTTTCTGCAGGGCTATCCGGTCGCTAGCGGGGCTGTTTTAACCCCCGCTAGCAGGCGAAAAGGGGTTAATCTGCCCACAAAACACAGCCGAAGTGGCATTTTGTCGGCAGTATAGCAGCGCTGCCCCATTTATTTCAATGGGGAGGAGCGGTGGAAGAGCGGTGAGTTCACCGCTCCTTCATCGCTCCAAAGAAGCTGCTGGCAGGACTTTTTCTGATGCCCTGCCAGCGCACCGCTCCAGTGTGAAAGCCCTCAGGCTTTCACACTGGAGTGAATGGAGCAGCTGTTTTAGGGCGGTTTGCAGGTGCTATTTTTAACGCTATAGCACCTCCAAAATGCCCCTATGTGAAAGGGGTCTATATGCGATGACACCTTGGTCTACCTGGCTGACACCCAGGACTCACTAAAAATGCTATTATCTGAGTTTGACAATTTTGGAAAATTGACAAATGTACGCTCCGAGGTCCCATACAAGGCCATAAGAAAAATAAGAAAGAAAAAAATTACCTCTTCCAAAAAAAAAATATCTATATATATGTATATATATATATATATATATATATATATATATATATATATATATATATATATTGCTGAGTGCCTGGGATGAGAAAGATTATGCTGGTGAAGCAAATAAATTACAGGTGTGCCTCTTCTGTGTCCTGTCTAACCACAGTATCAATAACAAAAAAATACATAAAAATAAAAATATTAAAACAAATGAAAATAAACATTTTAAAAGTTTAAAAAATAATATTAATAAAAAGGGAAACAAAATAGATCATGGCTGGGAATCTGCTACTCTCTAGAAATCCTGTCCAAGAAATGTCAACTATATTATATGGGAAGGGTTGCAGTGTAAAGAGATTAAATAAAGTGGGGCTTAGACTGTCAGACTTGGGGGAGCTTACAGTGTAGCTTTTTTTGCAACTCCAGATGGCGGCCTTTGCCGGTACTATAGCTTCCATGAAAGAAAAGCACAGTATGAATGTCAGAGGAGGACCTTTAATTCATCCTCCCAACTTCCATTCATAGATAGCTTTTCATTCATGGAAGCTATAGTATGAATGAAGGAGGGGTGTGAAAAGGCCAAGCATAGTCAGCACTCTTAAGTGCCTGTGACAGGAACATCAGCTGTATTAACCCCCACAGCATTGGAAGCTCATCTCTACTAACAATGTATATTCAATACTAATAGAAAAAAGCTACAGTATATTGCTGATGGGTATTCTCCTTTGGAAAGAAATTATCAGAACATTCACAAGGCACACTGCAGCTAACATGCACTATTCCTGTTTTTCCATATCAAAATGCTGTATCTGTCTAGCTACCGCGCATCACACAATTAGGAGAGGATTTTTTGTTCTGTAATAGGAGTAAAAGTAGGAAACAGAACAGAGGCAAGGTAGTGAACTGTTTGGATATACTGCAAATGCACAATACTAGAAACCATTGAATAAATTAGCTTTAACTCTTTTACACCAGAAAAAAAGAGAGAAAGAGACACACAAAGAGATGCCTTTCCCTGTGCTCTACTCTTGCTCTAGGTCTTGTTCACCTCATTGGCTACACCACATTACTCATTTATGCACCAGGCTCATTACCCACTGCATCCGTTCACTCAGTCATGCTGAACAAAATGTTTCCCAGATACTGAATGAACAACCTGTTGCTCGATCATTCACATTCCTAAGCCCCATTTTAAATCTCATTTAAAAATAACATAAATTTTTTCATTCTGTTCTGAACATGAGAGCTCTGGGCTGTATTTTTCTTCTTTTAGGCCTTAGGCACATTGTCTGATTCCTCCCCCAATAAGTTCCCATACTAGCCATTATTTATTCCTGTTTACAAGTGACCACTAGGGATGGGCCCGGTGTTCGATTCGAACCCAGAACTATTTGGGCCGCTCGCATCAAATTCGTGTGATGCGAGCGGCCCGCAATGCACTGCGCCAGTTGCAGTGCATTGCTGGCTGATGATTGGCCAAGCATGCACTGTGACCCGCATGCTTGGCCAATCAAAGAGCCAGCGGCGAGGAGAGCAATAATTAGCCACAGGCAGGATGCCTGTGGCCAATCATAGCTCAGGGGGTTTAGTACACGCCCCACAGTATAAAAGGCCGCCGCCGCCGCGGCCTCGCATATTGTGTTGTGTTGTCAGCGTGTCAGTGTTATGTGCTGCTGACTGCTGACATTATGTGCTATGATTCTGGGGATTTGTGTGTGCGTGCTGTTAGTACAGCATTGCAGTATCACATCTGGGGGGTGTGTATAGTATGCCTGTGAAGGGGCGCATGTTTCCTGTGCTTAGAACTGTCCCTGCAAAAAGTGTAATTTTTGCAGGAAAAAAAGCTATTTAAAATGACTCGCGGCTAATGTATTGACGGCTCCCGTAACACAGAGAACAGTCATTCATTGAAAGCCATTCATAAAAAAAAAGTCATTGATAAAAAAAAACAAAAATAATGGCGTGGGGTCCCCCTTAAAATCCATACCAGACCCTTGAGGTCTGGGATGGATTTTAAGGGGAACCCCAGCCAAAAAAAATGGCGTGGGGTCCCCCTCAAAATCCATACCAACCCTTATCCGAGCACGCAACCTGGCAGGCCGCAGGAAAAGAGGGGGGGACGAGAGCGCCCCCCCTCCCTCCTGAACCGTACCAGGCCACATGCCCTCAACATTGGGAGGATGCTTTGGGGGTCTGAGACCCCCAAAGCACCTTGTCCCCATGTTGATGAGGACAAAGGCCTCTTCCCCACAACCCTGGCCATTGGTTGTGGGGGTCTGTGGGCGGGGGGCTTATCGGAATCTGGAAGCCCCCTTTAACAAGGGGACCCCCAGATCCCGCCCCCCCCTGTGTGAAATGGTAAGGGGGTACCCCTACCATTTCACCAAAAAAGTGTCAAAAATGGTAAAAATGACAGGAGACGGTCTTTGACAATTCCTTTATTAAAATCTTCTTTCTTCTTTCTTTTGGTCTTCCTTTCTTCATCCTTCGGTTTCTTCATCTTCTCCTTCCGGCATCTTCTTCCATCTTCTTCTTCCATCTTCTTCTTCCTCCGATCCGCTTCTTCTTGCGCTGGTCTTCTCGTCCTTCTCGTCCGGCATCTTCTTCCATGGCGTCGGCGTCTTTTCTGGGCCGCTCCGCGCAATGGGAGGCTCCCGCTGTGTGAGGCTTCGCTGCGTCTGACAGGTCTTTTATAACGGAGGGCACCTGGTAACCCCACCCCCTCTGACGCACAGGGATGTCACGGGGAATTCCCTATGGCTTTCCCCATGATGGCTTGCCTGCCTGCCATCAGGTTGCCTGCCAGGTTGCGTGCTCGGATAAGGGTCTGGTATGGATTTTGAGGGGGACCCCACGCCATTTTTTTTGGCTAGGGTTCCCCTTAAAATCCATCCCAGACCTCAAGGGTCTGGTATGGATTTTGAGGGGGACCCCACGCCATTTTTTTTGGGGGGTCCCCCTTAATATCCATAGCAGACCTGAAGGGCCTGGTTATTGAATTTGGGGGGACCCCCACGCTTTTATTTTTTTTTTTTTTTTATCAATGACTTTTTTTTAATGAATGGCTTTCAATGAATGACTGTTCTCTGTGTTACGGGAGCCGTCAATACATTAGCCGCGAGTGATTTTAAATAGCTTTTTTTCCTGCAAAAATGACACTTTTTGCAGGGACAGTTCTAAGCACAGGAAACATGCGCCCCTTCACAGGCATACTATAGACACCCCCCAGGTACGAAATTTAAAGGAATATTACACTTTTTTTGTTTCAATTTAAGCATTATTAAAATCACTGCTCCTGAAAAAACGTCCGTTTTTAAAAAAAAAAATTGCATTGATACATGTCCCCTGGGGCAGGACCCAGGTCCCCAAACACTTTTTATGACAATAACGTGCATATTAGCCTTTAAAATTAGCACTTTTGATTTCGAACGTTCGCATCCATTGTAACTAATAGGGTTCTAATGCTCGCACGGACTTTAGGTCCGTTCGCGGGTTCTGGTGCGAGCCGAACGGGGGGGTGTTCGGCTCATCCCTAGTCACCACCAGTACAACTAGCCTACCACACCATTTTTGACTAGCCCAGACCTTGCTCCATGGCCCTTCTTACTTTGTCAAAAACGTTAGACCTTTCTTAACGTTATGTACCATGATAGGCTCTTTGCACCTCTTCAGTGCGTGGCACGAGCATGGCCACCAGAAGTCACAACTAGTGCAGGATTTAATTGTGCAGCTGTTCTGCCTTGGCCACTCAAAACATGGACAGATATTGCTCACAGTTAAACCCTCAAAATAGGGTAGAATCATGCAGAAACCACAAAAGCCTGTGGCTGGGTTCACACTGAAGCACGGAGCGGCTCACAGCAGGGGTCCAGTGCGTCCCCGTTCACCAGTTCAGGTCCGATATTCCGAATTTTTGGCTGAATTTGGACCTGAAATGGACCAGAAGACGCACAGGACTCCTGTTCAATTTTCACCAGAGCCGCTCTGGAGATGTGTGAACCGACTCCTGACATGCAAATTGGATGCAGGGAAACCCACATATAATTTGCAGTAGTGTAAACCCAGCCTCAACTGTGTGTTTTCACAGCAGTCATCTTGGAAAAGCCTTTGCTCAATTTTGTGCATTGCTTTTCATGGAATAAAATGCAGTCTATAGCCCCTTTCAAGTGTAAGTTCCCTGCAAATGTGGTGTAAGAAGCAAGAAGCAGAGAGCAAAAGCTTTACCTGGCTCTAGGTTCAGCGCCTACATGTGCCAAATTAGAGGTTCAGCCCTAAAACCGCCTAGGCACACATCACAAATGGCATGCTACAAATAATGTTTCCCAACAACATTTACATTTCTCATCATAATGGATGCATAACTGACAAACCTCAATCATATTTTAGTAACTTTGCAAATTCTACTGAAGAACAGCATTGTTATTTAGTAGGTATATCCAATATAGGATAATATTTTTAGTTCAGCTACATTTGCAATGCCAGCTATGTACAACCTGTACTCTGCTCTGACAGAGAATATATCTCTTTGACATGTAAAAGGAATCTGACTCTCTTTATTAGTTTTAAAGTCGCAATGTATACTTTGGTGAACCATAATCAGAGTCTTTTTTTAGGACACTAGTGTGCAGTTTCAGTACAGTGCTGTTTATTCTTAGGTTTTAGCCAGGATATGAATGTTAGGGTAATTCCTTAAGCCTGGGTTCACACTATAGCACGCTGCAGATCGCACAGGAGCGCTGTGCATCCCTGTTCCCCGTTTCAGGGACGAATCAGGGCCGATTCTATGCCTGAATTCGGCCCTGAAATGGAGCAAAGACGCACAGCGTTTTTGTGCAGTGCGCTCCGCAGCCGCCCCGGAGATAATGTAACCGGCTCCATATGGAGCCAGTCACATTCTCCTACTATGTGAATTAGATGCGGGGAAACGTAAATCTAATTCGCATAGGTGTGATGGGGGGCTTAAACCATAGACGGCACGGGACACTGAAGTGATAGCATAATCACCACTGTCTTTATTTGACAGATATTTTACAGATATGTTAGAAGATTTGTTGAAAAGAATGTTATATCCCATACCCCTTTAGTTCCTACTTGTACTAGGAGGCATGTACAGGTCCTCACACCAACAGATCAGTGGAATGTAGGTAGGAAGATAGGTGCATAACCACACTATTCTTACCATAGAGACTCTTCTCATCTCAACAAAACTCTCCTTATCATGTTAATTGAAGCTTGGCAGAGTATTTTCTGAACTATCATCAGACATATCCCTAGCTGGCACATGCAAAACTGAAATCCTCTGAAAAAATTTGGAAATAAAAATATATATATATTACATTTTAGAAAGTAAAGTTCCCAAATTGATGTTCATATCATTTATCATAGAATACCACATATTTGTTGGTAATGCCTCAATGAGAAAGAGACAGTATTTTGTATATGGTGGATTATCCTTCCATTATCCTCCCAGGGTCTATATCTATCACCAAAAAGAGTCACCAAATCACTTTTACACAGTTACTAGAGCATTCAAATCCTGGCCTCAGACTCAATCACATTCTAAAAATGAGGGGATTACAGCCAATTACAACAACAGATAAAGGGGTGTAGGCGTGGTGCAGAGACAATATCTCACACAGGCTGGTGCAAAAAGTAGCCTGGTACACTCACAGTACTATTAGCGTGACAGGAGCAGGTTCCATACGGAATGACAGCATCTGTTATGGTGGAGCAGAATGTGGCCTGGCTGTCTAGTGCCTAACTGGGAAGGTGTCCAGAAGAGATGCGACGCTACCCTTACCCTCCTCATCAGGAACCTTTGTCTAACTATAGTACTGAATCTAACAGAGGGAGTACCTGTCACTACTCTGTCTACATGCAAAAAGCATGCCAACCCCAGGAGCCAGGGCCTTAAATAGGCTCTGGTTGACCCATGATGACTCCTTGAGTCACATGGGATGGCAGCATCCGATGGGAAAGCTTCTCCAGTGACCCCGGAAACCATAGAGGAACCTAGTTCTTCTCCAACAAGAGTGCCGCTGCGCAGAGCACCCCCTGCCGTGGAGAAAGTAGACTGCACCTGCCTATAGGGGCCTTTAATGACATTGATCTCTTTGATTCTCTGCAGAGATTTCCTAATCTGCTCCTAGTCTCTCTCTTTTCTCCTCACTCTTTTGTTTTACTTTTGCTGGCTCTGGAGCCTTTTTATGCAGTCTAACGCTATGTTCACACTAGTGCACCTGCAACAATCCGATCTTCAGTGCGATTTTGTACAGTGTTTTTGACACATTTTTTATGTGTTTTTGATGCGTTTTTCATCCTTTATGCATTTTATGTGCATTTTACATGCATTTTACTCCCATTTCTGGTGAATTTCCATTGATGTCTACGGGGCCAAAATCCTATGAGGCATTGCAAGGCTGACAGTTACAAGCATGAGTCCCACAGGCAGAGGCATTATGGGACTTGTAGTTCTGCAACAGCTTGAAGGCCGCTAGCTTGACGCACCTGAGCTAAATCCCCAAGTGCTTTTTTTTTTACCACTAAAATTACTTTATACTGTCTTCTGAAATTTATAAATGCAGCAATGTAGAAATTGCATGAAAGGTTTAGCACTGGGAAACACATCTGGAAAGATAAATAGTGCATTTTATATACAACTATACAGGTCAGATCAAAATGAGGGACAAATGAGGAAAGAGGGACAGAGGGACATTACTTCAAATTAGGGACAGTCCCTTGAAATCAGGGACAGTTGGGAGCTATGCTCTTTCACAAGTCAAAGAATAGGACTGGGGACACCGTAACAAATTAATTCCATATCCATAAATTAATGAATCAATTAATGAATCAATTAATCTGGAGATTATGTTTACTTGTAGCTTATAATAAGAATAATGCTGAAAAAAATGCTGTTGATGGATAGAACCATAGATGTGTCTGTTATCTCATTTATATTATTCAGCCCATGCTAATAAATGACTGATATAAAAAGATGGCGATAGATAGGTGCAGCTATTTGAAATATTTATTTTACACCCAGTATATAAAAATATTTGAATGTTTACTTTTACGAAAATCTCTTAATAAAACAACTTGGTTGACTAAGAAGTTGTATTGTATCAATTTCTCTTTCTGGCTTTATATTTCCAGTAGCTCCTAGCTATCCTCACTCAACAGAGGAGCATATTGGCCACATTTCACTATACCAAGGGTGTCATGGTGGCTTAGTGGTTAGCACTTCTGCCTTGCAGCACAGAGGTGTTCGGTTTGAATCCTGTTCAGGACACTGCTGGGAGTTTGCATGTTCTCCCTGTGCTTGCATAGGTTTCCTCCCATCCTCCAGAGACGTGCTGGTAAGTTAAAAAGTTCCTGTCTAAATTGACCTGTTTGAGTGTATGCATGCACATGACATCCCTCATATTGTAAGCTCTTGGAGGGCACAGACTGATGTAAAAGTATGTAAACCACTGCACAAATTGTTGTCACTATAATAAACAGGGGAAGATTGGCCTTGGTGAGTGTGAAACAAAAGGAGTCCAAGCTTTTCAGAGTAAAAATATATGTTCTATCTCTTGAATTTCCCACATTGACGAGCCAATCCCCCCCCCCCCCCCCCCCCCGAAGGGCAGGCCGCAGTCTAACTATAGACCTATCTATCCCTTTATCCCCTCATTTACTCCCCGTTATTCTGGGACACCCTCCCCAGTTAAGTTCCTTTTGCTTCTGATTAAAAAGTAGGGTAGCATCGCTGCACCTAGAATACGTTTTCATCTACCTGAGGTTGTAATTGCTTTATGACACCTAAGACCACCTATAGTGGTTTTTGTATCACTTAATTTCATTACCTATGAGAATTGCAACATGCTCTTCCTGTTGCTTTGTAACATCTGGTTGTTTGCTGTATGTGATGTTGCCCTTTTCTTAAAAGAATAAATAAATAAATAAAAAAAAAAAAAAATATATATATATATATATATACTATACTAAGTGATTTGATTGCAGCATCGATCCAATGCTGCATCTGTCCCCCGCTGCCTCTATACTTAGAACTAAGCGATCACACACCATTGATGGATCAGTTCTTCACTCCGCTCTGAGCAGAGTGTGGTGCCCATCAGTCACCACTTAATGCTCTGCCCCTCCAGGGTTTACTGGAGCACTGGACTGGGGAGGAGCAGCTGGCTCAGTCTCCCAGTGGCACAGCTGAGAGGCTTATCCATCTGCCGGGCCAGGCATCTGGGTGGATCCTGACTGTAAATTTGGCATCTTTCCCCAGCCTGGACCAGT
This sequence comes from Lithobates sylvaticus, assembly GCA_028564925.1. Lineage (NCBI taxonomy): Eukaryota > Metazoa > Chordata > Amphibia > Anura > Ranidae > Lithobates > Lithobates sylvaticus. The sequence continues at coordinate 226,773,962 of CM053028.1, forward strand.
TAAGTGATGTCAGCCGACAGTGGCTTTAGCCCGCTGTCAGCTAAAACTGGGTCACAGAAGTGGAGAATGAACTGCACTCCTATGATCCATATGAGCAGTAGGGTTGAAACAGCTTTGCCCATACTTTTCCTTTAAAGATCAGGAACCCTATATGTATCTCGAAGCTTGTAGCATGTGTTTAACAATCGTTCACATTGATAGATACTAAGCATTTCTTTAGTGACTGCCACCACCACCAAGATCCGGGTCCCGTATGACTCACGAATCAATGGAAATCACTGCTTAGCAGGGATACATTTGTATCATTTGCAACTTATAAAATTACAAATACACACATATTTTTCAGGTTATTCTATTTAAACATTATTGATGTGATTTAGAACATGATAGTCATAGGTGTGCACAGGCTATTGCATTAGGCTGTGCACCCCAAAGCTCAAACACACATGCCTTTCTCTGCAGCCTTAGCTGCACGGGACAATTAATGAATGGGAACTGCTCTCTGCTGAGCGGCTTCCTGTTCATTCACAAAATTAAAGTGTAAAAGGTGAAGGTGAACTTACACAGGACTCCCGCCTCGGCCCCGCTGACTTGGACCTCTGCAATTTCCCTTTCTAAGCCTCGATATATCCGCATCAGGAGTCCGGGGCTTACAAATCCCCTCGGCATCCAGTCGTCTTCTTCATATCTGACTGGACGGGCTATGCGGCTGCTGATTGGTCAGCGCCACCCATGTGACGGCGCTGACCAATTAGAATGCTCCGAAACGTCTCTCCTGACGAGGTACGTTTCGGACATTCAGCTCAGGGGATTTCTAAGCCCCAGACTCCTGACGTGGAACCAGGGCTTAGGACGGGCGATTGCTGCGGTCCAGGTCAGCGGGACTGGGGGGGGGTGGGCGAGGAGGGGGTCCTGTGTAAGTTCACCTTACAGATTTTTCTGTAAAGGTGAACTTACCCTTTAAGCATAGTAAACAGGGTTTACTGTGCTTCAGTTATGAATGAACACAGTGAGTGAGTGTGTTCACTGTGTTCATTTAGAAAAGTAAGGCTCTGCTAGATGATATACTTACCAGCCCCTTCCCCCACTCTCCGCCCTGAAACCCTGAAACATTCCCCGTATTGCCAGTAGCAGCTGGGGGGAGAGGAGGGAAGACAGCAGCACTGAGGGGCAGGGCAACATGGGGCAGCCCAGGCAATAGGGGGAATTTGCACTGCATATAGTAAATAGGGTATGCCCAGGCACACCTGGCACATCCCCTGCGCACACCTATGATGATAGTCATAAATTAGATCAAGATAACCTGAACATACCCCAGGGTCTACCCATGTCATTCACTGGTCAAAATGTGTACATACCGAAAACATCACAATTATTTGTATGAGTTAACTTTTTCTTTTACTTTGAAAAGAGTAGGTAATTGTTTTTATTTTATTTTTTAGCCATCTAAAACCTCGTACACATGATCGGATTTTCCGCAGACAAAACCTCAGACTTTTGTCCGAAGGCGTGTGCCTGGATTTTGTCCTGCATACAAACGCCAAGGAATTGTCGGCAAACAAACACGAACATAGTGATGTACTACGTGTTTTTTCAGCTCTTAAGCGACACCCTTTGGGCTCCTTCTGCTAATTTCGTGTTAGTCGAAGTTTGGTGAGTGTTGATTCGTGCTTTTCATTTCGCGCTTTTCATTTCATGCTTTTCAGTTTGTTTCTGAGCGGCCGTTCGTCAACCAAACATGTTGCAGAATCGGAGGAGATAACGGGTTATTTATTATTGGCCTTGGAGTTATTGATTTGACCCAAGTCAAATCCAGGAACAGGAGGAGGAGGAGTTCTTGGACCAAAAACTGGTTGCTTTATTAATCATGACCAATTATGTCATATGCCTTTGCTGCAGGAGCTCCAGGAGAATAATCCAGATGTTTTTTGGAATTATGTCCGGATGACGGACCCCTGCTTTCACCAACTCTTGTTCTCATTGACCCCCTATATTATGAAGCAGGACACATGCATGAGGCTTTCATTTTATTTTTTGGTTGAATAATAATGATTTGATTTGGTGTATTTTCTATAATTTTGGATACATAGAATGCACTTTTTGGTTAAGTTCTATTGGCAGATAGCATGTCTAATTTTATTTGTTTTCTTTTTTAATGCATAATAAAAAAAATTGTGTAGAATAATACTTGGCTATGTGTTTTACTTCAAATGACAGTTTCGGAGTAGGCAGTTACATTTAAAAAAATACAATGTAAAATTGACAAGGGACACCAACATAGTTGTATCTTTGATATTAAAAACTACGGATAATGGTGTTGCCCAAAAAAAAAAAAGCATAATAATATTATTCTTGATATCACTAGAAGAAAAAGCCTTTAAAAATTTGCCACGTCACGAATGTTAACTCTCCATTACGAACGCTAGTTTACAAGACCGACCACTTCCGGCTCGTCCTTGCTTCCGTGCATGCGTGTTTGTACTTTAGACTTTTGTCCGATGGACTTGTGTACACACGCTTGGAAAATCCAACAACAGCCATTTGTCCGTGGTAAATTTTAAAACCTGCCGACCAACATTTGTCTGCGGAAAATCCAACAAAAATTGTCCGATGGAGCATACAAATGGTCGGATTTTCCGCCAACAGCCTGTTATGACACAATTCCCGTCGGAAAATCCGATCATGTGTACGCGGCTTAAGTCTTGTACACAAGATTCTCCTTCACTTCATGTTCTGTAGACACAACAGGAAGTAAGAAAAAATCTCTCCATAGTCAGTAAATCTCCTCTAAAGCCCCATACACACAGTCGGATTTTCCGATGGATTCTGTCCTATCGGACAATGTTGTCGGAAAATCCGACCGTGTGTAGGCACCATCGGACAGTTTCCATCGGATTGTCCGACGGACAAAGTCCTATCTCCTGCTGGATAGATTTTTCGACAACAAAGTCCGATCACACCAAATCCGATCGTGTGTATCGAATTCCTGATGGACAAAGTGCCACGCATGCTCAGATCACATTACAAGACCAAAGCTATTGGCTACTAGCCTCTACGTAGTCCCGTCGTACGCAACAAACGTCACCACGTTCAGAATGATCGGATTTTCCGACAACTTTGTCCGACCGCGTGTACGCAAAACCAACATCGGACAAAGTACGAAGGACATGATCCGACGGACCTGGTCCTCGGATAATCCGCGCGTGTGTATGGGGCTTTAGACAGTTGTCACCAGGACAGATGTCCCCATTGTAAGATGTTTCCCCTATTCTTGTGACAACTCAAACATTTTCTTTTTTCCTTACTTCCAGTCCCAGTAACATTAGACATTGAGAGATGACTCTCCATAATGGTGACACAGACAAATAAAAATCAACAAATCTTCTAAATCTTCCAAACTCCATCCAAAACGAAATAAAAAAAAATGGTTGTAGATATATTTTAAGTAGTTTATTATTTTATTTTTAAGTTTAAACTAAAATACTTTTTTCTACACTTTTTAATCATACCTATGTGACTTTAAATAAAAAAAAAATGGTTGTAGATGTATTTTAAGTAGTTTATTATTTTATTTTTTTAAAGTTTAAACTAAAATATATATTTTTTCTTCACTTTTTAATCATACCTATGTGACTTTAAATCAAAAAAATATATTTTGAAGCATGCAAAAAATATATACTAAGCTAGGCTTCTTAGTGATTTGAAACATTTGCATAATAAAAGAGGAATCTAGGATTTAAATACAGTACACTCTGACATAATAAATATAATGTTCATCAGCCGGCAGGGTAATCGGTGATTTCATGAGAGCAGCGGGGGAGACTGGGAAACACATAAAACATGACAAAGATTTATTACAGTGTACCACAAGCTTCATCAGGCGCTGGCTGACTTGCAATGGGTGGGCTTATTAAAAAAAAAGGCTGTGCAAAGAGCCATGGTTTGATTTCCAGTAATCTATAGTAGCCAATCAGAATTCTCCTTTCATCAAAGTGGTCAGAGCTAAAAGCTGATTGCCACCGGTGACAGCACGCTGCAAATGTCTCTTTCTTGTATTACATAATGATGACCGAGAATATAATAAACTCGATTTACACACAATAGCCAAGTTACTATTGTCATTAAAAAAGACACAAATTCTTTCTGCAAGCTAAAATAAAAAAACATCTTAAATAATAATGGGCTGAGCAATGTGTTAACCCGCTGCTTTCTGGTGCATGCAATTCATGACAAAGCAAGCAGAAGATGGTAATGGAACATTTACCCGTATAGAAAGGCTGATCATTTTATCCTAACATCAGTACGTGTCCCTAGGAACTAGTTTGTGACCGTTTAGACTGCTGACCGGAAAGGCAATACCCAACATCAGAAGAACAAGGGCTGTGTTTGGTGAGAACAGCTTAGTAAAACTTGAAAGTGCAAAATCTGGTGCAGCTCTGCATAGAAACCAATCAGCGTCCAGGTTTTATTGCCAAAGCTTAATAGAACAAGCGAAAGTTGGAAGCAGATTGGTTACTATGCACAGCTGCACCAGATCCTGAGTGCTCTCATTTTAATAAATCTGTTTCACTGCCGCAATATAACACAGGCAATCCCTGCACTGGTTATGGAAACGTAAAATGTATGTAAACTCTAACAATAAATTTCATGTATTTGCTCCTTTTTGATCCATTAAACATACCATTGAAAGCCTTGTATTATATCTGTTTAACAATTGCAAAAAATAAATAAATATCTTGTCATCCATTTAGAAATCTCCTGAGCTCTCTGCCCCTGGACTGTTACCAGTTAGCATTGTTCACGGACTACAAATCACCTCCCCCTGTTATGGAGACGAACGGGAGGTGTTATGTAGTCCCAACTAACTCCTTGTCCTATAGTGACAAATGTTGCTCAGTAGCGTTGTCAGTCTAGGACAGAAGTGTGTTAATGGGAGGATTACTAGGTAAAAATAAAGGAGAAAGGTGTGAAAACGAAAACGAATGCAGCACCACATCACAGGACAGGGATGCTGCAATGCTATCAAGTTTTGTTCTTGGATTTCAATATTTTTTAACTTTCCATAGCTGAATACTGCAGTGTATCACTGTGTGTGTCTTAGGGGTTTATTTACTAAAGGCAAATCCACTTTGCACTACAAGTGCACTTGGAAGTGCAGTCGCTGTGGATCTGAGGGGGACATGCAAGGAAAATAAAAAACAGCATTTTAGCTTGCACATGATTGGATGATAAAATCAGCAGAGCTTCCCCTCATTTCAGATCTTCCCCTCAGATCTACAGCGACTGCACCTCCAAGTGTACTAGTAGTGCAAAGTGGATTTGCCTTTAGTAAATGAACCCCTTAGAGTCCTAGGGTGGAAACTCCCCTGTCATACCACTGTAACATCCGCTATAGTTGCACAGTGATCAAATCTGGACAGGTGCTATTAAATTATTTAAGCCAGAGCACCCTGTCAGTAAGTGGTACCTCACCTGACCTAGCTGAAATGAGACTAAGTCCTGGTTCACATTGCAGCCATTTGGCATGCGATTTGACATGTCAAATCGGCAGCTATTGCTGGCAATGGCAGCATCCGAATCGATGCAACGCCACATTTGCGGCACCGCACCTATTCCCAAAAGTAGTTTCTGTACTACTTTTGGTGACTTTGGGTGCCATTTTAATAGACAGCTGTGCAGAAACCCGCACATATGTCGGGACTGACATGAAGGGATGAAATTGTGTGAATTCAGCTGAACTCGCACAATTTCATTCCAGCTGTCAGTGTGAACCTGGGCTAAAGCTGCAATGTAAAGTGTATGTAAACTCCAACAATAGATTTCTCTTATTTGCTCCCGTTTGGTCTGTTAAATATACCATGTGAAGTGTTTTATTACATCTGTTCTACAGGTGAAAAAAATAAAAAATCTGTTCATCCAGACATTAATCTCATGATAACTTCATGTACTCTCTGCCTCTGGACTGTTATCAGTTAGCATTGTTCTCTGTGATTTCCGTGGACTACAAAACACCTCCCTTGTTTATGTAGAAGAGAGGGGAGATGTCATGTAGTGCTAATACAGTGTTATGTAGCCCTAATATACTCCCTGTTCTAGGGTGCCAACGCTGCTCAGTAGGGTAGTCGCTCTAGGATAGGACGTGAGGTTGCATAGTTAATCTGCTTGAAAAAAAGACACATCCATCCAGTTCAGAAAAAAAAGATAATATCAGAATTACCAGGTGAAAAAAAAAAAAAAGTATGAAAAAAGAAAATCTAAGAAGCCACCCATCTAAGAACAAGTAAGTTGCAATACTCTCAATGTTTGTTTTTTGGGTTTAGATACACTGTACGCTACCATAGCTGAGTACTGCAGTGTATCACTCTGTCCTGGAGTCCAGCTCACCACACACATTACAATCTGGTTGTACAATGTCTGTTACATCTACCAACAACTATGTAGTAAAAGAGCCTGCTTATATTAACATAAACTGGATAGATTAGGTAGGTCAGCATATTACATTGTTTTGGTAGATCTAAAATTGATTGTACAGTCAGATTGCAGCATGCGTGGTGAGCTTTATGTTGGCCATAGACAGTTTGATAAAACTGAGCGATCGATGTCAGATTCAGCAAACCATTCAAATTGGACATTGACTGAGCACAGGCAAAAATGGCATGGCTGAGCAATGAGCGACAGATAGTGACTTGTTTCGATCAACCCAATTCGTTTGGCTGTGGTGAAAAAAAAAACTATTTTATAGGGTCTTCCGATTGCTTGGGAGTACAAAAAGAGACCTGTTCGGTCTGATCGACTTGATGCAATCAATTTATGTATGAAATCCATTGAAACTAGGGGTACACGTGTACGGAACAATGAATTATGCTTGCCATGTGATTCATTTTTAGCTTGATTTATGCAACTGAGCAATTTCGATCGATTGCTTTATAGCACTGTGTATGGATATCATTAGAATAATTTCCTTTATATACAGGGTGGAAACCTCCCCTCTCATGCTAGCAAAAACGCCGGTAACATCTGCTGATAAAATCTGGACAGGTGCTGACGTAAAATAATTTAAACCAGAGCACCCTGTCAGTAACTGGTACCTCCGCTGACCTATCTAGCTGAAATGAAGCTAAGCCTAAAGCTGCAACTTAAAGTCCTACTCAAGCCACCCATACACCTTACAATCTGATGTGCAATCACCTTTAGCCCCTGTTCACACTGGTGCGATTCCTCGTACAATGTGACAGTTCCAAGTCGCACCCCATAGTTGGCAGTGGAAAAGTTTAAATTGCTGCGACTCAGAAAAAGGTTCCTGCGCTACTTTTTGACAATTTCAATGCAAATGCCTAGACTTCTGTTGTATGAAGTCATGAGCCGCAATGAAATCGGCAGTGCGAATCGCACTGATGTGCGGCTTTGAAATTGCGCTGAAGAATCGCACCGGTGTGAACGGGGGCTTGGACCTACCATGTAAAGGAAGGACCTTCCTGATTTGATTTCATTGATTTGGTTTAGCTTTGGCCTCATATTACATAGTTTTGGTAACGCTCAGGCTAGGTTCACATAGGTCCCGCTGCGGTTTGCAATCCGGAGTCTGGTGCGGTTTTGTTCACCGGTTCAGTTGCAAATTTTTGCTTGAATTCGCACCTGAACCAGACCCAAAATCGCACAGGACCCTTTTCAGAAATGCACCGCGGCCGCTCCAGACACGTGTGAACCAGCTCCATTGAAAGCTGGTCCGAGTCACATGTAATGCGAATTGGATATGGTTAAAAAATGCTTTCAATTCACATATATGTGAACCCAGCCTCAGGGTCAGTACACATGTTATAATCGCATTGAAAATTCTACCTTTCTATCCCCACAGAGTTGAGCGAGCCAAGATACTTTACGCCACAACTTTACAGTACATCAAGACCTCTGGAATTAATCCTACCGTATAGATTTTATTTTGTATGTAGTGCAATGATTGATGTATGAGTGGTGAATACTTTATTATACAGGCAGTATACATTCGCGTGAAAGTTTACGCCAATTGTTTGTCACTTTTTTTTATATGATGTATTAAAGATAATAAAATTTTAATTTTGTGTACTGGTGTGCCTAAAAAGTCCAAGTTCTATGTTCTCTCATTAATCTCAATGTTACAATCTAACCATACAATCCCTGTATACCATGACTTCACAGTACATCAAGACCTCTGGAATTAATTCTACCATATATATTGTATATAGTGCAATGATTGATGTATGGGTGGTGAATACTTTATTATATAGGCAGTATACATTAGCGTGAAGTTTAAGCCAATTGTTTGTCACTTTTTTTATATGATGTAAAGATATTTTAATTGTAATTTTGTGTACTGGTGTGCCTAAAAAGTCCAAGTTCTCTCATTAATCTCAATGTTACAATAGTGCAATGATTGATGTATGGGTGGTGAATACTTTATTATATAGGCAGTATACGTTAGGGTGAAATTTAAGCCAATTGTTTGTCACTTTTTTTATATGACGTAAAGATAATTTAATTGTAATATTGTGTACTGGTGTGCCTAAAAAGTCCATGTTCTCTCATTAATCTCAATGTTACAATCTAACCATACAATCCTTGTACACTCAACTTTAGATTTACCAAAAATATACAATATGAGGACCTACCTAAACTATCTAATCAACTCATATTGAGTCTGCCAGGCATAGTAGTTGTTGGTGGATCTAAAGGGGATGTTAATGAGTGTGATGAGCTTGATTGTACAATCCGATCCGTGTATGGGCAATCTAAACCAGAAACTTGATGGATGAAGTGGAGGAACAGATCACTTACCTGCCAAAGCAGCACCACAGGTGGTGATGAAGACAGCCACCAAGACTCCTATGGAGGGGATCCCGTTCCTCAGCACCAGTACTCCAATTAAGAGAGTGACAAAGGGCAGACATCGCTTGAAGACCACATACATGGGAAGACTGAGTCCCCTTAAGGACCACAGGGTGAGGCTGGACTGCAGAGTGGAGAGGATGGTGACCCCTGCGAACACCCGAGCTAGACTCAAGCCATAGGGGGGCACCGAGATCTTCCCACAACGTCTGAGAACTTCTAAGGTGATGGCTGCGGTGGAGCTGGTCATACACTGCACTAGGGTGAGGAAGGAGAAATTATACTTGCTGATGAGAAACTTCAGCAGGATGTTCAGAGAACCTGAGAACACCCCATGTGCTATGGCCACTGAGATCCCCAGCATACGTCCCCTGCACATTTGCATCCTTATCCCAGCGCAGCCCTGGAGCACACAATAAACACTTTTCTCTGTAAGCACAGAGGCAGCGAAGGGAATCCCCCTGATGGTTTACAGTCTGCCTGTGCACCAACTGTACCAACCTACCCACTGATCACCCTTCTTCTACTGCTATGGACAGCAGCTGCAGCACCACCACCCCGATGCTGGAAAGGAGTAAGAAGGAAAGGCGAGGAGGGGAAAAAAAAAATAAGAAAGGGAAAAAAAAAAAAAAAAAAGTAACTCCCTGGATGAAAATGATCAATAGGGGGGACAAAACTGTAGTGTGTATAGGATCTGTCTCCGGAGTGCCTCACCCCTCCCTCCTCCACACTGACGCATTTGGACCACTGTGCATATATGCAGACTCCATTTACTTAATTATTGGGAGTAGCGCTTCACCTATTTCCATTGATGAGTCAACCTTACTGTACTGATTCTGGAAGAAAGAGGCTTTCCTTGTAGGAGAGGACCAGCCTGCTGCAACCCCAAACCAGGACCATAGGTGCTGAGAGCTCTAAAGTAATTGCCTTGTCCTAATCCATTAAACAGGGGACCTTAGGAAGATGGAGATCCAATAAATTACTAGAGAGACAGAGGTCACCAGACAATAGAAGGCAGATATTGACCCAGAGCAGGGAATCAAATCCACTATTGAGCCCCCAAGAAATGCCTTCTTTCTGCATTTTGTCTGATGGCACATTTTTCACAGCCTTTCCAGGTTTAGACATGATTTGAGATAAAGAGGTTAAAATGTAATATATTGCAGATTTTCAATCCTTAAAGCGAAGCTCCACCAAAAATTGGTGTTCGCAAACCTTGGCAAAACCCCCTTTTCCTTTTGGGGAAAGGGGGTTTTGACAGGTACCCGCTCCCACTCCTGGGTAAGATCACCGATCAGTAATCTACAACATTTACAACCCCCCCCCCCCCCCAGCTGCCTTCTGAGGCACACACAGGTCCCAGAAGACGTCCGGACCATTCAGAAAGTGCGCATGCGCAGTAGGAAACTGGCTGTGAAGCCTGAAGGCTTCACTGCCGGTGTCCTGTCGGATACTGTACCCCATCGGATAGTAGCTAGCTAGATAGCAGATTCCGAAAATAGCTGAAGATGAACGGCGCCTGCACCGTAAGTCCAGGTTCAAGCCCCACCATCCAAGTGGACATAGAGTTAGAATCCAAAAGAGCCGAGCGCAGCGAGGCCGTGCCCAAAGCGCGAGGGGCCCTCTAACTATTTGCAGCCCTATGTCCACTTGGATGGTGGGGCTTGCATCTGGACTCACGGCGCAGGCGCCGTTCTTCTTCAGAGATTTTCCGAATCTCCTTGTGCTCCGTACTGCGCAAGCGCTGCACCTGCGCAGTACAGGGCAGACAAAATTTGATAGGCGGACATTTTCCGACAGAACACCGGTTTCCCATACTTACAATGCCAGCGCCTGCACCCAAAGATGATTGATGAATCGGCTTGGGATGCCGACATCGCAGGATCCCTGGACAGGTAAGTGTCCTTATATTAAAAGTCAGCATCTACAGTACTTGTAGCTGCTGACTTAAAAATTTTTTTTTTACAGACTGGAGACCCTTTTTTAATTGTACTGGCTTCATTACCTTTCTTTTTAAGACACCTTTCACACAGGTGGACCAATCGGGTACACTGTCAGTTTTTTAGGCGGACCCGATTGGACCATCTGTTTACACCAGCCAACATTCGATCCTATCTACTAAAAACAGATGCACAATCCATCTGGTGAATCAGGTGACAGTCAGATGTTAACAGATAGATGGTCCACTTACATCTGACAGCCCATAGAGGAAAGCGGGCTGTGTCCGTGTCCACCCTGCATAAGTGGAGCAGACACAGAGCTGTGATCCGCCTGCTCAGCAGGGATCAGCAGACAGATCCCCAGCTGAGCAGGTAGATCCGCTGTGGGGGTCGGCCCTTCTATATTTTCACCTCTCCAGAAACACACTTCCTGTCTTATAGTGGCCATACACACTTCAGTAGATGATCAATTTCTTTTACAATCAATCTATCCCAATAGGAATAATAAATCTATAGAGTACTGTACAACCCATTCAATGGGTATGCCACACACAGGGAATTGAATTCTGTTCCATTGTTTGAGGACACAAACAAAAGTTATTGATAGTGTTTCTGTTTTCACCATGCAACCTTAAAGTGGTTGTTAACCCTTACATATACCCAGTGAAGTGACTAGCCTCTGGTGATAAACAGAGATGAAATAAATCCTCCTATCTGCAGTCCTTTCTTCTCTACATCTGTTCAAAGTGATACATTTTAAAGCTCGTCTGAGAGTTTAATGAAAAGAGGGCGGAGAGCTAAAGTTACACTCTGCAGAGCTCAGTGAGGAGAACTCTGAGAGCTGATTGGAGGAAAGGTACACACTCCCCTTCGCATAGCGCACAGGAATAGAGCAGAGGCTGTCAATCAGTTGGAGGTCCCTCCTCTGTCACCGGTTTTCTCATGGTGTCAGAAAAACTTTTCCTAAATGATTCATGCTGATAGCAGAGGACACACACTATAGAGGGATATGATTTGTTCATATTTCATGTTTGACGTTTTTACAACCACTTTAAGCTGCCCATACACGTGTGGGTCAGTTGTTTTCATTCAGACAGCTGTTTAGCCTATTAGCTGCAGCACTGATGGTACTGAAATTTTCCAGCAGTCCAGTTTCTAAGACGTTTATCGATAGCAGGGCCAGCGGCATTGATATGTAACTAAAGGTGGCATTCATATGTATATCATGCTCCCCTGCAGTGAGGAGATGATGTGCTATAACCTCTAGCAACCAATCAGTGAGCAGTATTACTGTACAGTAATCTCTAGCAACCAATTAACAAGCAGAAATCATTTGCTGTAACCTCTAGCAACTAATCAGTGAGCCCTAATGTGTGCTGTAAACTCTAGCAACCAGTCATTAAGTAGTAATGATATATTGTAACCGCTGGCAACCAATCGCAATTGCTGCCTGATCTGATACAGTAAATGATTTTAAGTCTAGCTGCTATTTATTGTATGTCTCAGAGCAGGTGGAGGGTGAAATTGCATGGGGGGGAGGGGGCAAGAAGATTTTTGCCCAGGGTCCAATCAGTATTAAAGACGGCCCTGATCGATAGATATATCAACTTCTCATGAACGATTACAGCTATATGTGTATTGAAATTTGGCCCATTACTGCTAACCCCAGCCGAATTTGGATTCATGTGCGGCCAACTTGATTGAAATACGATCAAATTTATGGTCAAAGCATCTCAGCACTGCTGATCAAGGCAAAGTAATCAATCATTTTGCACTCTGGCCAATCAACTCAGTTCCAATTAAAAGGAAAGTTACTGAATGCCTATTCATTTGTTTATCACATATCAATTCGATAATAAAATCGAAGTGTGTATGGCCATCATTAGGGTGTCTCCACCCTGGATGGAAAAGCAACAATTATAGATTTGGACAGCAGCATTGTCAATCTGGCAAGGGGATAGTGTAATGTTAGGGTAGAGTCAGCCTTGCGCCTAAATCTCTCATTCGCTCGGGCTTCAGAGGCTACTGACAGGTGGTGAGGAAGCGTGGTGATGCCTCCTCACTGCCCGTTTTAACACAATTTTTGCCGTCAAATGAGTTGCAACCACTTGCATTGCAATGCACATGGTTGCAGGGTGTTTGCAGTGCTTCCCCATTTAATTGCGTGTGTAGTACTAAGTGGGCTAACCGCCCACCCATCACTACATGTCAGTTAAACTTCACCATGGGTGTAAAGCATCACGACTGCGGCATGTAAACGCAACTGTCCATTGCCTATTGCACTTTAAGAGGGCGGTGGTTGGCAGGTGGCAAAAAAAGTGGATCAACCTCACATTTTTTACGCCCCCCCCCCCCCCCCCAACCGCATGTCCAAAGGAAGCCTTAAAGTGACCATATGCTACACAATCTTTGAGATAAAGTTTTTTTTTATAAATAAATAAAAGTTGACCATTGGAAGCATCCAAGTTAGTGGTAAATGGCTTGTCTCATCCCTCTAGCTACTGTTGATTGACAGTTTGGTCTATTAAAGGCGGTTGCAGAAGAACAGACTTACTGCCCAGATCACCAGGGGAAAAAAATGGATAAAAAGCCTAAAAAAGAAAGCTAATGCAGTCACCAAACCAACAAATTGGTAAGATGCAATATAATAGTTTATTTTTATTTTTTGGGGGGGGTTAATACAACTGTAAACAAGTAGACCATGTCAGAAAACACTTCTTCCCAATCTTGATCTAAGGAATGAGTGGACAGAAGAACATGCTGCTTATTTGGACTACAAACGTTCCATCAGTTACTGATCCCACAATTTAATAGTTGGAAACTGGCTGTAGATTTGTATGTGGATGTTGGAAGCATATCAGTCTGTATGTAGAAAGCATTGACAGTATGTAGAAAGCATTGACAGTATGTAGGAAGTATTGACAGTATGTAGAAAGCATTGACAGTATGTAGAAAGTATTGACAGTATGTAGACAGTATTGACAGTATGTAGGAAGTATTGACAGTATGTAGAAAGCATTGACAGTATGTAGAAAGTATTGACAATATGTAGAAAGCATTGACAGTATTTAGAAAGTATTGACAGTATGTAGAAAGCATTGACAGTATGTAGAAAGCATTGACAGTATGTAGAAAGCATTGACATGGCAAGTTTGGTATTTGCTAGCTCAGAATTTTCCAGCTACCAATCAGGAGAAAGCAGGATTTCTGCAGGTAGCCATCTGAGCACCTAGGGGTGATGTTGGTCTTATCAGATTCACAAAAAATCGATATGATGTGCAAGCAATCCAATTCTACATTTTACACAGATTGCATATTATGTCATTATTTAAAACAAAGGGTCACTTTGAAGTAATATTACAGATGAAATAAAAAAGAAAGACTTTATAACCTACTCTAGAAAAAAAACTGACATACTTAGTTGTCATAATCAACCTGTAAATGGCTTAATGTTAATGTAGATGTTCTGCAATCTATAGAAATGCTGAACAGACAAGTAATGATGACCCTATAAAGTATGAAGATGAGGTGTCACCTAGGACTGCACAGTCACTCTCAGCCTGGAATGGGCTCTCTATGGTCATTACCTTGAAGTGTTGCTGGCGTGGTGCTGAAGGACAGCTCCTGGCCACTCATTCCCGACAATGCGGCAAAACTTGTCTACAAGTGACAGGAGTCCTCCTCATTTCTGTGCTCCAGTCAAGCATGCCAACTTTAATCCTTTTTATTACTGGTACATAGTGTAAGTTCTTTGTTACACTGCACTCAGGTCTATACCTTAACTGGTTAATCAGCTAAAGAATGTCTAGCATTGTCAAGTGTCATTAGTGAAATTGATTACTTGGCACTCCAAAATAGTGTTTCTTATAAATGAAAACTATCAAAGCCACCATTCACCTTAATTGTAGGAAAGAAAGAGAACAGTATTCTTCAAAAGTTGGCTGTGGTGAGATTGACGTCTACCAGACAATTTACCATCTGGTACCAGAAGCCACCTATTCTACCAAATGAATGAACTATTTTACAGTGTATTGAAAAGAGAATGAATTGTACAATTTTCTCTTGGTAAGCACTCCAAAAAAGCACTGTCTGATTGCATGCAAAGATTTCCCAAAACAATGGAACTCCCTATACCGAAAAACACAAAGATTTCCCTTTTTAAGAAGAAAGAAGATAGACTTTAAACTTGTGTCCCCTTCATATGTCAGAGGGAAGATCACATAATGGAATTTTGATGATGCAAGTATGCCACCTTAAAGAGGAAGTAAACCCTAGTTTACAACTTTAGCTTACAGGTAAGCCTATATTCAGTGGTGTAACTAGAACCTTCAGGGCCCCGGTGCCAGAAACCATGAAGGGCCCCCCTGAACCCCAGCCGAGGCTCTTCCTTCTGAGTCCGGTGGTGGAACTCCAGGGCTCGGTCACAGGTACGACTTTTGTGAGCCCTGTAGTTCCACCACTGGTATCAGCAGTTTTTTTTTTTTTTTTTTTTTTTTTTACAATTTTTAGGAGTCCCGTTGGTGAGATATCAGAGGTCTAAACAGACCTATGATGTTACACCTTTGAGACAAAGAGGAAGAAGGGAAATTGGGACCCTGTCCTCTGGGGAAAAGTGGGCCCTGTCCCCAGGAGAGATTTGGTCCTTGTCTTTAGAAGAGATGGGGTCCCTGTCCCCACGTAAGTAGGAGTCCCTGTCCCTAAGGGAAATGGGGTCCCTGTCCTCTGGGGAGAAGTGGGCCCTGTCCCCAGGGGAGATGGGGTCCCTGTCCCCAGGGGAGAGATGGGGTCCCTGACCTTAGGGGAGATGGGGTCCTTGTCCTCAGGTGAGAAGGAATCCTTGTCCCCAAGGGAAATGGGGTCCCTGTCCTCTGTGGAGAAGTGGGTCCTGTCCCCAGAGGAAATGGTGTCCCTGTCCTTAGGGGAGATGGGGTCCCTGTCCCCATGTGAGAAGGGGTTCCTGCCCCCAAGGGAAATGGGGTCCCTGTCCTCTGGGGAGAAGTGGGTCCTGTTTCCAGGGGAGATGGGGTCCCCATTGGAGATGGGGTCCCTGTCCCCAGGTGAGAAGGGGTCCCTTTCCTCAGGTGAGAAGGGGTCTCTGTCCTCAGGTGAGAAGGGGTCCCTTTCCCCATGGAAAATGGGGTCCCTGTCCTCACGGGAAATTAGGTCCCTGTCCTCTGGGGAGAAGTTGGCTCTGTCCCCAGAGGAGATGGGGTCCTTGTCCCCAAGGAAAATGGGGTCCCTGTCCTTTAGGGAGAACTGGGCCCTGTCCCCAGGGGAGATGGGGTCCCTGTCCTTAGGGGACATTACTCCCAGAAAGACCTGTCAACATCTGTGTATGACGGGGAGGGGGGGGGTGCTGACAGACAAGCCTGCAGTGTCCTTTGGGGAGCCGGCTCTTATAGGGCTGCACTACATCTGTGTGCTTAAAGTTTGTTTGCCCGGGAGAAGCATGCAATGCAGTGTGAGCCGGACTCAGGGGCTGGACTGGGGAGGACAGACACCGGACTGAGCAGCACTGCATGGGGGACCCGGAGGAGTGGCAGAGGACACAGGTTGTGTGGGGAATGCACAACTAAAGAGCAGCCAGTGCAGTAGTTGAGCATGGAGCTCTGCTAGTCACCCCCCACCTCCAGCCACCCGTGCGCCCGGTGCCTAACCGCCTATGCTGCCACCGGCCATATGTAGAGGGCCCCTTGCAGCACAGGGCCCGGTTGCGCTCGCGACTGCTGCACCCCCTATAGTTACGCCCCTGCCTATATTAAGGCTTACCTGTAGCTAACAAGGATATCTCCTAAACCTGCACGGTTTAGGATATATACCTGTATTTGCATGTGCCAACGTCATGCGGCACATGCGCACTTGCGACAACTGAAGCAACGGCGCTATATGCCAATGCTTCAGTTGTTATATGGCACTCTCGTGCGCATGCGCGTGACGGCATCGCGGCTCTGGCAAATCACAGCGCCGGAGCCGCGATACCCGGAAGTCACTCCGGGAGAACATGTCGGCGGTCGAAGGGGGAGAAGAGGACCGATGCCGGGGCTTCGATCTCAGGTAAGTGATACATAATTAGCTAGTATGCTATGCATACTAGCTAATTATGCCTTTGTCTTGCAGGGTTTTTTTTTTTTTTTTTTTTTCCGTTTTTTTTAAGAGGGTTTACTTCCTCTTTAAACCTCAACTTTGGTTAAAGGAATTAATTAAAGAAATAATATTTCCTTCTTTATCCACATTTCCCTAATCTAAAGTTTTATTTAAAAAAATATATA
Source organism: Lithobates sylvaticus (assembly GCA_028564925.1). Lineage (NCBI taxonomy): Eukaryota > Metazoa > Chordata > Amphibia > Anura > Ranidae > Lithobates > Lithobates sylvaticus. The sequence continues at coordinate 226,791,033 of CM053028.1, forward strand.
TATAATAATAATAAATAAATAAATATATATATATATATATATATATATATATATATATATATATATATATATATATATATATATATATATATATATATATAAAAGAAGGCCAGTATGGTGGCCTAAATTTATGGGAGTAGTCCAGTGGGTATTTAAGCAGCCCACTCATCTGTGGTCTTTGTCGGTTCCGGTGTGCGATACTACACGTCACTGGGCCGACTGACTCTCCCCAGCTCACCTCGTGTTCGTGTGCATTCGATCGCAGGACACTGCGGCTTCTCCGTACGTGGTCTTTTGTCGGTGGTTCCCGCTCACTGTCGCAGGTAGTATTCAAACCTTTTTGTATCATGTGCAAATATAGCGATTTGTTATGCTTTCTATCCTGCATCCCTTTCGAAAAACCTGCCTCCGAGTTGTTATCGCTTACAAACCGATTTGTATCAGAGTCATTTCTCTTAAACTGATTTGTATCAGATACATTGCATACTTTCTACCGTTGTCATTCGTTGTTTCCCCCATGCCATGTGTTTTAGTTCCCGCAGCCTTTGTACACGGTTCTTCTCTCATTTATTTACCAAACCAACGTTATTTTCTGTGTGTCATGCACGGTGCCACACCACGCTTTTCGGATGTGTTGCACACCCGCTCCAGTCCAATGCGAACCCAGTCGCACGACTCTTCCAACTCACTCAGTATTTGTGAGCTGCGTGTCCAAACTTTCAGAGGCTTTCCGTTTGTGGTTTTTCGTAGATCAAGTCTTTCTCAAACTGTTGCAGGTAGGATTCATATATCATTTCTTCATTTCACAGTTCGCTACGGAACTTGCGAGTCATTCATTAAGTCTCTGTATGTAGCCTTATTAGCCTTGTTCAAACCACGAACTTGTCGCTCAGTTCGTGAGCACAAACATTGAGCGTTTTTTCATCCGTTTCATTCATGCATTCCCATACCTTGTTGTTTCATGCCATGTAGTAGGCCCATTTCACTTAGAAACACACTGCATATCATTTCAGTTACTAGTTTGCATTACCCTCCGGTCCGAATTTATTCGCATCAGCAACTCACCAGTCCGTCCCGGCTAGTTTTGTCATCTCATTTCATGCCATGCTCCACAGTCCGGTTCGTTGTCAGTCACAAATTGTGGCACACTGATCCGTGGCCTCTGTCATGGCAAGTCAGTTCATTTGTTACATTTCACATACCCTTAACTCCGATTCGAATTTAGTCACGTATGCGACACACCGTTTTGTCTCAACTCGTGGTAGTCATTCTGTCTCATGCATTTCATGTTCCACAGTCCGGTTTGTTATCATTCAGAAATTGCGGCACACCGATTCGTGCCACTGTCATGGCAAACATTTCATTCGTTCATTTCACATACCCTTCGATCTGATTCTAATCCAGTCGCATCTGCAATGCACTGATTCATGCCAGCTCGTTCTAGTCATTTCATCTCATTTCATTCCATGCTCCACAGTCTGGTTCGTTATCAGTCACAATCGCGGCACACCGATTCGTGCCTCTGTCATGGCAATCATTTAATTTGCTAATTTCGTACAGCCTTCACTACGATTCGAATTCAGTCGAATCTGTGACGCACTAATTCACATTGACTTGTGTTAGCCATTGTTATTTCCTGTTCCACAGACAGGTTTGCTGTCAGTCGCTATCGCGACACACCAATTCGTGCCTCTGTCATGGCAGTCATTTTGCTAATTTCATTTAAAAAAAAATAATAATAATTTCGCTTATTTAATTTCGCCCTCATTTCATCCCATATTCCACAGTTCTGTTACTGTCAAGTCACAGTGACAGCACCCCGATTCGTGTCACCATCACTTCAATCATTCAATGGTCATATTTCGTATATTTCGAACGAATTTACATTCAAATCTTTAAACATAAAAAAACTCAAAGTAAATAGTAGCGCTAAAGGTGTATCATAATATCTGTGCAAACAATAAAGTGCAAAAATATATGAAAATAAACTAAACTCTATATGGAAAATAACACACCACTAAGTGCTCAGTGATAATATATGCCATAAAAATTACATAAATAATACACACATAAATAGATTAGATTAATGTGACTAATTCCAGTGATGGCGGCTAACTATAAAAAATTATTTCTAATTGCCGCAAACCAAGTGATATTGAATAAAAATTAATGTAGAGTCCCACAAATAATCTTTAATGTGTTTCAATCAATTCAATTCTTCTTAGTCCTTCCACCACACCGCTGTGATATGTGTCTCCTCTCCCCAAAAGAAACGCACTCACCAAATTTAAATGCCCACACTTTCGTGATAGGCTGCTGCGCATAAAGATCCCACCAAGGGAGGGGGTTAGCTGAACTTTCACAACATCAATCGTGCAGCAGGGTAGAATTACACCTCAAAACACATTCTACTACTCCTCCTGAATATAGAGATATTATGGGGTTGATTTACTAAAACTGGAAAGTGCAAAATCTAGTGCAGCTCTGCATCAGCGCAGTGGGAGGCATCTAGATAGTGGCGGTTTATTTGGATTCCTACGATACTTGATATATTTCGTATATTGTCTGTCATGTTCTCCTTAGATCCGGCAGTCGCTTCGTGTCAGGTCATTCGTGCATTTTGTTTCTTTTATCCGGTCATACGCTCTACTGTTGTTCGATGTTGCTTGCCTCAGCGACGCAACGGTTCACTTCTAAATTCAGATCACTGTATGATTTGTCACGTCATTGACAGACAACCCTCAGTACGGCTCACCCTAAGGTCCAATTCGAATCCAGTCCCAATGAGGCATATCCGCCCACATAACTTTAGACCAACCGTTCTAAAAGCCGTTTTCTTTCAAATTCCATTCATGGTTTCAAATTTGTTTGTTTAACCATCATTCACCTCCCGATAAGGTTTCCCTTGCAGTCGCTATAAACGCATCTCACAGTCACACGACCCGGCCAACCACTCGTTGTCCGTCTGTCATTCCTCCTCTAGGTCAGTCGAGTTCAGGTAGTTCCATCCTGCACCAGGTTGGACGTTATTGCTCCAGGTTCTGGTCGACTGAGCTTTCGACCTCGAAAACCAGGACTTCGCAACTAGGGCACAAGTCAGCCAGAGTCATGTCACAGGCCTGCAGCGAAGACCTCACATCTGTCCTTCTGTCACCTTCTCCGGTTTCAGAGAGCAGTAGACTGCAGTCCCTCAGGGGATGGACCATCCCCAAGTTAAAGTGGTTGTAAACTCTTACAGACCACTTTAACCTACAGGTAAGCCTAGATTAAGGCTTACCTGTAGGTGCAAGAAATATCTCCTTAACCTACACGGTTAAGGAGATCTTTGCCTAAAAAACGGGCACCGATGTCTACGAAGCATGCGCGCCATAGACAATGGCGCAGGAGCACTGGGCGTGCCATTAGTGAAGGCAATCACGCCGTCACTGACGGCTCCCTCACGCATGTGCCGAAGTGACGTCATCGCTGCTCCGGCCAGTCACAGCAGAACAGAAGTCACTCCGGGTATCATGGCGGCGACAAAGGACGTGAACGAGGGTCGCTTCGATCTCAGGTAAGTAATTCATAATGAGCTAGTATGCTATGCATACTAGCTCATTATGCCTTTGTCCTGCAGGGTGGGTTTTTTTTTTGAGAGAGGGTTAACTTCCTTTAACAGCGGAACTAAGGCACAGGGGCGTGTCCTTCCCTGCTACAGCCAGGAAAGCTGAGCTCTTTAGGCTCCTCTTCCCACCACCAGCAACAGACGAGTCCAGCTCCCAGCAGGCATCTCTTTAGTCCATGTCCTCGGCCATTTCTCAGCTTCACATAAAATTGTGTTTGTTGTACGACCTGCCTGCACCTCATTCTTCCCACATCCCGAGTTTGAATTCCTTAATTCCTGGTATTCTCCCTGAAATATGCTTCAGTCTGAGAATTATTCCCCAGGGACAATCTTTTATTTTGCGCCTCTTGGACTGTCTACTAGACACAACAGCAGTAGCGGATTTGTCTATGGGATGAGTTCCTTACTAGTTGGAATGTCGTATCCATGTTCATACCGTCAGTATCGCCTTTATCACAGCAGGTAGTAACGTATGCCGCAGCCTCCACAGGCTTCGCTGCAATTTTTGACCGGACAAACGGTGGCCTTCACCACTGACAACCAGGCCATGGCCAATATCGTTAACAAGGGCAGGTCCAAGTCACTCCCTGTTATGTACTTCCTATGCAGGCTGGTACAATTATTCCTGCAGCATGAGTTCATGTGCACTGCACATACATTCCGGGCAAGTGCAACGTCGCAACAGTTGCACTGTCCCGTTTTAACTTAATTTCATTGTTCCAGCACAAACCCGGAGCCGACCCAATGTCATCTCTTATTCCACCTTGGTCTCAGCCGACATTGGGCTGAAGCAGTACCCTCACAGCATGACCCAGCTCACCAATCAATCCTTATCCCGCAACACACTCAAGGCCTACCACATAGCTCATAGCCAACTCCAAACGCTTGCCCATCACGAGTACCATCTTCAAAGACATGTCGTCCATCCTCTCTCCTTCCTCATTTGGCTTTCTTCCAAGCTTGGTCATTCAAGCATCTACCTGGCCTACTACGGTTTCTGCGGCCTACGCGAGATTACCAGTATTAGCCCTGTCGGCCAGGTACTGTGTAGATGTCACCTGAATTTCATTCTCCACCTCGCAGTATCCAAAACCAAGCAATCTGGCCCCAGGGGTCGACATCCATCTTTTTAGACAAACAACAGTAAATAACACTACACCAATAAAGAGCTTTTAACCCTACCTGAATGTTTTTGCCCCCTTTTTTGGTATACCGACCAGCAGACCAGGGCATCCATCTCGGTTGAAGGGCTTTGACCATAAATAAGAAGGCCAGTATGGTGGCCTGAATTTATGGGAGGAGTCCGGGGGGTATTAAAGCAGCCCCCTCATCTGTGGTCTTTGTCGGTTCCGGTGCACGATGCCCTCCGTCCCACTCCCTTTTTCTGGGCATTTCTCAAATTAATTTCTCTCCTCAAACATCTATCACTTATCTTGGGTATGCCCCCTTTTGTGGTATACTGACCAGCAGACCAGGGCACACTTCAGGTCCATTTCATGATGTAAGTCTTGTGGTGCGTTCATGTGGTTCACATCCATCCCGGTTGAAGGGCTTCGACTATGTATATATATACACACACACACACACATATACAGTCACCGGCCACTTCGTTAGGTACACCTTGATAGTATCGGGTTGGACCCCCCTTTTGCCTTCAGAACTGCCTTAATTCTTTGTGGCATAGATTTAAAGTGATACTAAAGTCTTATTTTGTTAAAAATAACAAACATGTTATGCTTACCTGCCCTGTGTAGTGTTTTTTCTCAGAGCAGCTTCTCAGGTCCCTCTTTGATGCTTCTGGCCCCTCCCTACTGTTAAGTGCCCCACAGCAAGCAGCTTGCTATGGGGGCACCTGAGCCGAACCGCAGCTCCCTGTGTCCATTCAGACACAGAGCCACGGCCCGCCCCCTCTCTCTCCTCATTGGCTCACTGACTTTGATGGACAGCAGCGGGTGCCAATTGCGCTTCTCTGCTGTCTGAACTTTAAAGGGATCCTAGTTTTAGTCTGTAGGGTTCAATCCCAAAGGTGTTCTATCGAGTTGAGGTCAGGACTCTGTGCATGCCAGTCAAAGTCTTCTACCCCAAACTCGCTCATCCAAGTCTTTATGGACCTTGCTTTGGGCACTGGTGCGCAGTCATGTTGGAAGTTTTGAACATCCCACAGAGCACTGTTCAATCCATCATCCGAAAATGGAAAGAGTATAGCACAACTGCAAAACTACCAAGACATGGCCGTCCACCGTCCACTGACAGGCCAGGCAAGGAGAGTATTAATCAGAGAAACAGCCAAGAGGCCCATGGTAACTCTGGAGGAGCTGCAGAGATCCACAGCTCAGGTGGGAGAATCTGTCGACAGGACAACTTGTTCTTCTCATTTATAAGTTGCCTAAATGCTGGCATCACTTGCAACACCAACAGGGCTGCTGTTAGAAATCATGCGGCCTGTACAGCCTAACTAACAGGGCACCCCAAAAATATTAAAAAAAAAAAACACTTTTACTAAAAATACACTCAAATTATTATTAGTGGACACAAACACTACATAACTTTCAAAACGACTGCTAATTCTGAAGTATAATATTGTATTGAGTTAATAAAGTTCTGTGTGTTATTGAGGTCTTGGGGATCATTCTCATGGGTGCTGTGACCTTTACAGTGTGAATCTGTGTTTTTTTTTAATTTCTGTGTGCAGGAAGCCTAGGTTATGCTATGGGGAACACAGCCACAGGTCCTAATTTGACAGGCTTGTGGATGCAGGTGTCCGGCCCCCGAAAACTGAAAGTGTATATTTGGGACCACTGACCTACACCTGACAAATTAGGACCTGAGGCTTTGTTCATACAGCCCCTGCATCCTCATAGTAACTGGAAGCTCCAGCTGCACAAACAAACCTCTCATTCACACTGTATGGGCCAGAGAACCCATGTGAATGGGCCCTTTATTGTTTTAATACATTTTTACAATTTTATTTTTTATTTTTTTACAATATAGAGCGGCCAGTGACTGGCCATTCAACTGGCGTAGCCTAATGAGGATGTGGGGAATCCCCTGCAGTGGCGGGGGGGGGGGCAGGACGCACCTGGGTGACACCATCAATCCAGGAAGCAGTTGTAGTGATGGGTGCTGTCGAGCGCCCCCCCCATCAGTAAAGCGATGACAGCGCGCTGCTTCTCAGCTGAAAAGAACTCAGCAGTGGCACTGTAACAGGGGAGAGGCAAGCTGGGGGCTGTCGGTAGGTTTTCCCCCCTCACCCCCTCCTCTTTTCCTGTCAGCCACGCAGGATAAGAGAGAGAGCTCTTTTCAGATTCGCCACCCAGCTTCCTGCTCGTTTTTTTCCCCTCCCCATTGGCCACAGTGGAGGCCAGTCAAAAGAGACTAGGGGAGCATCATGGGACATGTAGTCCCAGAAGATTGGCAACCCAATTGTTCTCCAGAGGGAGTGGGCTACACCCCCTAGCATGCCTTCTGCTGGGTGAAGAGAGAGATCCCAGGAACAAGCTGAGGGAGTGAGTGCTACAGGAGACAGGAAAAAGAAAGAGAGGACTGTGCTGGGGGAAACCAGAGAGAGTGCCACGCTGCCCAGCACCACCAGAGAGAGCGCCACATTGACCAGCACCACCAGAGAGCACCACGCTGCCCATCACCACCAGATAGAGCACCAAGCTGCCCAGCACCACCAGAGAGAGCGTCACGCTGCCCAGCACCACCAGAGAGCACCAGGCTGCCCAGCACCACCAGAGAGAGCGCCACGCTGCCCAGCACCATGCTGCCCATTACCACCAGAGAGAGCGCCACGCTGCCCAGCACCATGCTGCCCATTACCACCAGAGAGAGCGCCACGCTGCCCAGCACCACCAGAGAGCACCACACTGTCCAGCACCACCAGAGAGAGCACCATGCTCCCCAGCACCACCAGAGAGCGCCACGCTGCCCAGCATCACCAGAGAGCGCCACACTGTCTAGCACCACCAGAGAGCACCACGCTGCCCAGCACCATCAGGGAGAGCGCTACACAACACAGGGTGAGCGGACATCCAGCTGGAGGGATCACTGCTACTGTTTCGCAGGTTCTGGTAAGAGGGCCTGTCGGCCATTATGCATTACTGATCCTAGGGACTGGGGGAGAGGGGGGGGATACTATGTTTTACCGGACCAAGTGACATCCGATTTTCTCATAGAGGACAGCAGGGCTCTGACAGGTCCGTCTCAGTAGAGTGAGCAGGGACGGACCTGTCATCCGCCTGCTCAGTGATCTTGCTCTGCTGAGTGCAGAAAGAGAAGAAATAGAAAAAACTGACTTATATCATCGGTGAAAGCAAGGAAGGTGCAATTGTAATTTGTATGTAGTGCCAATCCATAATTTGTGAATTGAAAGATTAACCACTTCAATACAGGCACTTAGACACCTTCCTGCCCAAGCCAATTTTCAGCTTTCAGCACTGTCGCAGTTTAAATGACAATTGCGCGGTCATACAATACTGTACCCAAACAAATTTTTTATAATTTTTTTCCCACAAATAGAGATTTCTTTTGGTGGTATTTGATCACCAAACAAGTTTTTCTTTGTTTCTGTTAATTTTTTTTGTAAATAAGTATGTTTTGTTCTTTAATATTGGGCACTGATATAGCTGCACTGACGGGCACTGATAAGGCGGCTCTGATGGGAACCGACGAGGTGGCACCAACGAGGTGGCACTGATGAGGTTGCACTGACGGGCACTGATGATGGGCACTGATAGGCGGCACTGATAGGTGGCACTGATGGGTACTTATGGGTGGCACTGATAGGTGGCATTGATGGACACTGATGACACTGATTGGTGGCATTGCTGGGCATCACTGATGGCACATGTTATATAATAGTGCCAGTCAGTGCCCATTTGTGAGCACTGATTGGGCATAATTTGCACATGTGGATGGCCATGGGGTACATACCTGGCCATCCACATGTTGCCCAGAGACCAGAGGCTCTTTACCGAGATCGGTTAACGGTGTGTCAGACTGACACACCGCACCACCGATCGACGCGATGTGCGCCCCCACGGATGCGCGGCTGTTATCCTGAAGGACATCATATGATGCCAAGGATAACTGAACCAGCCGTCATTTTGCTATAGGCCGGGCAGGAGGTGGTTAAAGAGCTTGACTTGTAATTTTGTTAGCTGTCATTTTTTATTTATTTTTTGAGGTTATCTAAAAGATGGGTTTCAAATGTTTCAGTGCTTGCCATAGGCACCATTTTCACGAGATATGCCTGTGCCCACACTATAGCCCCTGGATGTTAAACATTCTTCTTGTAGTCTTCGCCCTCCACAAAGAGATGCAGATGATGAGAAGTTTAAGTGAAAATCCCTGTATCCTGACTTCCTGGCCTAGCAAGTGATATACTCCAGGGGATCATTTAAGAACATTAGTAGAGGCTAAGCAGCTAGTCATTATCAGTAAGACAAATAGCAAAGTTCACAGTGTGCTAACACACATCAGAGATTATCTTTCCCTATTCTGACTAAGATAAGCAAAAATGTGATTGGCTGTTATGACTTACTGCATTTTGCACAACATATATGCCCTGTGCACCCTTTATAAATGAATACACTGAATTATGTTTGCACTGCATAGTTGTGAGGCAACTGTACATACATTACCTAAGCTGTGCTGCTGTGAGGGTCATGTGACACTGATGATTCTGCTGCTGGTGGCTTCTCACCAACATCAGGATCACTATGATGCAATTACCAATTTACTTCATGGAAATCAATCCCAATCACTGAAAGATAGGCGACAAAATATTGATTGCTTGCAAGGGATTAGTAATGCAGTGGCATTCTGCCTTGCTGGTTTGGTCAGCAAGGGAGCAACAGGAGAAAATGAGATGACTTTGAGGACACATTCACACTATGTGTTGCATTAATGCACAAAGGTTAAGGTGCACTGCATTAGACTTGTGCACAACACAAAATTTTCTTTAGATTTGTTTTGTTTTCATTCGTAAAATACATAATTTTTTTCTGTTATATTCGTTATGTTACGTTAATTTGTTTTCAGATAATTCGTTATTTCTGTAAAGTGTCGATATTCGTTATACCAAATCTATTTGTTTTGTATGCATATCGATTCGATATTTATGTATGTATATATAAAGAATGATGTGGTCCAAGGCACCAAAAGTAATTGGCCTCCATCCCAAATTTTAGACAAAGAAAAGGAAAAGTGGTCAGCGGGACTTTAAATGAGGCCAATCAATGTATAAAGTAAACAAGTAGGATATAAAACAGTGTTGCTTATATGGGTTTTAACAGAGAAGGGGGAATTGGAGTGAGAGATGTATACCAAAAGCAGTCTTGGCAAAGAACATTTTATTATACCATATAAAATCATATATAACATATTGAATATCACAAAATGCATTTACAGAATCGCATACACGCAGGGTATGCTGAAAACTGCATATAAATATTAACACCATAGTAATAGGCATAACATGAAGTAGAAACAAGTCCTGCACAACATGGGCCACTGGAAGGGCTGAATGATATTAAAAGTCTGGAGTAAAACAAAATAAGAGACATAAAATCATCTGTATGGACATCATGCATCTATGTAAGCCCGACGCGTTTTGTTGGGGTATACCAACTCTTCAGGGGCGAATGCAATGGTGATCTATAAAGAAACATAACCATATGGTATAATATTGTAACTGAGTAATAGGAATAAATAATGTGTAAGGGACAGGATGGACATCCCTATAGGTACTCACGTCAGCTGCATAGATGTGAACAGAGGATCAGAGCCATCAAACCGGTCTGGCATGGGAGCTGAGGTAGAGACATGTGAACAAGCAGGGAGCACTGTAGATTCACCAGGATAAATGTGCTATTGTGGGTGGTGGTGAGCCAAAACTTCTGTGAATTGAGATCAGTAATATATGTTGAGTGTATAGTAATTTGTTGATGGAGTGTAAAAAGCACATACACCAGGTCAGATGAAGGGAAAAACTAAGCATAGATAAAAAAAAGCAGATACTCAAAAAACACCAAATGGAAAAGAAAAAAAAAAAAAAGAAAGAAATGTAGAAAATAAGGAGAAGAAAATTATATTCTGGGTGAAATAGTGAAAGAACCGAAGAGAAAGAAAAACAAAGTGCTAAAAGTATAGATGAAACCTATGGTGATTTACCTTGTTGGTTCATAAAGAAATAGGGAACCAAATCAACAGGTGAATGCTTGCATATGAGGTGTTGCCAGAAAGATAAACACCAAGTGAGGCAAATGTAAATGCTCCCAGCTGATACAAAAAAAAAAAAAAAGAAAGAAATGTAGAAAAGAAGGAGAATAAAATGATATCCTGGGTGAAATAGTGAAAGAATTTCCACTAATTCCCTGTTTATCATTGCGTATGGGTGCATGCGTTTTATGCCAAACTCTAAACTGTTACTAATATATTTTTATAGGGATGTAACCATTTAGCAGTCTGCAAAGTATGTTCCAATTGCATGTTCGCAATCCATGATAGACCCAATCGTGGCTTTATTGTACTTTATTGTGGCTTTTTCCGTCCTGCTCTCAAATTTTCCAACAACAAAATCCGATCGGACTTTTTCCGATCGTGTGTAGAGAATTCCGACGGACAATGTGCCACGCATGCTCAGATCAAACTATGAGACCAAAGCTATCGGCTTTTCCCAAATCCCAACTTTTTCACAATATTGATGGTGCTCTTTAAAAGTGAGGGTACATGGACTGATCTATAAATGGAGCATAAACCGGACTCAAGGATAATACAGCATAAGTCCCGGCATAATATGATCTGCATTGCAATTTATATATAGGCAATTTTCTACAGAATACTTCGCACATACAGGGCCGGTCCGTCCCGGGGTGCACGGGGTGCAGTGCACCCAGGCGCCACAGAGGTGGGGGCGCTGGAGCGCCAGAGTGCTCCGCTCCCTCCTCCTCTCCTTGTCCGTAGGCGGCGCGGCTCTCTCCGCCCGTCGCGGCCGCGCAGTGACGCCACGGGGGGGGGGGTGGGGTGGGGCGCTCCGTGGCCAAGCCCGACTTGAACAGAGCGTGTGTGATGCTGGTGCTTGTGGGCAGGAGGCGGAAGTTTAACACAGGAGGAGTCCTGTGTTTAACTTCCGCCTTCTGCCCACAAGCACAAGCATCACACACGCTCTGTTCTCCACCCGGGCGGCGCGGCTGCACACTGTCCTCTCCAGCTGCCGCCCGGGTGGT